>JAGSMR010000007.1:4125000-4542500 GCA_029286605.1 Sericinus montela | reverse complement strand
ATTGACCTTAGTTTTTGAAAACGGGACGAAGTGCGTAACAAATCCGTATTGAAATCACCCATTATTATGCAGTGTGTACTCAGATCCAATATAATCAAGAGCAGCTTCTAGAGCGTTGAAGTAATCTATAGTGGGAGGACAGTACACCACCCTAAAATCGCCTTAGTACCCATTATATGTATCTCAACAAATAAAAATTCGCAGGAAGCTGTATAGGAAGAAGAGGATGCTAGTACAATCTTATAGGGAATATTAGCCCTCAAATATATAGCAACCCCTGCCACCTCCTTTCTCCGTCCGATCGTTGCGTATAAGTATAAAATCAGTGAGAGGGAATAGAGTAGACGACAACGACGGTTTTAGCCAGCTTTCAGATACTAAAATGGCATGGATGTTGTTATATGAAAATGTATCTTGAAAATCCGAAAAATGGCAAGGTAAACTTTGGGCATTAATATGACAAACATTAAACAACTTATCACATGACGAAAAAGCACGGATAAGTCTATCGCGGAGAGATGGCATAGTATTATCATCCAAGAGATCACAGGAAGTAAACGATGTATCAGAATCATTGACAGAACAAAAGAATCATTGCAAGACATATTAAATAAAAAAATAAATACAAATACAATAGACAAATATTTAAATAAATAAATACGTATAAAATACTATATAAGAAGATAAAATATAATATATATACTATTATCGAGTGCTTTACAATATAATAATTATCTAAGAGCGCGGATATTTATATTTATCTACTAAGCACCATCCCAACAGTTGACATTTACGTATGTTTAATATAAGTATACAAAATTCAGTACAAGAAAATGAGAGCAAAACTATTAAATACAACATAACAAATACACTGATAACCTTATTAAAGTAAAAATAACATATCTATTTTAAGAAGATAAACAATGCAAAAAAATACAATGCAGGTATTAACAATGTAACACTAAAATATTAAAAGAAAAATTAAAAGAATTAAAGAAACATTAAAAACAACTTTGCATGCTTATGCAAAGTTGTTTTTAATGGAGTTTTCCAAAAAGAAAACCAAGATTAAAAAAAAATGAATTTAAAATACTTGGCAGTAAGGGTTTACATCCATTGCCTTATTCCATATTTTTATTAATCAGAGAACCTGACAGTTGCTTGACATGACATTGAAAGCTTGAAAAATGAATTATAAAAGTATTGTTTATGTAGTCTATCAATTTTTAAATCAATAGTAAATAAACTAAATAAATATATTCGGGTATATTGCCAATACTGAGGTAGATAGAGGTCTAGACAATTAAGTTGTTTTGACCCACCTTGCACTGAAGACTACTTGGGGCAAAGTTACAGGCGGTGGGCCCATCGCCACATTAGTGTCCATGCCAATAGTACAAGTAACAATTTGTTAGTATGAATCATTGTTAAATGAAAATATTGTGTTATTACGATTCCAAGTTTTATAAAGTTGATTCTTTAAAGACTCTAAATGTTGTATATAAAATTTTGAATAATTTTGTTCCTTGGAAATCTTTATTATCAGTTTCTTTTACAAAATATAACTTTTAACATGTGTTTGACATTAGTTAATGACCGCCTCGATTCACATGTAAATGATTGCCTTGTCTAGGCCCACAATGTAAGTAGAAAGAGGTAATTTGGCCCCCCTTTAGGAGTGTAAATAAAGTTAATACTATTTGTTAGCAATACGCCATAGGCTTAATATCGATCGACGCCATCTTACTTCGGCTCACGTTTCCAAAGTTCCGCCCGGCCATAGCTAATTGAGAGGGAAACGATGCGATCATATATAGTCCAATATCAGCGAATTAAGAGGCAGAGATATCTTCAAGTGTTTTCTTTCGAATAGTCGCAATCGCATTTATTTGATTTGATTTATCATTTGTTTACATTTGCTATACTATAATAATTTGGTCGCTTGTTGAGAAAAAATTTTTTATGGGATAATAGTAAAAATAACGAGCCAACAGTGTACTTGATGATAAGTAGCTTCTTTCGTCTATAACAAGCTAGGTTAGGTTAGTACAGGAAAAACAACCACAGCTAGGTTCAGCTCACTGATAAAATTTTTGTTTTTGTAGTTTAAACATGAAACCTGGAATTTTCAGCAAAATCTGGTCCTTTAACCCATTTATTTAATTTTTTAACTTGACCTCTGTCCACAACTCTGTCAACTCGATTATTGGAAATGCCCTGAATATTTGTAGTGATTTTTTATAGTATTTTTCCGATTTCGATTAAACGTTGTAGTGTCCTATTTAATGGCGTTTGTGTATAAATGTCGGCCACAATTAAGTACGTACTAATTCAAAATAATAATTGTTTAATAATATTGGTGAATTCAAGTAAATAAATTAAATCCAACAACACAGTACTTTTAGTCATCGCTAGCAACACAATTGTTGTTTTGACCCACCTTGCACTGAAGACTACTTGGGGCAAAGTTACAGGCGGTGGGCCCATCGCCACATTAGTGTCCATGCCAATAGTACAAGTAACAATTTGTTAGTATGAATCATTGTTAAATGAAAATATTGTGTTATTACGATTCCAAGTTTTATAAAGTTGATTCTTTAAAGACTCTAAATGTTGTATATAAAATTTTGAATAATTTTGTTCCTGAAATCTTTATTATCAGTTTCTTTTACAAAATATAACTTTTAACATGTGTTTGACATTAGTTAATGACCGCCCTGATTCACATGTAAATGATTGCCTTGTCTAGGCCCACAATGTAAGTAGAAAGAGGTAATTTGGCCCCCTTTAGAGTGTAAATAAAGTTAATACTATTTGTTAGCAATACGCCATAGGCTTAATATCGATCGACGCCATCTTACCGGCTCACGTTTCCAAAGTTCCGCCCGGCCATAGCTAATTGAGAGGGAAACGATGCGATCATATATAGTCCAATATCAGCGAATTAAGAGGCAGAGATATCTTCAAGTGTTTCTTTCGAATAGTCGCAATCGCATTTATTTGATTTGATTTATCATTTGTTTGCTACACTATAATAATTTGGTCGCTTGTTGAGAAAAAAATTTTTTATGGGATAATAGTAAAAATAACGAGCCAACAGTGTACTTGATGATAAGTAGCTTCTTTCGTCTATAACAAGCTAGGTTAGGTTAGTACAGGAAAACAACCACAGCTAGGTTCAGCTCACTGATAAAATTTTTGTTTTGTAGTTTAAACATGAAACCTGGAATTTTCAGCAAAATCTGGTCCTTTAACCCATTTATTTAATTTTTAACTTGACCTCTGTCCACAACTCTGTCAACTCGGTTATTGGAAATGCCCTGAATATTTGTAGTGATTTTTATAGTATTTTTCCGATTTCGATTAAACGTTGTAGTGTCCTATTTAATGGCGTTTGTGTATAAATGTCGGCCACAATTAAGTACGTACTAATTCAAAATAATAATTGTTTAATAATATTGGTGAATTAAAGTAAATAAATTAAATCCAACAACACAGTACTTTTTAGTCATCGCTAGCAACACAATTGTTGTTTTGACCCACCTTGCACTGAAGACTACTTGGGGCAAAGTTACAGGCGGTGGGCCCATCGCCACATTAGTGTCCATGCCAATAGTACAAGTAACAATTTGTTAGTATGAATCATTGTTAAATGAAAATATTGTGTTATTACGATTCCAAGTTTTATAAAGTTGATTCTTTAAAGACTCTAAATGTTGTATATAAAATTTTGAATAATTTTGTTCCTTGGAAATCTTTATTATCAGTTTCTTTTACAAAATATAACTTTTAACATGTGTTTGACATTAGTTAATGACCGCCTCGATTCACATGTAAATGATTGCCTTGTCTAGGCCCACAATGTAAGTAGAAAGAGGTAATTTGGCCCCCCTTTAGGAGTGTAAATAAAGTTAATACTATTTGTTAGCAATACGCCATAGGCTTAATATCGATCGACGCCATCTTACTTCGGCTCACGTTTCCAAAGTTCCGCCCGGCCATAGCTAATTGAGAGGGAAACGATGCGATCATATATAGTCCAATATCAGCGAATTAAGAGGCAGAGATATCTTCAAGTGTTTTCTTTCGAATAGTCGCAATCGCATTTATTTGATTTGATTTATCATTTGTTTACATTTGCTATACTATAATAATTTGGTCGCTTGTTGAGAAAAAATTTTTTATGGGATAATAGTAAAAATAACGAGCCAACAGTGTACTTGATGATAAGTAGCTTCTTTCGTCTATAACAAGCTAGGTTAGGTTAGTACAGGAAAAACAACCACAGCTAGGTTCAGCTCACTGATAAAATTTTTGTTTTTGTAGTTTAAACATGAAACCTGGAATTTTCAGCAAAATCTGGTCCTTTAACCCATTTATTTAATTTTTTAACTTGACCTCTGTCCACAACTCTGTCAACTCGATTATTGGAAATGCCCTGAATATTTGTAGTGATTTTTTATAGTATTTTTCCGATTTCGATTAAACGTTGTAGTGTCCTATTTAATGGCGTTTGTGTATAAATGTCGGCCACAATTAAGTACGTACTAATTCAAAATAATAATTGTTTAATAATATTGGTGAATTCAAGTAAATAAATTAAATCCAACAACACAGTACTTTTAGTCATCGCTAGCAACACAATTGTTGCTTGTTATTGTACGGTACTGGTACCGGATATCAAGCATTTCTTTTTTTTAATCAGCCATCAATACTTTTTAGGTAATCGAAATAATAATATTTGTATTAGAATTTTGCTAAGTTTAAGGAAAGGAATTTTCTTAACTCTTTATTCATTGTAAGAAGAATACAATATAACGTAGTCACTTTTGCACTTAAGTGTGAAGTACTTGTATCATGTTCTAAGAGCGCTTTCATTTTGTTTACAAACACTCAAGATAGGAGTAATGTAATGCAATTTGTTTATTTATTTATTTATAAGTATGAGATAATTAAAGTGTAATCATATGTTTTAAATATATTTTTATTTGCAAAAGTCACAATATTTTTCAACACAGAACCTATATTTTGGCGAGTGTATGATGTATGTATACGATGAATGTTTTCTAGTGTTTGTTTTAAATCGTAAATAGATTGCGTATCCTCAGAGATGTCCCACGATTCGCGTTACTATAACCGTACAATTATCGATTTTAATATTGAATAACTATTGTAAATTACATATTGCTTTAGTAAAAATGATGTAGAAATAAATAAATAAAAAGAAGTGAACGTAGAGTAAGGCATTTAATAAATATAAAGCATATTCTAATGAAGAATATGTTAGGTGTCGGCAATATTAGTTATTTTACTCGTACATAAGTCGAATTATCATCTTTTTATGATTTAAGGCTAATAATATTATTTTAGTAAGTAATAATCGTAATAATACATATTATGGACCATGACAATCTCATAACGACGTTGTATAAACTAAACGTGTATTACCTCTGAATAAAGGGTAGTAATATATCTACATGAGCGTTCTTCAACGTCGTACTTAGGTTTATATTACATCAACTTAAGAAAGAATTGACACAGAGTTTTCATATGATACTTGCACGGGCTTTGTATTAGTCATGTTTGTATAAGCCGTTGCACGAAAAAAATTATCCAAGCAACATTGCAGCGGAAACAACTAAATAAAATAAAATAAGTAAGTAATCGAGATGTATCTATGCACGCTACAAAGAGTGGAAATTATGTACATTATTAAAAATAGAAGAAAACGTAAAATTCTTCTACTTCTATAAATAAAGCTATTTACACTCTTATCGTGATACTTAAAGAAACAGTAAAGTTCGTTATGTAAACGATTACTGTTATTTTATCAGACTAAATCTTGTAATGCCGTGCGGTTTGTAAGACTATAAGAACCCCCTACTTCCTTTAAGTATTGAATGTCGTGGTTTTACATAGTATCGTTTACGTAGTACTGTCTAATCCCTAGTATTGGGAATGGCGTGAAGATATTTCCTTAAAATTAATAACTTAACCGCTAGTCTAGTAAATTTTAGCAAGTCCCTATGTAAAAATGTATCAGGCTTAGAATGTATAATAGAGAATAATATGCTAAAATCGGTTGCCCTATTATCTACTTCAATATTTTCTTCAAGCTGTGAACGTGGACAATGCAAAAAGCGATGGCATATCCTAGTTCCAGCAATAGCACGACCATGCACATTATCTAGCAAAGCCTTTTGGGCCTTTAAGTACACTAAATCTCCGATTGCTTCATATGTGAAACACAAGTGTTCTCTTCGATTATATGTCTACCTCCATGGATGAGTGGCGTAAACACTGGTTTTCAAGGTGTCGCCATCTCGAGGTCCCCTTTCGATTCCCGGTCGGGTCAATGTAGAAAAACCACTTTGTCTACATTTTCTCGGGTCTGGGTGTTTGTGGTGCCTTCGTTGTTTCCGATTCCCATACCTCAAGTGCATGTCGCTGTTAGTATCTTACATTAGGATCGGAGCAATGTATGCGATGTTGTCCCTTATTATATATGTATTTATGCATTTGACTCACATATATATGTAGGTAAGGATTATACATTATAGGTAAGGCTCCTCCCATGCACTTCACTTAGCATTATTTGTTTCAGTTGTAATGAGGCCGACAGATGTCGAGAGATTCTATAGAACAGGTAATACGTGACAAATATATTTGTCTTGTATTGCATGTTCAATACATGTACCATGTGTAACGTTGATGATGCTAACAAGGCTACTTGACAGTCGGAACCATAGTGTTCAATTTAAAAATAAAATTATAACAACGTTTCAAAGGTATTTATATCCCCTATATGTAGAATTAAATTAGGTATAATTACTTGCATAATATCGAATTACCATGTGACACACAGGCCTCAAAACTTCTTCCATACGCACTATTGAAAATCCATTGAATTTAATGGAGGCCTTAAAATAAGTAATGTCTTCCTTGTAGCAGAGCCGCTAAGCTATCTAATGGGCTGATCGATGTATATGGGACGGAATATGGTTTTATTGGCCATAAAGTTGAAAAGACGGGACGTATAAATGTTGGAATTAATCTGGAAAGGTTTTTGAAGTAAATCGAATCGATGTTAAATTTACAAGCCATCAAAAGTTTTACTGATCGTTATTAGCCCGAGATCTATCGGTTTTAGTTATACAATTTTAACGACTCATTCACAAATACTTAAGCTTTATAACTAAGTTTAAATGGATGAAAAGCTTCTTAATTTAAACACATAAAATTGGCAATACAGCCTGTATATATACCAAACTAAGTTTCATTGCTTATATGAAGTGGTTCACAACAATAGTCAAACAGCTGGTTCGTAATCCATTCATTGGCTATTTGCGTTTAGAAAACGCTTGCCTTTTTGTTATTTGTTAGAAAATTTTCGTTGTAATGGAAATCCCTTTAAAATTCTACATTCAACTTTCTACAAGATTCAAAAAATGTGCGACACGAATTTCTAAAATCAGAATTTTTAAATTTTATTGACAATTCGTAATCCCAGATAATAATTTTTAAATGAAAAATGCTTGCAATTAACATGATTATATTATTTTATTTAGTTTCAAGACATCAATTGGGTGAGAACTAGTACTAAATACTATCGAAAAAATTTATTGGAATTGATTTTAGCTTATGGTCCTACAAGTATTAGATAGTCCTTTGAATCTGGTATTGTAAAACTAAACATTTCTTCAAAGAATATATAATTTGTAGTACTAATTCCAGTGTTTATTCTCCTATGTAAATTGATTGTAGGTCATGTAGGAGCATGAACTCACATCAGAGGTATTACGTTACGGTCGTATCAAATGAATTGCGATCTATGCTAACATATGCGATTTATGCTAACATAGATCGCAATTCAATACATATTTTTCTCTTTAATTTAATATATTATATAATATATTTTTTATATCTTCACGTTTTTTTTAATACTGGTGTAGTCATACAAGACGATTTAGTTCGTTGGACCCACATTTCATAGGAGCTTATTTGGGACTACGTGACAGGTAGTCTAACGTTCATAATACATTCAGTAACAAATAAAAAAATAATAATTTTGAAAACGGAAATTTAATTTTTATACCCGTTTCTTCTATTTCAATACAAAATGACCAGTGTTATGAGACAAAGTAGTGCTGTAGAAGAGTAAAATTGCAATAATATATTTACAAATACAAGTTACAGAAATATGGATAAAGTTTTCAAAACTTTATCAGTCAAGCATTTAAATCTATACATTTAAATACGATAAATACAATATTTTTTTTTATTTTAATCGTAGAAAGTTAGATAATTCAACATATTACTCTAAAGAGTCTAGAATTTTCAAAACAGTCATTCTATTATAGTCAAGGATGGCGGCCTAATTATCAAGCCGTGACCCACATAGTCAAATGCATGTAAAAATCGCCGCCAGTTTCTCTTCAACGTGAACGCTACACTTATTTCTTCGTTTGACATGCTCCCGACTTGTCAGAGTGATTTATGACATTTAATTTTATTACTTGAATACAGATTTCAGATGTTAAAACTACCTGAAATTACTATTTATATGCGAAATAATCATTTCAAATATTTTATTTACCTAATGGTATAGCCAAAACAGACAAGGGATATTTCAAACTAACACAAAGTTAACGTTTTAGTTACCCAATGCTGTGGTTTATAACCCTACACCTTATCACAACTCGTTGTACAAGCTGTGCGTTGCGGTTTTACCCACCATAGTGAATACACTTGTTAATGACGGTGTTAAGAAATAAAAATTCTTTTCGATATTTCCATGAGGTTCTCAAATTTTCTTCTTTTATAAATCACCTTAATATAGAATATCAGTACACCTCAGTAACTGAAGCAAGCATTCAAATGGTTGATTCATTGATTGATATGTTATTTGTAAACATACATGCTGTCCTTGCTCAAACTCCCCTAACAAATATGGCACTATGTTACTATTAGCATTATTTTAGTTATTAGAAATAATTATAAAGAAAATCATTTAAAAAAAATATAACCGCCTTTAAAGCTTTTTGTGAGCTAAACCTGTTACGCATAGTTTTTTTTTCTTTTTTTTTTATAAATAAATACATATATGCTATAGCACTTGAGGTATGGGAATCGGAAACAACGAAGGCACCACAAACACACAGACCCGAGAAAATGTAGAAAAAGTGGTTATTGTACATTGACCCGACCGGGAATCGAACCTGGGACCTCGAGATGGCAACAACTTTAAAACCAGTGTTTAGGCCACTTGTCCACGGAGGTCGAGATCGGAGGAGGTTTAAATAACATTTTAAATTTATTCTATTTTCCATGGGATTCCTCCATCAGATAAATTGACATCACCAGAATTTTCTAAAAAGGTTAAATACTATATGTACTGATGTCTGAGTTAAGGAAGATAAAAAATGTAACTTTCTTCTGTTTTAATTCGATTAAAACATATTTCATGACAAACATATAAAATATTAATTATTCAAAGAGATTATTGGCCGAGTAGTTACTACGTATAAATAATTTTTTCCCTTTCTTTCCGTGGGCGATTAGAGGCAAAGTCCTGAAAATACAACTGGTTGCCGACTGATCCGGTAATCTGATAAATGCCATAACAAAATTCAGCAGACCGGTGACAGGCAGCAGCGTCTGAGGGAGAAGGTGTATGATACTGCTATTGCCAATCCACGTTCTAAGCGTGGCGATTATGGCAAAACCTCCCGTGCGAGGGAGACCTGTCACCTGGTATGGACTTTTACAGGCCGTTATAACAATGAAAAATGTTATGGAATAAACTAGTGAACGCCTTGCTCTGGCGATGCGGTGATTCTGATACTTGATCTGCCATGAGTTTGTTTTTTCCCATTTGTTTTCTTCGTTCCAATCGTTTTTTTTTTGTTTTCTAGAATTATCATATTCCCCTTTTGTTCACAGCGCAATCTGAGTTCACCATCAAACACGGAGCTAAACTTTAACAAATATCGTTTATTACGAGTATTCCAGAAATTTCCTAGAATTATTTTATTATTTTATCAGCTACAAAAAACGATAGGTGTAATATAACCTACCATAATATAAGTTACAAAAATGTGCCAATAGTTTCTCTCCAAATTATTATTCGTTTATTAGCTTGTTAATTTAACCTTTCAGTCCATAGGTTGTATATAGATGTTGTTGCGTATCACGTTTCTATATCTCGGTCCAAACATTGCTAATTGGATAGCGCACGGTTCGGGAGTTTCGAATCCGAGTATCTACGAAGAGGCATGAATGGCGCATGGTGTTTTGTTGCGACAATTTGCCTCAAAAATATGTACTAGAGTATACCAGAAAATTAGTTTTGACGCCAGGGTTCCCACCAACAAGATTATGTGGTCGTCGTAGTTCCATTTAAATATTCTTTATATTTACTACGAAAACGTTTTTGCTTTTTTCAATAAACTGCTAACAGGTAATTGATTGTCTCGTCGTGGTTATGTATTAATAAAAATATGATACAGCTTAGTGTAAGAGGTTAAGCATTTTGAGCGGAGAGGCCGTTTGACGGTACTCTATTTGTAGATGTAAGAAATTATGATATATTTTTATAATAAAATAAAATAAATATCTTCACGCAATTCCCAATACAGGGCTAGACAGAGGTCAAGTCTAGACAATTAAGTCCCTTTGACCCACCTTCCACCGAAGATATTGGGATTAACGACAGGTGGTGAGCCCGTCGCCGCCTTTATGTCCAAGCCAACGATGAAATTCGTACATAAGTTTTTTTGAAAAACTCATTGGTACTGCCACCTGTAGATCGAACTCGGGTCTCTCGACTCGAAATTCCGACCACCCAACAACTCGGATATATTTTTATAATAAATACATATATGCTATAGCACTTGAGGTATGGGAATCGGAAACAACGAAGGCACCACAAACACACAGACCTGAGAAAATGTAGAAAAGTGGTTATTGTACATTGACCCGACTGAATCGAACCTGGGACCTCGAGATGGCAACAACTTTAAAACCAGTGTTTAGGCCACTTGTCCACGGAGGTCGAGATCGAGGAGGTTTAAATAACATTTTAAATTTATTCTATTTTCCATGGATTCCTCCATCAGATAAATTGACATCACCAGAATTTTCTAAAAAGGTTAAATACTATATGTACTGATGTCTGAGTTAAGGAAGATAAAAATGTAACTTTCTTCTGTTTTAATTGATTAAAACATATTTCATGACAAACATATAAAATATTAATTATTCAAAGAGATTATTGGCCGAGTAGTTACTACGTATAAATAATTTTTTCCCTTTCTTTCCGTGGGCGATTAGAGGCAAAGTCCTGAAAATACAACTGGTTGCCGACTGATCCGGTAATCTGATAAATGCCATAACAAAATTCAGCAGACCGGTGACAGGCAGCAGCGTCTGAGGGAGAAGGTGTATGATACTGCTATTGCCAATCCACGTTCTAAGCGTGGCGATTATGGCAAAACCTCCCGTGCGAGGGAGACCTGTCACCTGGTATGGACTTTTACAGGCCGTTATAACAATGAAAAATGTTATGGAATAAACTAGTGAACGCCTTGCTCTGGCGATGCGGTGATTCTGATACTTGATCTGCCATGAGTTTGTTTTTTCCCATTTGTTTTCTTCGTTCCAATCGTTTTTTTTTTGTTTTCTAGAATTATCATATTCCCCTTTTGTTCACAGCGCAATCTGAGTTCACCATCAAACACGGAGCTAAACTTTAACAAATATCGTTTATTACGAGTATTCCAGAAATTTCCTAGAATTATTTTATTATTTTATCAGCTACAAAAAACGATAGGTGTAATATAACCTACCATAATATAAGTTACAAAATGTGCCAATAGTTTCTCTCCAAATTATTATTCGTTTATTAGCTTGTTAATTTAACCTTTCAGTCCATAGGTTGTATATAGATGTTGTTGCGTATCACGTTTCTATATCTCGGTCCAAACATTGCTAATTGGATAGCGCACGGTTCGGGAGTTTCGAATCCGAGTATCTACGAAGAGGCATGAATGGCGCATGGTGTTTTGTTGCGACAATTTGCCTCAAAAATATGTACTAGAGTATACCAGAAAATTAGTTTTGACGCCAGGGTTCCCACCAACAAGATTATGTGGTCGTCGTAGTTCCATTTAAATATTCTTTATATTTACTACGAAAACGTTTTTTGCTTTTTTCAATAAACTGCTAACAGGTAATTGATTGTCTCGTCGTGGATTTATGTATTAATAAAAATATGATACAGCTTAGTGTAAGAGGTTAAGCATTTTGAGCGGAGAGGCCGTTTGACGGTACTCTATTTGTAGATGTAAGAAATTATGATATATTTTTATAATAAAATAAAATAAATATCTTCACGCAATTCCCAATACAGGGCTAGACAGAGGTCAAGTCTAGACAATTAAGTCCCTTTGACCCACCTTCCACCGAAGATATTTTCGGGACAACGTGACAGGTGGTGAGCCCGTCGCCGCCTTTATGTCCAAGCCAACGATGAAATTCGTACATAAGTTTTTTTGAAAAACTCATTGGTACTGCCACCTGTAGATCGAACTCGGGTCTCTCGACTCGAAATTCCGACCACCCAACAACTCGGATATATTTTTAATATTATAATATAATAAAAACCACGTGCTCCGTAATATTTAAATCAGAATTAATCAGGTCACGATAGCCGATTGGTTGTGTGGTCGGAATTTCGAGTCAAGAGACCCGAGTTCGATCCTCAGGTATATAGAGACACAGGTACATAAATACGGCGACGGGCTCACCACTTATCACGTTGTCACGTTGAAGGTGGGTTGAAGGGACTTTGTCTAGACCAGATCTCTGGGGTATACAGAGATCTAGTCTAGACAAAGTCCCTTCGACCCACAAGTATATTGGGAATTGCGTGAAGATATTTATTTATTTATAGAATTAATCAGAACCGGAGAAACGAGGAAAAATCTATGAAAATACAAGAAATGTGCCGGAGGAAATCCTGTTAGACTATGACTACCGCCGCCCATGTACACCCGCAATACCAGAGGCATAGCAGATGCGTTGCCGGCCTTAGAGTGCCCCCAGAATTGGTGAAGGGGGGTGTGTGGGCCTCCGGTTACCTGCACTCACCAGACGAAACGCAGAAGATTGTTAGACTTCTACTTCACGCCGGTATTCTGTGAGGTCATGGTACTTCCCCGGTCGAGCCGGCCCATTAATGCATCAACAAAAGCTGATGCGTGGCTCTACCACTGTTAAAATATGTTACCTATATTAGTCAGATTCCATCGAAACACCCTATAAAATACGTTAATTAAAATATATAGTATGTAATATACTGAGTGTAACATGTGTTTTCACTACCAATAATATAGAAATATGATGATACTAGCAATATATTTCAGCATAAATATGCTTTACAATCCAATAAAATTGCATAATAATTGCTTTATTTATTAGCACAAATATGTATAAACATTGGAGAAAATACATTAAATTCCCACTTATTGTTGTTAAAAATATACCCTTTCAGGGTATATAGCAATTTCATTGATTGTCGATATATATTTCTATAAACTATATTATATATTAACTAATAAATAATTTTATTTATTTCTTTTTTTGTTTGTAGTAATTAATAAACTATTTTTATTATATCTAAATGTCATTAAGTGACATAAGTTTTGAGTGAAATTCTGGGCTGAGGGGGTGTGGGGGCGTGGGCCTCCGGTTGCCTGCACTCACCAGGCGGAAGTTTGTTAAACTTCTACTTCACGCCGGTATTCTGTGAGGTCGTGGTACTTCCCCGATCGAGCCGGTCCATTCATGCAACAACTAAAGCTGATGCGTGGCTCTACCACTGTTAAACTATAAGATGAGAAGGAAGAACATAATTGCTAATGCTTATTGACAGATCTGTGTATTAGTAAATAATAAGCTTAATCATTTAAAAAAATAACCGAGCCGTTAGGGTAGTTGGAAGTGATCTTGCCTTCGAAGCAAAGGGTTGCGCGTTCGAATTCCGGATTATGTTATTTTGTGTTATGAATATTTATCTATTTAGATACACTACATGTATATTGTGTGAATGTGTATATTGTGTAGACACTGAGACTAACTACACTAAATAACTTAGTTGCCTAGACCTTTGTCTTCCCCAGTATTAGGAAAATGTGAGAAAATAAATATGAAATTAATACTCGTCCCGAAAATATCTTCGGTGGAAGGTGGTTCAAAAGCACTTATTTTGTCTAGACTAGACATCTACAGGGTAGACTGTAGTGGGAATTGCGTGAAGATATTCTATTTTATTTTATTAAATTAATAATTATATCCTATCTAGACAGACGAATTCATAGTGAATTACAATTTTTTATACGTAGATGTCTCATTATTTTACTACAGTGTATATTTAGTATTTCATTATTGACAATTTGACACGAGAATAAACATATTGTTTAGATGAAAACAAAATTGAAGAGAATGTTCGGAACGAAGGTTTGTTTCAAAAAGCTTTCGATTGATGTAGGTGAGATAAAACAAATCTTCGACATGGAAGGGATAAAAGGCGATGGTTTAGGTGGACTTTTATTTCGGATAGGCGTTTTATTGCTAAGCTTCGCACGGGCCACGTTGATCCCGACGTGAATCTCGGACGCACGCACGATCCATCGGATGCGTGGAGTATTTCGCGATACAATGTGGCTACATCATTATAAAGAACGTTTGTATCTTATACCGGGGTGATAAGGTTGAAATTCTCATACTCCTGGAAATCCGTAATATAAATTCGTTCCGATCTACGGAGGTATGTAATTTTTATGACAAATTCACATTATATTTCACCGATTATCTACGTTACGGCAAAAAAATAAAAGTGGCTCGTTTTTTGTGACATGGCCAGAAAAGTACTACGGTTAGTTAAACAGCTAAAATGAAAATTTTCTCCCTGAAATATTGGATTTTATTTCTCCTCTTTTATGACGTTTTTAGGTCAATATAATATATGAAACGGACATAATGTATGTGATGTATATTATATTAGTGTATGAATAATACAGTGTAGAGCTTAGTTCTTTTAATATCGTGGCTGATATTGTCATGAAATTTTTATGAAATATTAATGATTTATCTTTCTAAATGATTAAGGATTACATAATACCACAAATCAGACTATAGGTCACTGCCATAGCCCCTTTTATCACCCCCTTTATTACGCTTAGCAAGTACAACGATACTTGCAGTACCAGACACCACGCACTTAAGGTCTCTGCGGCCTTTCGTCACTCAGTTAATTTTTGGCCGGTTTTTGAGATGGATACCTCGTAATCAGTTGGGAGCCATTTTGATGTTTTACTCTCACTCTCTTTTAATAAAGAAGATAACGAATTCTTGCCCTGATACTATAAGAAGATAAAATTATCAGCAAAGGAAGGTCAATATTATTGTATACATAAATTGTGTCAACTTTCATTAATAGAAGGCTCAAAAGACAGAGTCTTGCTTCGAATACAAATTAGTTCAGCAATCGACATAGACGCCCAAAGCCAGGGAATGATTAAAAGCAATTCGTTCGTCGTCAGTACGAGGCCACATTATGCTATGCGTCTAGTAAAACTGTCACGCTTCACCCTCTGCAATACGTAGGCATTGCTAATTCATACGGTTCATTGATTATTGCTATACTATATGACATTGCATACATTGGGCTTAATTCTGTCGCTACTTCAATTGACCATTTAGACGTGTTTATGTTTGCCTGTCTAATTTTTATTTTTTCGAAGTAAAATTGCTTTGCTATGAGACATTGCATACATTGAGCTTAATTATGTCGATATCCTAAGACAATCTAGGTGTGTTTATGTTTGCTTGTCTTATATTTTATTTTTTCCTAGGAAAAATGGAAAATAAATTTTTCATAGGAAAAATTAGGAATTACGTCACGATAGCCGAGTGGTTGGAAGGTCAGAATTTCAAATCAAGAGACCCGAGTTCGATCAGTTCGATCATTACGTCACATATTACACAAAAGTTAGCCTATAACGGGATTCGAACCCGCAATCCTCATATTCAGGCAGGAACGCTATCGGGCCGTCATTATTGAAATATGAATAAATAATATATTGTAGGACCGTAAATGTGTGAGTATTGATAGGCACTCTCTTGGTATAACCATCCCATAACTCATATAACGACTATGACCATAATTTTTTTCTCAAGCTTGGAATTGAATACCACGAACCATTAAGTAATCACCTAATGATTAGGTAGATCATCACACAGTTCCTTCAGTAGACAGTTGATGGGAATATAACTGTTCATACCTTTAGTTTGATGTTCAGTGTAAGTTGTTGGTTAATGTTAGTTCAATGTAAGTTTAATGTTCAATATAGTCTCAAGTAATATTTGACCGTTGTTCCTCATTCCTAGTATTGTGTAGATTTCCTAAAAGCTTTTCCTAAAGCTCTGCCATTTGTCAAACCAGATTCAGCCTTTGTTCTTTCATTTCATAGATATTTATCATTTTCAAAATAGAATGCGGTTCATTATTTGTCGCTGTTTTGTTTGGATTCCGCAATCAGGGTATTGTTGGAAATCCCCGGGCTTTTCTTCATTGTCGATGCATTTGTAAACTTTTCATCTTTTGAAGCTATATTTTTGGATATTTTAATTGACGAACGAATGAGTAAGGAAGGAATCAAGAAAAAAATATTCAAGTGCTAAATGGCCTACCTTGCGTAAAGAGTTGTTGGGTATATGAAGAAAATGATTTAATTAAAAGATAAAATACAAATAATAATTGTTCATGATTCGGACCATCTTCATGGTTTTGTCAAGTCTTCGTCACTAAGATATTTGTGTAGATTTGGCGCGTAAAAACAAAAATAAACATAAAAAGCGGTCCATTGGTAACCATTATGGTTACCCGAAAAATATTAATGTTAAACAGACCGATGACGTGTATGATACGTGAGATGTTTAGTACTGCAATTGCCAATCTGCTTGTAAAGCACGACGGTTATGGTAAAGCTCTTTACGTGAGATAAAGTTCTGCAATATTTTTAAAGGTCGTTATGTTATGCACGTATGTTCCAAAGAATTATATCTTATTTGACAGATAGTAGTATAAACAACAAATTTTCTCACAAGTTACTGCCCTTATCGATTAAATCAGACTTATTCTAAAGCAAATCAGCGTTGTATAAAAGAGCGGACGATAGGCTTGTGTCTGACGATGCGTACGTGCGCTGGAGTACCGCGGCGGGATCAACGCGCCCCTTGCAAGGCTTACCTATAAAACGCCTCCCTGAAATAAAAGTTTCAACGAAAGCATTGCCTTTTATCCCCGTTATGCCAAGGATTTGTTTCATCTCACCTTCATCAATCGAAAATGTTACAGTTTCTCTGATATAAATAAAATAAAATTTGCGTGTATCTACTTAATGTATTTAAAACTATATTTTGTGATAATTTAAATTACTTACTTTACGGCGAACAAGCCCAGTGCAGGATATTAGATTATTGTACAAGAAACATTTTCCATAATCGGCATGCTTGGCTAGCGAACTGGCCATCACAAACCCCTCTTACACTGGTCTGATCAAACTTTGTTTTGGGCTGTAATCGAAACGGTTGGCAAGAGTCAAGCCTACTGGCCATCGCAGACACCCCGCACCTTAGACGCTGTTGCTCATCATCGGTCTGCTTAAAGTTAGTCGCGGATTGTAATTGGCACGCTTGGCAAGTGTACTGGACATCGCAGACACCTCGCTTCTTTGACAACGCTGCTCTTCACCGGCTTGCTCAAGTTATTTAGAAATTTTCGATATAGTTATCCTGCCATCTACAAATAGCCAATACCTTTCTTATTCAATATACCTTTCTTAGTCAATAGCTACACACATTGAAAGAAAGGAGATGGTGAGTTCTTACGCCGAGACCACACGACTCAATATCACCTTTTGTGATTATTGCTTGCGAATAGTCTAGGTTAAAAGTTTGCAAGCTATGCCATGCTCGTCATACTTGCCATAAACGTCACTCTCAGAAAATGTGTTATGTATGTACGGTAATATAGTGTATCTGATATTCGGCAATAAATTCGTCAAAACTTCTTTAACCATCTGCAAGTAGTTGCATTATTAATGAGAGAATCGAAACATAGCTAGTGGTAGTGACCATTTTAATGTAATATATCTTCATAAAAATGTGAATTCCCTAAAAGTATAAGAGGTATTACTCTATTTTATAATTTAAATACATATGCGGTTAAAGTAAACATTACGCAATGTCGCTAATCTTTGACTAAATTTTAAATAATTCCTTGTAGTCATATTTGGTTTTCGAGGCGGCCTACGTTGCGTGTTTTGGCAATGTGCCCACAGCTTCAGAATCAAGTGTACGATAACAACATATTTGTTGTACTAGCTAAAATGACTAGAATATTCTAAGTAGTAGTTTTAAATAATTGACCAATTATTTTTACTTTATTTCCTAGCGGTGGTTTCTTCTCGGCAAATGACAGCCGAAGATTAAATGCCGTGGAACAGAAGAGTCCTTCATAATTTGACGTACCTGCAGAGTGAATAAAGCAGTATTTATACTATGTAGCTTTCTTTCTTTATTAATTAGTAGCTTGCACTTGTCAAGGTAGATATAGTCATAAACAACTGTTGTTAAACTTCTTCAACTAATAAACCTTCAACTAATAAATCAGTTAAAATTTATTATAATTCTGTTGTAGAGGTAATTTTGTATTACATTCTGTCATCTAGATTTAATATGTATAATGCATTACTGATAATTAATTTTAGCTTATACGCATGTTGCATTAATTCCACCTGCGTAAGTTCGCTGACGTTGTTCAAATGCAACGAGCTGTAATTAATTCGGATCAAACTTGAACTAGCGTAGAATATGTAAATACGATTTTGAAACTTTTAAAAGAATTGTGGAGGAACTATTAAAAGTTAGAATTACTTCAACAAATTGAAGCTGTTAAATGGAGTTATGTGACGTCGTGTAATAGTGAAAAGTTTCTTAAAACAATATATGTGTAAGGTTTGTCGTGTGTAGGAAGAAGGGGCTTATCGCGGGCTGGCAGGCTCCCAAGCGCCGTCGGGGCTCAATTCTGGCTTTGCAACGGACCGCGGCTCAAGTCCGTTTAACTTAATACCTCGTACACCTATATCGTATATTAACTTTATGTACATGCAATTGGACATGTTATTTTATCAGAGTAGATGTGAGGTTACGACACTTAATAAACATGTATTCTATTCTATTTCTAAAACATACGACATTGTTATATAGATAATTAGATTGAGTCACAGTACTGATTTTAAGTTATTTTGCCTCACTACTTAAACGTATATTTCTTCTCTTCCTACCTGTCACTTTTACCAATTACTACCACCAAATAGCAACGAAAGAACTGTTTTGCTTCGGTATGAAAGGTATAGGAAGTTGATATTACAGGCATTATGTCTTAATATTAAAATTAAACTTGTTAATTTAAAGTTAGTGGCAGTTATTCACAGGCTAGAATAGCTCCATCATACTCTTTTAAAAATGTTTATTTGCGCTACTATTTAACTAGCCAATAACCGGTCAAATACCTTAAATATTAACTTACTGCTACGGTTCCATTGAAATTCTAAGAAATCCTTGGTTATGTAGCTAGATTTCATATGATTTAAATCCATAGTTTTTAAAAACAGTCTTATTTATTCATTCTTTTCGTCACGATAGCTGAGTGGTTGGCTGGTCGGAATATCGAGTCAAGAGACCCGAGTTCGATCCCCAGGCGGCAAGCTCGTACCAATGGGTTTTTCAAAAATTTATATACGAATTATAATATCTATCCTGTACATTGTCCCGAAAATATCTTCGGTGGAAGGTGGGTCTAAGGGGCTTAATTGTCTAGACCAGACCTCTGTCTACCCCTGTATAGGGAATTGTAGGCGTGAAGATATTTATTTATTTATTTATCTTATTCCTTTCGTATTTAGGCCTCTTTTCAATGGTTACTGGGACCAATTGTTTCACAAAAACTCGAAAAGAAAATACTATCTTCTATATTCTAAATTCTTCGATCTTTTTAATAAAACGATTTTCAGATTTTATCGCGTTTTTAATTAGTTTTTACAAACTATTTTTACTTCCCGACGTTTCGGATGTTCTGCAGCATCCGTGGTCACGGGGGGATTGAACACTTAGTCATGAGACCTTCTAATCGGCGAACTTTGTTTGCAATATCCAGTCCGTACTGGTGCACATAATGAATTCTGGGTGCTTTACAGCATCCAAAACGTCCGAAAGTAAAATAGTTTGTAAAAAATAATTAAAAACGTGATAAAATCCGAAAATCGTTTTATTTAAAATATGTAGTATTCGCGTAAATACAAGAAATCTTCGATCTTTCAACATGTATTAAATGGAGAGTTTACAATATTATCATGTGGTTGAAAAGATTAAACTTTTCAAAAATGTTTCGACCAACCTTATTTAGTATAACAGGTAGCAGTTTATGTTCAAATAGTACCAATAAATAAACTAGTACTAATAGCAATAGGTACTAACACTAGTAGGTTTCTAAAAACTTCTCGAATTCATCACTCTACACCACACATGGATAACCCTTTCTTTATTGAAAATCTTTTTAACAAAGATAATTGAAAAGGACTTAATAAAAATGAAACATTGGCTCTCCGTTTCAAATTCCAAACTGTTAAATATATATTGGCAAAATTATGTTGTTATTATAAGACAAGCCTTGTGGTTTGTCTAAAAAAAATTATTCCTTTGTTACATCATGAAAGATTATTGATGATAAACTTGACAATGCTTGTTATAAACCTAATTAAGGATTCGATAAGGGTAGGCATGCTATTGATTACGATTTTATTATAGACTACCTGTTTTGCTTAGCGAAACACCAAATTTTTTTGATTATTTAAAATTAAATATATTCACAAATAAATATAATACCAAATTCTAGACTGTTCAGTTCTTAAATTTTTGCATCGTTTATGAGTTAACAGTAAATTTAAAGGTTAGCATTTGAAAGTGTGGTTATAAGGAATTGTGATCGTGTGATTACAAATGTATCTACGTATTGTATTTTAGTGGTATATATTTTTAGTATTTATTTATGTAAGCCAACCCTTAGGTATAACATTTAGGCATTCTCTACCATTCAACTCAGGGTTTAATGAGAAATTGTAGAAGATGCAGTAATAAATGATAGAAAATATAAAAATAAATTATCTCTTTTAGTATTATCTATATTAGTATTATTTTTGTACGCGCGAAATCTACCTTTTTATGTATCCATACTCCAATCTTAGGGCTGCTGGAAGAAATTTCTCAAGAAATAAGCAGTACCTTTGTACAAACTTTTCCTTTTATTATTTTTCTTCTTTCATTGATATTGTGTGTACATAAATTATTAAATAAAAATAAATAAAATAAATAACGTGAGCTTCCTAGCATTTCTTGACGAAGTAAAGGAGCGTATATTTTAATACGCATTTTTATTGCGTGTAAACTATAATTTTCTCAATGTAACATAATTCAACATAGAATATAGGCCTTTTTTATTACAAGCCACCAACGTGTGGGCCAAATAACTGTAATGTCCAGATTGGTACAACCGATTGGCAACACAGTGTCACAAGTCCGAAAATCCAGTTGTACATGGTTGAGCTAATTACCAGTGTTTTCTACTGCAAGTTTGAACCGGGTCGTGATCAAGAACTCGCAAAATACTGTCGTGTAGTGTTTCTATGTTTCGTCCGATGATTCAAGTTACTGGAGATCTACACCCTTATTTCTCTCCATACTCTTACACAATTCCTTTTTAAATGCTGCTCCGGTCGTGCCACCGTAGAGTTGAAGTTGGGCACTATAGCGAATATTCTTTCTGGCTAATTTGGTTGTTTCAAACATTCCCGAAATGTCTTCGTAAAATTTATAAAAGTGATTCCATTTAGCGATTACCCTTGCCTAACAATGGCCAATTAAATATATTAAGAAGAAACTTCAACAAAACTTGACGGTCATATCGAAAACATCATAAAATATTATTTATTCAATTCTTTCTTAAAACTCTACGTCATCTTGAACAAACAACAGGGTTTTAAGTACTTACGTCGTACATAAAAAAGTTGTTGAAACTAAAACAAAATTAGGTATTCGGAACGCGATAGCGGCATTCAGTCTTCCGGTCACGGATCGTTAAATGAAATAAAATCCGTCATAATTTGTGTCGATACAAGCCGCTGTGAAATAAACGCCAAATAAAAGATTGGCTTTCGTTTTATTTAATAATCGCGTTTGGTTTTCTCGCTTTGTATTCGAATGAATCAATAATTTGGATTTAATTATAATTCCATTGACATACTGCTTGTTTGGATACATTATTTGCTCTCTCTGCTTTACTCAATAATATATTTATACTTTGCATATTATCATAAACCATTATTGTACTTAGTTTATCAATGATTTGTATAGATTTATATGGATCACCGGATTTATTTATTTATCATATATAGGATACCTAGTATCCTAATATGCCACATGGTACAATCCTTCTCTGGAAATTCACCGTAACCAGAATTGTTACAACTGTTGGAATTCAGGTAGAAAGATATAAAAGCCAGTAAAATTAAGGCTAGGAAGTAGTTCATCTATAATCATTTATAATTATAGGTGTCTTAAGTAAAAGTTGCTACCATCTCGAACTAGAAGATTGCTTTTCTTTTTAGCTCAGTCTAGATAATAGAGAGAAGCGACAAACTGAACATTTTCAAAAATAAATAAAAAGAATGAGGATACCACTGGGTTTGTTGTGGACGGAAAATTTATAAACGTACTACTGAAATGTATGTTCCTTTGTCAAAATATTTTTTTTAAACTTTAAACCCGTCATATTTTTACTCATGGTGTAAAGTAAGTTGGTAGTAGTCTAGTAGTTGGTTTTGCAATTAATGTCTGAGTATATAATAGAGTCTATAACACATATTGAGTTGTTGCAGACGGGCATTCAAACACGAGAATATTTACGAGGGTCTGGTTTATCCACTAATCAAAGGAATTTTTAAAATATTATCTACTTTATGTATGCTAATTATAAGTACATGTTGCATAGCATTATCTATAGCTGAATTTCTAGAGCCAATTGAAGTTCAGCCTTGTGTGCATTTAAGAATTTAAGTCGAGTTGGAACTGACCATAGAACCAGGCGAATATTTTCATTAAGTCACAAACTTAACAGTTTTATTTGCACCATTGGATGGCATCCAGCAATTTTGCATTTGCACTGGAAATATTGGAAATTGTCCAAAACTATAAGAACAGTAGAAGTTTTACTTTTAAGTGGTGAATTTCACATGTGCAATTCATTTAAAAAAAGGAAAGGTATATTTTGAGTATTTCTTAATTATTCCTTATCTTCTTCGTGAGAAGTGTTCGAAAGTTCACAGGTACTCATTAGGCAATGCGGGTTATGTGAAATCGATATACAATCTTTGCCTGCCTCACTGTATTGTAGAGAATCTTCAATATGAAACCGAGATATATATAAAAATCAACTAAATATTTATCTCACAAACGTTTGCCCCTAGCACGATTCGAACCCGTACGCTTTGCCTCGGTGGCAGAGTCACTACCAACTAGGCTATTTGGTCGTCGGTTTAATATTGAAGATTCTCTACAATACAGTGAGGCAGGCAAAGATTGTATATCGATTTCACATAACCCGCATTGCCTAATAAGTACCTTTGAACTTTATATACATAAATATTCATGTATATATATGGCTTAGGGACAATATTACATACATTGCTCCGATCCCAATGTAAGAAGCTAAAGCACTTGTTGTATAAGAATCGGTAACAACGAGGGCACCACAAACACCCAGACCCCAGAAAATGTAGAAAAACTGGGAATCGAACCCGGGACCTCGAGATGGCGACACCTTGAAAACCGCTGTTTACGCCACTCGTCCACGGAGGTCGTCATGGCTTAGACACTTAGATGGCAATGGGCTCACTACAGGTTACAATGTCTTAAAATGATTTCTAAAAAGGTCTGTACAAAGTGTAGATAGAGGAGACAACTAAGTCTAGACCTCTGTGTATCACCCAGTGTTGGTGGGAAGATAAAGAATTTCAAATGTGCGAAGATAAATAACGTTTGTTAACAAAAGTTGAACTGAAGTTTAACAAATAAAATAAACTTCAGTTCTAAATGTATTGCAATTTGTTATTCTTTTTATATTAAAAAAAGTTCTTATAATGTTCCTAAGAAATCAATGTGTAATAAATTTGTATTAATTTTATAATGAACGAGCGTTTAATCTGAGAACATACAGCTCTCTCGTTTAAAAATGTTTTCGGTTCATCATTGCTCTATAAATAATTTCGAAAATTAGTATTATTATAATGTCGGGAGGTATAAATGATTAACAAAAGGAGGAGGTCCCGCCTTTCGTTTCCACAGTAAGCTGTGACCTGCCTCGGTAGAATTTAACGAAAACAACTGAGCCGCCGCGGATCTTAGTAATTGGCTGATTAATTATTAGCAGGATAGCGAGATGGGGTTAAAACGAGATGAGGGTCGGAAGGCTGTAGATCTACAACGGGCGACATCAATAAGCTTTAATTGGTAAGGACCATCAAGGCTATTACCCAGACGGCCCAATTAGTAATATCAGTTCAAATCTGATTCGCCTGCGCCTACGTTTACGAGTTTTGGGTAGATTGATTAAATTAAGATAATATAAAATAGGATTAGTAACTGGCAATGCTTGTGATTTTTTATCAAAGCATTTTGTTTTATTAAAACAATTTTGTAATTACAACAAGAACAATAAATGTGCGTTCCTAGTTCAAAATTCGCATGCTCCTAGAGTACTTTAATACATAATGAAACAATATGTTGAGGGCTCATGTTTATTCTTCTTTTACAGGTTTAACACCAATAAAAATGGTGGCAACTTTTCAGTGCCTTGTATTGAGTATATGGTTGAGGATTTTTTTAAACTACTAAAAAAATATCTTCACGCAATTTCCAATTAAATATACCCTGTTTTACATACGTTTATTATTTTTTAGAAACGTCACTTGTTTATATTATAGTAAAAAAATAAATAAATATCTTCACGCAATTCCCAACACAGAGGTAGACAGAGGTCTAGTTTAGACAATTAAGCTCCTTCGACCCACCTTCCACCGAAGATATTTTCGGGACAACATGACAGGTGGTGAGCCCATCGCTATCTTAATTCGTACATAAGTTTTTGAAAAAGCCATTGGTACGAGCCTGCCACCTGGGGATCGAACTCGCGTCTCTCGACTTGAAATTCCGAACACCCAACCACTCGGCTATCGTGACTCTTGAACAAAACTAAAACTAGTGACCTTTTAAAAGCAATGTAATAGGTATAATTACTATTGATTAGTTAAATTCGTTCGCCGTCTGATAATGGGTAAGAATACTCTTTTTCCCCTCTTCTTTCTCGTGGGTGTCGTAAGAGGTAACTAAGGGAAAAGCCTTGAATAAAGAAGTGGCAACCGACAAATGACGGGGCAACCATCTCGAAAAAATACTAAACCTAAATTATGCAGAAAGGTTCTGCAATCACCACATTGGCGCCTGCTAGTCCTCTTTATGGAAGAGACCTTGGTCTAGCAATGTTAATTTATCGGTAGTTTATGTATTAAATTTGTTGCACGCACGAACACGAGTTGTACACATTAAAATGAAGTGGATTCGCAAATACGGGGAGGAATTCCCAGAAAAGACACCTTCCCGGAATTTGTAACTGTTTCTTTTCTCTGAATCCCTTAATTTCTATTCATATAACATATTGACACATATACTAGCTGAAGCTAATTTTAATAGAAATAGAAAATAGAGCTTTTACTATTTTATTTTATGCCTTTTTTATTCAAAATGAATATAACAGAAAAGCTAAAGCGTACCTATTCGATATGCCAACTTGTTTGATCCTCTTTTGCTACATTGAAATGTTACTTTCCCACTTACCCAATATCCAGTTACGTAAAGGTTGAATAATAGCGGTTTGTCACGGTTTCGAATAATGGGGGATGACGTTACACCCTTTTTCGTTTCGCCAGGTTCCCCCTAACCCATCGTTGTTGATATTTCGCTGACCTACAAACACAGTTTAACGATTTTCTCTCGGGTGCGGTAACCCCTCATTTCGATATTGACCAAATTGAAGGAAATAGTTAGTAGTATTTCTATGTTTGCAATTTTTTGTAGGTATGTATTGTCAGGAAACTCTTATAATAAATCTGTTTTAATATTTGTACTTTACTAGAGTAAAATTATGATTCAAAACCGATCTTTAAGATAATCGGTTTTAGTTCTGTAAAAAACGCGTATTTCGTGATGATTGTCTAAATATGATACATAAAAAATGGTACTTTCACTTATAATCGTACACCGCCCGTGTGGTTTCGATGTAAGAATATGGCCCTCTCCTGCTATGGGTGTTGTAAGAGGCCACTGAGGGAAAAGCCTTGCAAATGCAATTGTCTACCGACAGATGGCGGGATAACCATCTCAAAAAATACCAAAATAAACTGCAGCAGACCGGTGACGAGCAGCAGCGTCTAAGGTGCAAGGTGTCTGGTACTACGGTCGCCAATCCGCGTTGCGGCGTGGCGATTATGGCAAACACTGCCGCCCAGGACAGGCCTGGCCTATACTGGCCGTTACGATACTCGTAAAAATTAGTGTTTTTAGGTTCTTTGTTATTATATGATTTGATAAGATTCTGTACTTTATAGTAAGAGCTATTAATTTAATAAGTTACCTGATTTATAATAAAATTAAAATTTGTCAATAACTAAAATTATTGTATTAACATTTCATCTTCTCGTAAACTTAATTGAAAGAACTTAATAGTCTAAACGTCTGTCTACCCCAGTTCCGGAAAAATGCGTACAGATAAATAAATGATATACTCTTATCGATAAACAAACAATACAAAGAGTACAATCATCGACAATTTTGAAGCGTGTGAGATTCCCGACTCTAGAGCTTAAATCCGAGTGTTGCAATCTTACGAAGATCCCTTTACCATTTCACATTTTCCACTGACAGCACATCACACTTATATCCGGATTGATAAACACGATTTCATATTTTCCACTGTTGTATATGTAAATCCAAAATGTACTGTACGGCAGTAATGTCTTGTTTTATAAAGTAACAAAATTTTTTCCTAAAATACAACTTATAATTCCGTAAGGCTACTGTTCGCAAGTTCACTTACTGTTCCAAATGGGGTAAGCAATAACTATTTCGGTTCAATATGATAATTGAGAGTGATTGCGAAAATAACTATTATCCAAATATAAAAAAAATATCGTCACTCTAACCCTAATACTGAGGTAGACAGAGGTCTAGACAATTAAGACCTTTCGACTCTCTTTCCTCCCAAGTAATTTTTGGGACATATTCGTATTTTCAAATATGAAAAAGAAAATCCTGCCTACATGCTTGTAGGTTTTCGCCATGGTATAAGTCATTTTCGTCATGGAAATTTCGTTCATTAAAGACATTTTCGTCTATTTTGGATTAAGAATAAAACGATGCATTGTTATTTTTGAGGACAAGGATCCCTCTACTACTTTTATTTATTACGTTTATAAATTGGAATATATATTATTTCTATTTCTTCTTAAGTGCAAAGCGTATGGAACTATAATTATCTGTAGTAAGTTTAAATTTATAGGTAAGATATTTGATATATCTTGCATCATGTATATTCTATTGGCTGTCAGTAGTGTATCAAGGGTTTACATACTCGTTGCATCTGCACATAAGGGCCCACTGAAGAATTTTTAAAATTTTCATATCATTAAAAGCATTTTAACTGCGCATGTCGAATCAAAAGCCATATAAGCATTTGAAACACATTCCTTATTATATATTTCAATTCGATTAACGTTCTTCGACATTAAACGAAAAAGGCGCATACAACATTCACTAAATCACATTAATAAATTAATGGTACAACTTTATACAAATAAATAATGAATCTTTGAACCTTTATAAATGGGTAAACAGATGTCTAGATAATAATGTTCTTTCCATCCACCATCCACCGACGTCATTTTTGGGACAACATGACAGGCGGTGAGCCTGTCGCCGACTTTATGGCCAAGCCAACGATATAATTCGTACATAAGTTTTTTTGAAAAACTCATTAGTACTATCCCCGGTGATCGAACTCGGGTGTCTTGACTCCAATTCCGACACCCAACAACTTGGATATCGTGACAATTTACTACAAGTTTATACAATTACATTTTATGCATGCGTATAATTTTAATATTATGGTTCCTTCGGAAAATTGTCATACTCTTCAAACTAAATTTTATCAGTTTGATACAAAATCAGAGATGAAATAGAATAGAATAAGCTTCAAGTGGCAATAATATCAAACAGTTCAATGATCTAGAAAAATACCTTTACCTTACACTGAAGGGTTTTGTCGATATGAAATGTCTGAGACATAAAGCCTTGTTTATGTGTGTGCTGTGTCAACAGTATTCTAAGTGTATGCGTGCGTAAACCCTTTGTCAAGGGCTGATGACTAATGGCTACGTCAGAAATAGGTCGGAAAACTAACGCTTCTTGTAAGACTATATTATGTCCCGGTTATATTGTTTCACGCTATTCCCAGTATTGGGGTAGACAGAGGTGCAAACAATTAAGTCCTTTCGACCAACCTATCAGAGAAGACGTTTTTGGGACAACGTGACAAGTGGTGAGTCTGTTGCCGTCTTCATGTTCAAGCCCTTGACATAAACTCTATATAAACTCACCCGGCTATCGTGACTTCAAATATCGTGCTCTGGCACGTCCGCCCTGCGATGATTGTAAACTTAAATAGAAAGTAAGAAAAAAAATACCTGACATTGTTGCGGACCCTGACGATTCGGAGATGCTGGTTTGGGGCGCACCTTCTTGGCGGAGAGAGGCCGTGAATCTAGTCCCGTCACCGCCACGGACACCGTCGCGATGCCTCCAACGACACTCGAAGAGGATGACGTGCAATCTGCAAAAATAGCAGAATTTAGAAAATGTTCTTGCGTATGATAGTAGTAAAAGTTTTCTGATATCTATTTACATAGTCTACCATCAGAACTGATACTGACTGACTGATTCTGTTGTTTTAAATAAAACGATTTTCGGATTTTTTCGCGTTTTTAATTAGTTTTTACAAACTATTTTTATTTCCCGACGTTTCGGATGCTTTACAGAATCCGTGGTCACGGGGGGAGTCCCCCCATGACAAAAACTAATTAAAAACGCGATAAAATCCGAAAATAGTTTTATTTAAAATGTGTGGTATTCTCGTAAAATACAAGAAATAATTATGACTCTGGTGTTGATAGAATAGCCGATAACTGAGTGGTTGGGTGACCGGTATTAGACTCGAGTTTTTTCGAAACTTGTTTATTTTGTAACTTAACCTTAAACACTGAGACACGATAGACTCATCACCTGTCATATTGTCCCTAATAAGCTACGGAGAAATTTCTAGACTTGATAGGAAAATAATCATATTTGTAAAAATCAAATTTATAATACCTATATTTTTGTATATAAAAAGAGTTTGTTTCATATTTTTTCATACGAGCGATTTTATTAACTTTGGTTAACATAGGCAAATAAAAATATGTCATTGTAACTGGAGCCAATTCCTTTATTATGCACAGAAATAAAGGAAACAAATAAATTTTTACATTTGTTATGTATTTTAATTAAGTTACAACTTGGGAAAGAATAAGCCCCAACTGCAATTACTGCGAAAGCAAATGCCTCTGGCATTCATGGAAAGCTATAGTGATTTACTTTTGTTATAAAACAATTCTATTTCGTTAGCGGTGTTTGATTGAAACATTTATGCTATTTACTTAGTAGTTTTGTGGAACGTATAGGGAGCAATAACTGACAGTAAATTCAGTTCGATCCTGATGAGGAAGAATCGTATAAGTAAGTATCTTCAAAGTTTTGTACTATTTGTATCGTTGGATGGGACCAAGACAGCCTATTGGAATAAGCCCTAGTTTGAATTCGAAATTGAAAGTATCGAAAATTCACGATAATAAAAAAGTCACGATAACCGAGTGGTTGGGTGATCGGAAATCGAGTCACGAGACCCCGAGTTCGATCCCAAGGTACTTTCGATCCCAAGGGCCAATGGATATGTATGAAAGTGTTCAGGATGAATATCTGACGAATTTTCTATTTAATACGGCGAACATTAGTACGACAAATGTGGAACTATTTTCAAACAATAAACTCTGGAATCACCCTCAGATAAAAAATTAAACAATTCAGTTTATGTCAAAAATATTAAAGCAATTGCATTGTCATTTCTGGATAATTTATAATTTGGATCTGGAATATTCCTGGATAATTTCGTCTTTACGACCCACATTTTATCGGACCTTATTTGGGCAACGTGACAGGCTTTTATGACAACGTGACTGTCAGTTGCCGTCTTTCTGTACCAGGCAACAATATAAATCGTTTATAAAATAATAAAAAACGCGTAAGCGTGGAACGCAGTCAGATATTAAGTAGAAGTAGGCAGTATTAGAAGTAGTGCGAAGTGAAGTACTCAGGAAATACCTCGCGCAACATGCGCGAAATTCATCTAGTTCAAATTATCACTTGAAGTTTCAGTACAGTAAGTACTTTATTTATAAGTTTGATAAAGTTTTAGTTACATTTTAAAAATTAAATAAAATGAATTGATTTCAGACTGTGCATCGGTTAGCGGTCGGTGGTTGTGGCCGCCCGAGCATCGCTTTGTTGGAAGCAGCCTAATTTTGTCGGCATTAATTTTGAGCGTTCAATATTAATTTCAAATGTACGGAACGTAAACAAAAGCAGGTCGGAAAGCATGCGGCAATTATGTTGTAGACTAACTACGGACAAAATAATATTTATACTGAACAATAAAAACACGGACATCCGCCAAAAACAACAGATGATAGCTGTGAAGCAACCTTACTGATGAGTAAAATTTTTCAATAATGCTATATCAGCTACACTATCGTCTAACATTCTAAAACCGATTCATGCGCCGCGCAACCGGCGCTCCCGCATATATGCGGAATGTAGATCAGCATCGCGATCTCAAACTGCCTACAATGGCAGCGCTATTTAAAAAGTTCTCCATCGACTACTTCGATAGGACGAACTTACATACAAATCCGCTAGTGGCAGCGTTAGGGAATTACACACCCGCGCGCGATACTCCACCTCAATTGAGGCGCCCGAAATGCGTCATCATAGACGATGATAACGCAATCACCCGTGTCAACAATGCGTATGAGGCATTGTTGCGGCTTACACAACCTCGCCATCGTCGTAATTTCACGACTAGCACGAGACTTTCTCGTGGTCGTAGTCGTCACTAAAAGGTTAACACAAGGCGATCCGAGAGGAGATTTTCCTCCAAACCAACTGGGGCCCTCGGATCGCATGGCCCCTCCCCCATGTCGGAAGTCATCTCTTTCGTTCTAGGGGACGCAGCGCTTCGCAGCAGCAGCCATTATTGTCTTCAACTCTAACTTGCGAGCCTCTCCTCGCAAGTCTCCTTAGACGAAGCTGTAAAGGCCTCCGGGCCAACAGCATCCCGTGGATGGTTTTAGTCGGTATGCTTCTCCTTCTGAGATTCGAGCCCGACACTGTTCGGTTCGGTGGCCTCCCGGCCAAGGGACGTTCGTGCATTTCCTCCATGGTTATCAAAAAAAAAAAAAAAAAAAACATTCTAAAGTTCGTCTTTGTCAGTATGGCCTCTTTATGTCCAAGCATTTAAATCTTCTTATGACATACTTTAAAAATGGTAGACGCCTTCTCTGTTAACAGACGGTTTACAGTCTCTCAACAACATAATGTTGGAGATTTGTTATTTTGTTGATGTCGTTCACTAATTCCACGACTGAAAAGCGCTCGTAAAAATAAATAAGGCATCGCGCATGATCCCCTTACAAATTTATAATACTGAATGTGAACATCAGTGAAGAAAACCGAAAAAGCACAATTAAAACAGCTACATCCGAAAATTATTTAATGTAATATTGAAACTTTGATTAAATTCATATTATGTGTATAAATTCGCTTCCAAACTTTATATCAGCTAATAATCATTAACATTATGCGGAATAAATGAAAATCAGCATTAAAGTTTTAGAACAAAATTTAATGTGATCACGCTAATTAATGAAATCATAAACGTAAAATAAATAAAAAATAGTAGTAGCCTGCAAATACCACTACTGGGCAAAGGCCTTCTCTCAAATATTAGAGAGAGATTAGAGCAAGGGAATTTCCACCACGCTGCCTCAGTGCATGTTGGCGGGTTTCACACATTCATTAAATAATTCCTTCACCGCCGAGCTTGTGGTCGGTTCTGGCTATTTTTGGAACAATTTAGTGGTGCCGCACTGAGCATCGAACCAGGTTCAACCACGTATGAAACAAGATCCCTGCATACTAGGCTACCACGTCACGTGTATCTTGAGCATGCATTAATAAAGTAGCATTAATGTGAGTTTTAAAGGCAAGTTCAGTACCAGTACTAAGTACAAGTTTATAGGTCAGTAGGTTGTACCTTTATTCTATTTCGAATTAAGGGCAGAATCCTAATACGCGAATGTCGCCGTACTGATTTTATTCTGTCATTTATTTAATAACAAGCTCAGCTTCGCTGACTTTCGCAAAATTCATTTGATTTGTACATTACATTTATAAGCGTTTATTCATATCATGTTATATAACATAGAAATAATTAATAGCTATTAATCAAATCAAAGTCGGTACACTGATCGGAATAGGCGAATATAGAGACAATGCTCCAGTGCACAAACAAAGGTAGTCATAACGTACGTTCAATCATCGAGATTGCTCTACGTAGCGTATGGAGAAAGCCCTTTGACACAGAAGACGAACACGTTGTAGATACGAGTAGATATCATGTATAGAGTGTATCCGGGAAGGTGTTTCAAATAGGCGACAAGTCCGAGCCGTTGATGTCGAGAGATAACGATTTGAAGAATTATCATATTCAAATCCTTTCAAGGTATTTTTTTTCGTTGATTTTCGTTTATGCAGATAACACACTCGTTTAAATTAAGTTACTAAAAACACAAAAAAATTGTTGCTTAAATATGTATCTTCACTGAAACTTATAACCCTGCGGGTTTCATGTGATGTTTTTTTATATACTTTTATAATAATAAATATCTTCACGCAATTCCCAATACAGGGGTAGACAGAGGTCTAGTCAAGACAATGAAGTCACTTCGACCCACCTTCCACCGCAGATATTTTTGGGACAACGTGACAGGTGGTAAGCCCGTTGCCGTCTTTATGTCCAAGCTGACTATGTTATTCGTACATAAGTTTTTGAAAAACCCATTGGTACGAGCCTGCCACCTGGGGATCGAACTCGGGTCTCTTGACTAGAGATTCCGACCACCCAACCACTCGGCTATCGTGACTTATTACTTTTCATGTAACCAATAAGACGGCGCCCGTCGCCCTCACAGATGGTGAACCCGTCGCCGTCTTATTGTCCAAGTTAAGTTGTCCCGAAAAATGTCTTCGGTGGAAGGTACAGGTAACAGGGACTTAATTGTCTAGACTTGATCTCTGTCTACCCCTGTATTGCGAATGGCGTCAAGATATTTTTTTTAAATATCATTTTGTATGTGATGTAGTTCTGTTCTGAATTTTGCCACCCAAAATTGGTACCAACAACGACCGAATGAAACTTTTTTTGAATGTTTCACTCTGCTCACTGGATACGGAACTAAAGTTTAGTCGCTTAATCCCATCATTTATGCGTAAGATTTGAGTTCTGCATATTTTGATCATCTTTCGGCTGTTAAGTTAGTTTCTTTTTAATTGTTTAGGAGAAGTAAGTAAGAGCATGGTACTGATTCAGGTGACTCTCAGCCAGAGTTGGTAGACTCCTTGTCTACCAACCTTACAATTTTACTAGTGTAGACTTCGTACACATTATTTTTATATAAGGATACTTGATAACTGTTATGGAACAATACTCGCAAAAAATAGAATTTGTCGAATAATAGATTCTTTTGTTGGAAACAGTATAAATAAGAACTTCGAGATCTGTCAATATCTGTGAATATATTCATAAGCCAGCCCGCGGCCTCACGCTTTTGAATTTGAATGTTTTCAAAATATTGATAAATGTTCTTCATTTCGTTCGTTTGAAATAATTTGCGTCGGTATTGTTACAATAAGGATTGTTGTCAGATTTGTTTGAATATTATTAATCATATGTCGTCACAAAGAAGTATATTCGTAAATTAATTATCAGATATGATCATGGAATCGTTTTTATCAAGTTGCATTGGTGAGTCGAGCGCTATAGAAATTTTATTTAGGATTTTCGCACATTGTGTAGTTCATAAAGACATAACGGCCTATAAAAGTCCATTGCAGAAAAAGGTCCTTCCCTCAAGGATGGTTGCCACGATTGGCAAGCCGATTGGGGATCGTATTATCAGACACCTTATACCATGGACCACTTGCTTAATAATCTTGCACAGTCACTTGCTTAATAATCTGCCTTTTCGAAAGCCAATGGCATTTTTAAGGCTGTTCCCTTCGTCACTACTTTCGAAGAAAGGGCGAGGAAGAATATACCTCGTTGCCCTTTCTTTCCACGGGTGTCGCCATACAGCTATATTTTGGTATTAAGTAAGTATCTTATTTTGTGGACATTGTAGCCAGTTCCACATTAAGTTAATTTGTTATTATAATTATTTAGTACGATACAATGTATAACTGTTCTTCTCCCTAATTAATGAATGAATAAAAATAAATAAATCATAATATATGTCACCATAATTCAATACGTATCAAGTACAGAAAAACAAGACAAAACAGTAACTTATCTAATCGTTAATACTTCAACCCTTATGGCTATCTTTATATGTCGCTATGTGTTACTAATCATTGTAGCAACAAATTTTTGAATTATTTTTAAATTTTAAAATTATTATATATTTTTTAATTATTAGATTTGTACTTTAATAGGTCACTCGTTCCTAAAAAATAATAAACGTTTACAAAAAAAGGGTATATTTAATTTTTTATCCTCTTCTTCTTCTTCTTCCTGCCCTTATCCCATGCTATGTGGGGTCGGCACAACATGTCTTCTTCTTCCACTCTCCTCTATTTCCCGTCATGTCAATACTCACTCCTTTCTTTCTCATGTCTTCTTTCACACAATCCATCCACCGTTTTTTTGGTCTCCCATTCTCTCTCTTCTCTTCGTCCATCCACATTCATCTCTAACATTCTTTTGCCTATATTATATTCTTCCCTCCTCATTACATGCCCGAACTATGCTAACCTACCACTCTTCATTTTCTCTGTCACTGGTGCTACTTTCAAGCTTCCCCTTATATACTCATTCTTTATGCGATCTTTTCTAGTCACTCCACACATCCATCTCAACATTTTCATCTCTGCAGCATGTACTCTTCTTTCATCCGTTACTGACGTTGCCCAGCACTCTGATCCGTACAATACGACAGGTCTCACGATCGTTTTGTAAACTTTGCTCTTAAGTTTAAGAGGCATGCGTGGATCGCAAGTTATTCCCGAGACCTGTCGCCATTTCATCCATCCCGCATTTATTCTATTCTTTACGTCCCGGTCGAGATTGCCGTCATTTTGGATCACTGACCCAAGGTAACGGAATTCGGAGCAGACTGGTAGGAGAATACCATCCAAGGCAATATGAGAAAAACTGGATGGACTACTGAAGTCACAGAACATGTGTTCAGTTTTGGTTCTGCTTATTTTTAATCCGACACTTTCCAGTTTTTCTTGCCATTTTACCAGCTTGCTCTGTACCTCAAGTGCATTTTCTGCGACAAGCACAATGTCATCAGCAAATAGCATACACCAGGGTGCTTCCTCCTGTATGTTCGATGACAGAGCATCCATAATCAGAAGGAACAAATGAGGACTTAAAGCCGAACCCTGGTGTAAACCTACAGACACATTGAACTTGTCTGTCATTCCAGCCTCAGACCGGACGCAAGTATTGGCTCTATTATACATCGCCTCAACAAGCCGCACATACTTCTCTGGCAGCCCTTTCTCCCTCATACACCACCACAGAACCTTACGAGGTACCCTATCGTATGCCTTCTCCAGGTCCACGAATACCATATGCAAGTTCTTTTGCACAAGCCTGTATTTTTCAATCAGTTGCCGAAGTGCAAATATGGCATCCGTTGTTTCCCGGCCAGGCATAAACCCGAATTGGTTCTGTGTTACCTCAGTGTCCTCAGTCTAATTTTTTATCCTCGATCTTTATTTAATCATTTAATAAGTTTTAATACAAAAAATAGTAGGCATTATTAATGCATTTCTTTGTATAAAAATATTTATTGTATGTATAAGAAGTAATTTCCGTACTCCATATTGCGTCATGGAAAATTTTAATCACATTAGACGTATCAAGACACTTCACATGCTTCGCCTTTGAGCGGATGCTGATGCTGAAGAGAACTTGATAAGGAAATTATACCAAAACCGTATCCTTATAATATCGTATGCTTGCTTTCTATGTATAGTCTCTTTATATGTTTGCAATTTTTCTTCATTATATACTTTAATAAATATAATGTGAAAATAACTACTGGATGAATATTAAAACTTCGAAGGCGGGTCGAAAGGATTTAATTATCTAGACCGTCCGTCTACCTCTGCATTGGTAATGGCGTGAAGATATTTACTTTATTTTGATTCAAATAAGGATATCTATCTAAGATTAGAGGACAGTTTTTATCTCGATACATTTATATGTAACCGGAGCAGAGCCGGGTATAACAGCTATACTAACTGTATTTACGTATAATCTTTTAGATTACAGTACAAATTTGTCCCCGACTAAATGAAACATCCGAGATCTTGTTATTACTTCGCGACAGTGTGCGCGGCTTGTAATTTAAATTCATAATATGTGAATGCGCTTCGCTTGTCCTTGTGATTAAGCTGTCACTGGCGGCGGGGTCTGACGAGCGTGCGATCCATCAGTATATAATGAGTACATTTTGTTACGTACCTCCAAAAAAATCATTAATAATCTTAATTCAGAAATATATTGCAACAAATAAAAAACAACGAACTGGATATTACGAACAAATTTACGAACTGGTTCATTGCACACTACTTTAAAAATGTTGCTTGTAAGTAATAAGATCGTGGGGAATAAGAGAAGAGTACAAAAATTATTTCTTTATAAAAAATTAGTTAAAGCAATAGAAAGTTCATATATAAAATAAAGACAACTACATAACGGCCTGTAAAAGTCCACTGGACATAACCTCACACGATCGCAGTACCAACTTGCACCTCAGACGCTGTTGCCCATCATTGGTCTAGGTACCTGTATCGGTTACTTTTGGTTTAGTACTTCCAAAGATTATTGACACACCATCGGTCTAATAATAAATTCGTGGAATCTTTACTGTCCATCTGTGGAGGTCACGTCATCAATGCTGGTCTTATGTTAAACTCACACAAGAGTCATCAGAATATAATTCCTGAACATGATTTACTACATACTGATATTCTTAGTATACCATAAATGTGTATAAAAATGTTACACAATATTGTGATGACTTTTAAAGTACATAAATAGTATTTTAAAATCGGCCAATGAATAAACGATGGAATGGAAAAATTATTCAAATCCGCCCGAAGGGGCACCGCCCGAGGCAGATTCACATCATTTTGGTGAACGATAGACATTTCTGTGAACTCACAGTATTGGACTATATGGCATGATACTTTTTAACAATAACATGTTACAAATGGTAGGATCCGTCGGTCGGTAGGACAGTGAATAAAATGTAATACAATGTTTTTATGTCCTTTTATATATTTGGTATACAAGATATTTTACATTTTCGAATCATAGTTTATTGTTTTTATGATTATAGGAGTTTACGCTACAGATATTCTTTTGATGAGTAAATCAATTTCTAAACATAAGAGGGTTAATTTTTTTTGTTTTAGATATTTATGGCTGACTTTAGGAGAGGCTATGAGGCTATGTAGTGGACAATTAATAGGATGTAAAAAAAGGAAGAGAAAAAAGTGTTTGTCGTTTTTGGCAAAGTTGTTCAAATGAAACATACATACTCATTTATTCTTCATATATTCTTCTTCGGCAGGATATTGATCTGATAGACTTCCTTGCTTCGGCACATGGAGTTAGAAATCTAGTTTTTAAATACTTTTCATTAATGCTGATGGATTGATAACTGCAAATGTAGATGAGGGATTCGGAGAATGGATTAGGGAAAAGTCACGATAGCCGAGTTGTTGGGTGGTCGGAATTACGAGTCGAGAGACCCCGAGTTCGATCCCCAGGTGGCAGTACCAATGAGTTTTTCAAAAAAAACTTATGTACGAATTTCATCGTTGGCTTGGACATAAAGACGGCGACGGGCTCACTACCTGTCACGTTGTCCCGAAAATATCTTCGGTGGAAGGTGGGTCAAAGGGACTTAATTGTCTAGACTTGACCTCTGTCTACCTCTGTATTGGGAATTGCGTGAAGATATTATTATTATTTATTATTATGATTAGGTGTGAATCTATATCTAGGCTATTTCATAGAAATACATAAAAAGAATGGGATGATATTTTGTGTCAAAATATCATTTTTTTTATCTCTTAGTTTTGTATATAAAAGGAAACATCATATTCTTAGTTTTGTATATAAAAGGTGAAATCGTTTATGAAACAGCACCAGCGTAATGACACATTTACGCGTCTAAGCAAAATGAACTTTGGAAATAGTTATTTAACTACTCAAGGAACCATTCCCGAAATTCATTTCGTACTCAGAGAAAATTTTAATCACATTAGCACAAGGCTTCGGAAGCATGGTCTTTTATTTGATATCGTCGAGAAACACGTACTCGCATAAATAAACGTACATGGCAGAACATGATGCTTTGGTACACGTTCTAGGGAAAATACTTAAAATAGGTATATGAAAGAAACTTATTCTTTTGAATTATTAATATTATAATTTTTTTAATATGATATTATAATAACTGGCCTTATTGGGATAAGTTTTAAATTAGTACATAGGTTTTGCATCAACAATATTAGGTTATTTCGAGAGCGCAATATCGACACATCTAGAGAGGGATAGAAATTGCTACCTACGTTTGGATTTTGGGTTCAGTATGTTTCGATTATTGAAAACAATTTTGTCATCATACGTCCGTCAGTTTTTAGTCGAGATTTGCCATCAGATGCGAATATCCGATTGTCGGTCCCTATAAGCTATAAAAATATAATAGTTTCCAGACCATATACAGTGGTAGTTAGAGTTACTTACGAGTACTTAGTGATCTGTAAAAGTCAATTGGAGGATCTCTCTTTAAAGCGGATTTTACACCTCGCACCGTAGACACTGCTTCCCGGTACCGGTCTGCATAGTTACAATTATCTATGCACTGCTCTATTTTTTTCTATACATAATTATTTTAATGCTCAAACTTTACATTACTGGTCAACAGTAGCTAATAGCACCATACTCCAAGTAATAAAAGTTAAGTTAATATTAAGTTTTAGATAAATAAGGTGGTACATTTCATCTGCTCTCGCTCAAAATGATCCGTGATATACATAAAATATTCACTTAATATTTTAGAAGTAAAGAAAAAATACCCATGTAATAGCGATGTTCATGCTTCATTGTTCGAGAATATACACGAGGGAGCAGTTACTTCAAAATTGTCAATTTCGAGAATAGTTTTTTCATGGGACGATATCGCATCTCTAGCTGGGATCGTAACTACGGTTGAAAGTACAGTAATTTAACAAGTAAGCGGTCGGCGCCGCGCTCATTTGGAAGGCTCTTACACTACACCCCCGAGTGTGTTTGTATGCTTTAGTGCTGCCTATGGAATGATTCCAGGGAACTCGCTATATTGTCGTTTAAACTTTACTGGTCGCATAAGTGTGCTAGATAACGGTAAAATAATAATTTCAAACTTCATTTGTCCCCGATCGAGCTCGTTTATTGTATTATTATGTGAGTTTGATGTAAAGCTGCTCTGTAAGTTGCGTTTGCATTACCTTTAATTCAAGCGATTTGAATCAACATTATTGCTATTAATTGTATCATTCTGTAAAAGCTGTTTTGGAAAGACGACAAAGTTGTAATATTATGTTATCGACCTAAATTTACAGTTATATACCACCATATTTCTTCCATGGGTATCGGAAGCTGTTTCTTCATGGCCTTGTTAATAATACTAAAATCAAGCAGATAAAGTCTAAGCAGTTAGTGGAACCCTGATCGATAATCCTTGTTAAAAGATTTGGCGTAATGGTAACCTTGTCAACACAGCAACACGACAACACATAGCGTTGCTCAGATAATTGGAACGTGGCAGTACAGATAATTTTTACAGGCTGAAGTTCTAAAATACTAAAATATTAATATTTTTGTAATGACAGATTTGTAGGTTTAAATGGTGATATGCGCGTAGTAATTGAGATGTGAGCTTAGAAAATCACGTGTAGAAAATATACCGTTGTTGTTGGATATTGAAATAAAATTGACGTGTTATAAATAGAAGTTGTCTTCACTTAAATGTTAACAAAACTTTTCTTACTTCTTAAAAAAACCTAATAGGTGTTAAAATGTAAACAACTCGATATAAAACGCCGTGCGATCTCTCGTAAGACGAAACATCCGTTGTTTCGTTATTACATCACTATGGAACAGGAGAGGCTTGTAATTAATTTGAATTCATAATATGTGAGAGCGCGTTACTTGTCCCTATGATTACGCTGTTAAGTAGCGACGGGGTTTGACGGGCGCGATCAGTCACGCGACAATGTAAATAATTTGTAATGTTCAAAAATTTTGGACTTAACATGCTTATCTCTTTGTGGATATTTGGATAATCAATCAATTAGAACATCACTTGAACCGCCATCTGTCGGTTACCATTATGGTTAAAGATTCGAGATTCAAAGATTATTAGCTGTATTTTTTACTGTGGATCTATTGCTGCAAATCAACAAAATCAAGTAAATCGCTGGTTTGTGAACCTTTTTAGGCCTCTCCCATGATATTTTATACTTGACGAATGATATCCTATCTATAACAAAAATAGTAATATTAATCTAGGTTATAAAGGCACAAAATAATATAAACTTTCATACTTATGCAATATGAATAAGAATGTAGAAAACAATAGAAATATACCACGAAGAAGGTTTTTAGTGAAAAATTAAATTTATTTTGCACCAGTTCAAACGTTTTAATAAAGATACAGCTAGAGTACGTGACGCAATATCCTCTTTCGCAAATGGTACTGCGGTACTGCGGTTAGAAACCCGCTTGCGATAAGTGACAATTACGATTATTTTGTAAAATTATTAAAACGGAAAACTGGAAAGCGCCTCTTAATATAAGAAAATGAAGAAAGTTTTAGACGCGATTCAGAAAACCCCTAATATCTAAAACGTATCTATCTAGTATATAATAAGACTAGTGTAAACAGTGCGGAATACAGTAAATTGAAATGGGGACGTTGTATGATTTCCAAGTGTTAAGTTATTTTTAGAATTTGTTATTTATTAAAACTTTGTACTATTTAATAGCCATGTCATAAATATATTGGTAATAAAATATTGTATCCTTTGTTTTGTTCTACTAAAGACTGGAAGGGTTATAAAATGTATAAAAAGGTCTTCACTATGGACCGTAAAATTGTCTCAAAGCCAAAAATGTCAGAGAAAGGGTGAATAAACGTAGGAATCGGAAAATTATTCATATTCGTGACCCGTGCGCGTTGCGGCCCCGAGCGATCCTAGATCTGTTTGTAAAGCGATAGCCCCCTCTACGTCTGCATTAGAATGCGTTGAATGTCTCTGTATACCATTAAGATAACAAAGTTCGGACCCACAACTTACTTTCCGAGTCCCTGAAGTTTATTGAATATTAGAAGGTCCAAAAGAACTAAACCTTGATTAATCGGGGTAAAGAATTGTTTTCTTTTGTTTTGTTTATTTTTGTTAAATCGGTGTGTTTTTCTTTGTTTAAATAAATTTGTTAGATGTTTTTCTCTTTGATATTAACCATTTACTGTGTGGTATTGGCGTAAGAAAATACCACACATTTTTTTTCTCGTAGCTGTCGTTAAAAGAAGATTAATGGAAAAAGCCTTCAAAATGTTATTTTCTATCGGCTTATGGTGGGATAACCATTTCAAAATTATAGCTATATAATAAAAAAATATAGCGCTGTATAATATAACAATATCAAACTAAACTTCATCAGACGGGTGATGAGCAGCAACGTCTAAGGTACAAGGTGTTTAGTGCTACAGTTGCACAACTAGGCGATTTTGACAAACCCTCCCTTACAGCATAGCCCTATTATTTGTATTGGAATTATTAATTAATTATTTGCATTTACAGGCCGCCATTTGACATTCAGACTACATGTGTAAAATATCGAAATTCACGATAGCGGAGTGGTTGGGTGGTCGGAATTTCGAGTTAAGAGACCCGAGTTCGATCCTCAAGTGGCCGTACCAATGGGTTTTTCTTAAAACCTATGTACAAATTATATCGTTGGCTTGGACATAAAGACGGCGACGGGCTCACCACCTGTCACGTTGTCCCGAAAATATCTTCGGTGGAAGGTGGGTCGAAGGGACTTAAATGTCTAGACTAGACCTCTGTCTACCCCTGTATTGGGAATTGCGTGAAGATATTTTTATGTGTAAAATACAAATGTATTAAACGTAACACACTCGCAGATTTCTTTATGTGATTATTGAGATTTTTTCATCCGCCAAACTATAAGAACTCCAATTTCTTGTATTTACGCGAAGATACTTTATATAAAAAAAACTACGAATTTTAAATAAAACGATTTTAACGGGGCCCCCCGTGACCACCGATGCTGTAAAGCATCCGAAACGTCTGGAAATAAAAATAGTTTGAATAAACTAATTAAAAACGCGATAAAATCCGAAAATCGTTTTATTTAAAATATAAGAACTCCGTATTAAGAATACACCCCGTATTGAGAGTGTAATGTGTATATCTGTATGTATCGTATATATACACCCTCATTATTATCCTCTGTCGCGCCAAAAGAATTATACTTTCAATAAGAAATAAATTTTTGTTAATAACTAAATAATTTTTTCATCACCCTATTTGGACACGTCCTAATAAAATTCTGCACCAAAATGCTGCAAATTTTGTTAACACAACACCAGACTATGATATACCCTCACGAATTCCAATTTAATAATAACACACTGGTTTCTGAAACTCAGTAAGTGGAATAGGAAATTTTAATCCCATTAGCAGTTCGCGTGTCTTGTGTCTGGCCGCTACGAAGTTGTTGATTTAGCGCGAACCCTTTGCTGACGTCACTTACGCACTCCAAGTGACACGTTCACGGCGACGCTACGTGACGAATGACGACGCTATCGTTGATAGTTGTGTTGTATGCTTTGAACTGGTTTCTAATATTTATCAAACCGGTGAAAAATAATGTAATACTAGCATTGTATAAGCCATCATAAACTTAAATTTTACTGAATTTTAAGAGAGATTGTAAACAGTTTTTTTAAAACTAAAACAGTTATATCTGTAAAAGACATAGATAAACAATTCTGGGGCCACGTTGTTCCTCATGATGAACTCCGAAAGTATCTATCCGTCTCTTTTAAAATGTGCGTTTTATTGGCATAGATAGCTTTTATTGCCTATTTCTATTATTTTTAAGGCAGCACTACGTCTGCCGGGCCCGCTAGTTAAACTATATAAATGGTGCTTTAAACTAATAAACATCATCTACATATTGGTAATTTATTAAATCGTATTGAGGTTTTAGAGAAATTCTACGGATAGCACTCGGAGCCGTAAAAAAAATAAATACTAAATATTTAAACATAGTGGCTTAGCTTTCTACTGTAAGAGAATTTTATTACTCCGTTTTTAGTTTCTTATTAAAATCTCTTAATATAAAGTAATCTTTGAAGGTGGCAATAGAAAGAATATTAAAGATTATATACTATAAAGAATACACCTCATTCACATATTTCTTGGACCTATACAGTAGGTATATCAATAGATATACATAATACAATGATAATTGCAAATGCGGAGCACATACAGTGTTGAAGGAACTTTAATTTTAAGATAGCACGTTAGTAGTTTATAAGGTACTACAAAGCGATTGGAAATTTTAATCCTATTAGCAGTTTCGAGTCTGCCATGTGTGCCGTATTTCCAAAGTTGTCGTTGGTAGTTGAAGGCACACTCCAGTATATTACTTTTCTCTATGGTTGCACTACGTTTTCGACGAAGTGAGAAATAGTTACATAACTAAGTACAACTATGGTTTATATTTATCGTTATTTCTTAAGATACATTTTTATTACAATCTTAAAAACAAACTTTATGCATATATGTACTTGCTACCAATGAGATTGGATATAGACCATATAAAGTCATTTCACGCAACCCACCTCAGTTAAAAGGGCTGAAGAATAATTTGTTTTAAAATATTGCTTCAATAGTAATATTACTTGTCTTACTATCCTACTAATGTTATAAATTTGAAAGTTTGTAGATTTGGATGCATTTTCCTCGATCACGCTTTGATGGCTGTAAGAAGTAAGCTGAAATTTATAATACATACGGATTTCGATCCAAATTAACTCATAAAAATTATGTAATATATTTAACATGACCTTTCATTTCGTTTTTATTGTTACCGTATAATACAGGATATTTGGAAATGTTCAGAAAGCTGAAAAAAGCACTAGGCAAGTAACGGCACTAGGCTGCGCATTACAAATGGGGATAAATAATATAAAAACGACCATACTAAATGGAATTGCTAAAGGAGATAGCGTGCTCATTCCTCGTATCCCAATAGTACCAAATAATTTATCATTACAATTTAAATAACTGCAATTCCCCATAAAATTAGCGTCTTCTATGACCATGAAGAAATCTCAGGGCTAAACGCTGAAACAAGCTGGTGTAAAAATATAAAGTTTCGACAAGAATATCACTACCGACAATTGGTGTAAAATTTTTGCGAAACTAAATAATTTTCTCTGTGCCACGGTGTTGGATTAAATTTGGGCATCAGCATTTTGGGGGGAACGTGACGCGCCGTAAGAACAATGCTTGTTTGACACGTAGAGCAGCGTCTTGTGTAAGCGCTAGAGCGATTTGCTTGCTACGGCCCTGTCTCAGCGATAGGTAATTTGAACACGTTTCAGAGCTTCGTTTGTAGGTTAGCCAAATTATCTGAAAGACTGTATAACAAAACTATCTTTCCTGCCGCAGAGACGCAGAAAGTGTGTGCTCCACGATTTTTTAATAATAGTTTTATATAAATATAAGGATAAGTATACGATGTTATGGCCCTAGTTCAATATAGGGACATTATGAGACTAAAAAATATCTCATTACAAAGTTTGTCACCTTTTTGAACAAATGAGTGAAGAACGAGAAAATATATAGTGCAAAAGTGATCAATAAGGAGGCCGAGATTAACTTTCGTAAGCTATGTGAGAAAATTTTTCGAAGAGAGGGTTGTCCAGTCCAACGATGCAAACGTTCGTGCATGAAGAAAATTATGAATCTGGTAGAAGATGCAAGCTGTGTTATTTATATGTGCGCATAAGTGCTCTATTACGAATTTCACTCAGATCCGATAATCCGTTATTGTGTGAAAGGGTACAAAACATATAACTTACATATTAGTAGATTTTTTAGGAAAAATTGTACGTAAAGGCCATTTATGTACATTAGACTCTCTCTCGTCTCGGTCAGATGTGACATGACTCGGGCACATTCTTTATATCATTACGGGAGAGGCATAGTTTCATATGACAATTTATTAATTTTTTGATTTGAACTGATTGACAATAATTTTTTCGATTTCGCATAGAAAAATAATAAAATAGTTTATACAACTTTAATAAGATTAATGATAATGATTGTGGTTTTGGTAGAAAGCTTTCTTTTTAGCCTTGGTGAAGTTATAGTGTTCGGTGTTTAAGGTGTGCCTGTAACTTCCCATGATTGAAAGAGATTTCAGATATGTATGAGTTAAAGAAAACAAATTTTTTATTTATTTATTTTTTATTTATTTACACTTTATTGAAAACCACAAAGAAAGTTATACAAAGGGCGGACTTAATGCCTTTAGGCATTCTCTGTCAGTCAACCCGAGGCGTGGAGAAATATTGTTAAGGTGCTTTAAACATGGTTACAGAAAAAGAAAATCAATAATCAATTTTCTGCATCTACTATTCAATGATCTGTGTGTTCTGTACAATAACTGATAATCAATAAGATTCTAATCCAGATAGGATTCGAGTTTTTTTAAATTAGGTTCGACTTAACTTAACTTAAGATTTAGAACGATATAAGAAGTACATAAATGTTTACATATTTGGATGATGAATGATTTAAAAATATTGAATGATTATAAAATGAAGCAACGGTAAAAACTGGCTAAGCAAAATTATTTACATTCAAAATTTTAAACTTTGATTAATTTTGAAAAATGTTTATTTAGTGTTTTTGCACTAATATAACGTCATGGTTTTTATTTCTACGATAAATGGAGATTGGGAGTGACATAGTAGCGACCGACATGCTGAGTTGATATATAGTTTATTACAATGTAATGTGATATGAATGCATTAAAACAATAACATTAAAATGAACTACAATAAATACCTAGATCAAAATTGAACGTAATATAAAAATGGTCAAGAAAATAATATAAATTTTAAAGCTTCGCACGTTACTGTTTAATCTGTGCCGCATGTCGTGCGGCGTCAAGCAAGACTCGAGCGGATTTCTACCAAAATGGGATAAATTTAGCGCCGCGCGTGACACGCCTAATAAATAGTCGTGACACGGGCTAGGCTAACACTTAAAGCATCTGTCGTTAATGTGGTTACATTCAAGGAATTAAATTTTATATGTAAACAAGAACAATGATGCATTTTTATTAATTTTTAATGCATGTATGTCGAGTGGCTCTTAGCCACCGTATGCTATGCCATACCGTGGCTAAGTACCAGTTGTGGGTTCGAATCCCGGCCGTGACAGATCAATTTTTAAATTTATTATTAATTTAATAAGTACAATCATTCTTATCTATGCGTATGAAAGCGAAAGGTCATTCTTTCATACGCTGACTAAACACTAAATCTCTAAAATTACTAACCTATGTAGATCGAATTGGGTTAGGAGATGGATTATGAGAAGATGTCAGATAAAAAGGATTTTATAAATTTCATCTTCTCATAAACTACTACCATTTTTACTTGTAACTTGCCCTGTAAAATTGTAGATTGGGATCAAAATTTGTATAGAATTATAAAATATTAAACTTAGATTTATTTGCATTTGTATATAGATTTAATTGATTAGGTATAATTATATTTTCGCATCGCATTATCATCACTAAAGATGTAAATATGGGTTGGTTGGTTGGTAATTAGGCTTTTGGTTATTTCATTCACAAACGCCATTAACCGAAGCCGGGTGTAACCGCTGAAAGCTTGTATTAAATTAAAATAAAACCGGCAAGTCGTGTTTATACTTTTCGTAGTTGCAACTACATCAGAAACGTTTGGTGTATTTGATTACTGGAAAAGCACGGCGGCATAAGCGTCTTGATTGTACCAGACTGTAATCATCGCACCTCTAATGCTTTACCGATAGCACAGTCGCAGACATAGACACTTTTCTTTGAACTATCGCAACAATTAATCATTCGGTTGTCTTATATTTTTGCTTTATATTTATTGACACACATATACACTCTGTCACTGTATTTTAGTGGTTAAACCGATGAAAAGATACCTTTTCTTAGGGCTGGATACAAAATGTCAATACATTTCAGTTCATATTGAATCGTTGTAGAGAAATGGGAGTCTGGTGACCTGTAACACCGATTTTATAAAATTTACAACGTGCACCAGTCCCGCACATTTAGTATAAATGTTTTATAATCATTAAAACTAAATGTGGACATTTAAATTTAAATATGAGAAGAATACAAATAAAGATTTTATTTTGTCATTAATGTTAAACATTAATGTTAATGTAAAAATAATATTAGAAGGTTCGCGTATCCGTCTAAAATTATGAAGGTCGATGTCGGGAATGTGCGGCCTGAATTACGATTGATGAAATAAGTTATGAACTCCGACAACGGTGGCCCGAAGTGCCCGATCTTATTTCAATGCGGCTGGTGTGCGGACAAAGGGCATCGGGTTGGTTAAGCTAGTAACTTTATCTCTCCCCTGTTTTTAGAATATAGTTGAGATTTATATATAACACTAAATTACTGAGCATTCAAAGTGATTTCAATTAAAACTTCTGTTTATTGTTTGGTTAATGTTGTTTATGTTGGTATGATTGATTATGCTGTGTGAAACTATGAAGCTTTTCATTACTTTATATGTTATTGTACATATATTTACTAGGTACCTCGTAGGTTACGACGTCAGAATATTTTATTCTTCCTGGTGTTGTAAGAAACTAAGGTAAAAGCCATTTAAATCGCAATGGCTACTAGATTTATCCACCATGGATAATCATTTTAGAAAATCATGATGTCTGCTAATTCGATCCGTCACTCGTGGCGATTATGGAAAGTTCTATAATACATTAATAAATATCTTCACGCAATTCTCAATACAGGGGTAGTCAGAGGTCTAGTCTAGACAATTAAGTCCCTTCGATCCACCTTTCACCGAAGATATTTTCCGGACAACATGAGGGGTGGTGAGCCCGTCGCCGTCTTTATGTTTAAGCCGAAGACATAATTCGTACATAAGTTTTGAAAACCCCCATTGGTACGAGCCTGCCACCTGGGGATCGAACTTGGGTTTCTTGACTCGAAATTCTGACCACCCAACCACTCGGCAAAATTTTCTTTTCCATTATTTACCTTCTATATAAATTCTTTAGTTTTATATGGTATATAATATATTGTATTACTTGTCACGATAGCCGAGTGATTGGGTGGTCGGAATTTCGAGTTGAGAGACCCGAGGTCGATCCCCAGGTGGTAGGCTCGTACCAATGGGTTTTTCAAAAACTTATGTACGAATTATATCGTTGGCTTGGATATAAAGGCGGCGACGGGCTCACCACCTGTCACGTTGTCCCGAAAATATCTTCGGTGGAAGGTGGGTCGAAGGGACTTAATTGTCTAGACTAGACCTCTGTCTACCCCTGTATTGGGAATTGCGTGAAGATATTTATTATTTTATTTGTATTACTTGTATTATTTAGTACACCCTTTCCGGTTTCTTTAGAGGAATCCTTTACCCTAAGGTTGCCTGGAAGAGATCGCTATTTGATCGATAAGGCCGCCTTTTGTACTGATGTCCGTTTTAATTGTAATTACTATATCACTCTTGGTGTGCAACAAAGCATATTTTACTTTTACTTTATTTACATTTTTTGGTATTATAAGTAATCGAACGACCTGCCGGATCGAAATCAATTATTTGAGTTCTATGGCTCAGTCTATGCCCGTTAATTATCCAAAGGAAATATGTTATTCATTATTTACAGATTAATCAAAATCTCTGATGTATTCCGGTATGTCTCCTTGTATGCTAGTTATTATAATGAGCAATCAATGTGATAGTAATTTTTAATTAGCGGTAGGTACTTATAAGTAGTCAGCAATGTTTTAATACATTTGAAAATAATATTAAGAATAGGCATAGTTTAATAGTTTTAATATAGTTATATATCAGAGTTATTATACGTGTCGTTTAAGACGAACTAAGTTTCAATTGGATCCATATTTTTCTAAAATTATACAATTAGATACCATGACATGCACGTATGTTAAAAAATTTAATACCACTAGAAACAAAAGAGAAATAAATAGCATGACAAATCGTAACCTGTTTTCTTCTTTCTTCGTTTGTAACGATGCATTCAAATGTATTTATTTGAAGTCCTGTTAATATAGTTTGTTAACCTAGTTTTTCAATGATTTCATTGAATATCCCACGACTGCAAGCAATGTTAGAAAATATACACTTAAAAATAACATTAGAATGCACTGTTATCGACATTACAACCCTTCCCTCGTCTCCTCATTTACTAATGTAGTTTGCTCTCGGCGCCTTCACTTTGTACGAGCGGGATCCATAGGGCTGCGCCGTTATATTTATTTGTTTTAGCAACGCGTCACAATGCTACATGCAGTGCGCTATGTGCACTCCCTAATGGTGTAAGGCAAAAGTGAGATTCAATTGTTTTAATGGCCTAGATAAAATGTTTAGAAATCGAAAAAAAAAAATAGTTTTTCGTCTACATGGATTCTATAAATATAAAAGTAGTTTACCTGCATCCTATTTTTTGATTTTAGCGATATTCCAAAATATTTCTTACGAATTTTTATTTTTTATTGTTTGGTGACAAAAAGTCAGTTTACTATCATAAATGATACGATAAGGATCACGACCTGATAGTTTAGTCGGTGTTAAAGAGGCAAATCTGTCTACTAAAATTTACGTTTATATAATAAAAATAACTAAAACCCCGTGAATTTCACTCATATACAAACATATTTCTTTTTTGTTTTAATAAAATTTGTTCTTCAGGAGCAAAATCGACAACAAAACTTGCCTTTCTCCACATTTTTATTCCTGAAGTAACTATAGTGATTAGTGGAAGCCCTCCCTACTCGAGTTAAAAATTTCTTTGTTACATTGATTCTACTCCGATAACGTTATTATATTTAATATTCAGAGAATATATACCGGGAATATTAATTTTAATACATTTACATTAATTTTTATATAAATTTTTGGTCTTTTCAACTAATTAGTCGTTTCAACTTCGCAGAACGCGCCTACTGTGTTTTGAGGTCTAGCAGTAGTATGATTGGTCTTGGAATGAATTTTTTTGTGACTTTACATTAATATAATTATATTTAAAAATTAATATATTTAGATTAGTTTGTGTGAATTGGGTTGTGAATTATCAGGAACTCTATAAGGAATCATTTAATTTATGACACGAAACTGTGGCATTTTTAATTTTGTCTTTGACAAATTTCTACCGAACTACGACAAATTTCATGATGCACATGTTGGCTATAATATATCATCACTATTGCAACTTTATTGTGACATAATTGAAATATGTTTCAATAATGTCACACTAAACTAACTGTTTGATCAATTTTCTACGTAAATACTTAATAATTATTGAATTGAATGAAAGAATATTAAGGCATTTCGGACATGTTTTGAGCCAACTTCAGTGTTATTTATTTTATGATCACAGGTACTATATATTGAACTTTCTGCATAATGTGATTTTAACATGTTTAGTGGATTAGAGATACATAATAGAAAACTAAAATAGTATGTTGCCACGTAAAACATCTCAAAAAGTTTTAATAATGGTGTTATGATTGCATTTAAGCAGAAATAAAGTAAAGAAATATATTATTTCAATATTTATTAACACTTAAATTAAAATACTGTTCACGCTGATCTAAACAAACGTGGTTTTAGTACGAAATATTATATTCATATTTTTTCATAAATATTTATTTACAGAAAAAATTATGTTAATATTTACAATACTTATTAACTAAAAACTATTATAATCGTAGAGTCCTACTCCTCGTGGCATGGTACCAAGAACGCTGGCTGCATTTCCACGTTGAATGGACAGACTTAACCGTTGAGCGAGAAAAGAACCAGCCCTCTTGTCACCAGCGGCAACGATAAGTCGCGGATACAATTCCTTTAGAAACTGCATCGCGCGGGGACTATATTCATATTGTAGTTTGTTCATATTTATGTTTAACACGTTACAGTTACAACAAAAAAATTATTATCTTATCTGTTACTCTTTGTCCTTGAACTCTAAAACATTTTACAAGTTGCGTATTAGGAAAATATTATATATATAATATAGAGTATTCAGAACTAAAAATTACTTAAAATTATAACTACATATGAACGTAATTTACGTATAACTACATATGAAAATAAAAGTAATTTATTTATGAATAAGCAACGATTCGAAATACTGAAACACATTCTAACTTTGTTTTATGCCACGATTCGTGAAACTTTCGCGCACATAAAGACATGTATGACGACGCTAAACGAGTATTTTCCCCATTTTCTCGCATAGTTGATTCGAGCAGATGAATTTGTTCTGTCCGAACGTAACGTTTGAAGTATGAATAATAAAACGAGTTGTGAACTTTGACAAAGGTCGTGCAAAGTGCCGCTGTTTCAATGCGGCTTGTACCAGAGAAAAGAGCGTTGCATAAAATAGTTAACTATGTACAGGCAGACAACTATAGTATAAATGTTGATTCTAATACCAAATCTACAGTTTTTTAAGATGATAGCCCATCTATATGATACAAAATTTCATATCTAAGAATTTAGTAATAATTAACAATTGACATTTCTATATAACGTACTTAAAATATGTTTTTACATGTATTAACATTTTTAATTAACAAACATATTAAAAATAATATGATATAGCTTATATTTAACAAGAAACAACTACTAGCCATTTCTAAGATAATGTTAAACAAAACGCCAAATAGCCTCGCCTTGTTCATTTCCCGAGTTGCGATTTTGTCCTTTTACTTTTACCAGTGAGTGTTCGTTGCACGACATTTACATATTTCAAATAGTCCACAGAAATGTGCCTGAAGCTGGGATAAAGTTTTATTAATTAACGAAAGTACTTTTCAACTTTATCCCTTGCGACGATTTCATAGAAATGAACTTTTTCCGGGAGGTTTCTTTGAACCGTACCATTATGTTGTCTAATTTTACGAACAAATTTTACATTTAATGGCTAGACACATGTTACCCTGTTTGAAATAAGAACGTTTTGATTGCTCGTTTTGTTTGCACTACTAGTTAATAGTGCACATCTATACATTCTAATAATCGCAATAAGCGACAATAGCCTAATGGTTTAGGGTGCGGACTGCGAAACATGACGTCGTAGGTTCGGGCCCCGCCATTCGACTATTGACGTAAACCAACTCCAGACACAAGCATTGCAGCTTAATTGGAGTGGTTAACAGGAATACTAGTAATGTTATTCAGCATTGCTAGTATTCTTTAAAAAAAATTAAAAAAATTCTAATAATCGTCGATGTCACATAGTTATAAATCCTGGCAACACAAAGTACTTGTTAGAGAAGCTACAAAAGGGAACAATGTCACCCATGTGCTACAGGAGCAGGGCCCTGTTGACACACGCAAATATAATTTTATTTCCCTAGAAGTAAATTGAAGCTCAAGATTTAAATGTGAATCATCCACTTAAACATAAAAAGTCATAATAGCGGAGTGGTGGTGTGAATGGCATTCGAGTCAAGAGACACGAGTTCGATTCTCAAGGCTTGTACCAATGGATTTTTACAAAAACTAATGTACGATTTATATCGTGGGCTTGGACATAGCGTCGGGGACGGGCTCACCACGTTTCACGTTGTCTCAAAATATGTCTTCGGTGGAAGGTGGTTTGAAAAAACTTAACTGTCTACCTCTACTATTGTGTGTGGCGAAAATATAGATTTTATATACACATATTTACTTAAACTTAAACAAATAAAACCATAAAAAAAACAGTCCTGCCATTTAGGACGACCTCAATGACATACACAGTGGGAAATTATAGTATAGCTATAAAGTATAAAATTATAGTAACCAATTAGTTTGGAGGCGATGTAACTGAAAACATATCAGATAAATAATAAATAAAGATCTTCACATAATTCGCAAGACAGGGGTAGACAGAAATCTAGTTTAGACAAATAAGTCCCTTTGACCCACCTTCCACCGAAGATATTTTCGGGACAACGTGACAGGTGGTGAACCTGTCGCCATCTTTATGTCCAAGCCAACGATATAATTCGTACATAAGTTTTTAAAAAACCCAAATACAGACCACCCAACTACTCGGCTATTGTGACTTTTATTGTGAAAACATCAGTATTTTCTTTAATTAAAATGTTACAATTAAACAACGGAAAACCATTGTGTTTTGTTCCACTTTTTTATCTCTAGGTAAGGTCTTTGTAACGCAGCCTCGCAATGCGTTATGAATTTTGTGTAAATATGATTAAAATTTTTCTGGCTTACCTCTGGTATGTTAGTTTTCGCTTCAGTGACCGCATCACACTACCAACATTTTATCCTAGCATTACGTTTATTTACTATGTTGAATAACGTTGTTTTCTTGTTTTATTTTTTCCCGTTGCATATCGTATCAATAAGTTTTCCATGTAATAATCGTTTTACGAAACTTGTGGGTAAATTTTATGCTTGACTTGGACATTAAGATGTGCATATATATATATATATATATATATATATATATATATATATATATATATATATATATATATATATATATATATATATATATATATATATATATATATATATATATATATATATATACTGTCGATACGAAAGTGTCGAAAAATTATTTGCTGAAACTAGATTACATGTTTTTACAAAGTTCAGGCAGTTTGCCGGTGCATTGTCTTACAAGAAGAAAATGATAAAATAACAATGATTATAAGCTAGCAGAAATATGCCAAAAGTTCAGTACTCCTTATCTGCTTAGTATGGGTTAGTACCATTTGATAATGTTTATCTAATTGTTATGTTCCCGTATGAAATGTTCTATACATTTCCAGCCAGAGCATTTATGGGAAATGAGATCAAATGTGTAATAAGGCGTGTATTCTTTGTTTTAAACTTTATTTGCGCAACAAAATTAACGAAATGCGGACTGCCATTGGTTAGCGTTTGATCACGCCAGTATTGGGGTAGACAAAAGTCTAGACAATTAAGTCCTTTGGAACCATCTTCTACAAAAAAATATTTTTTTGACAACGTGACAGGTGATGAGCCTGACGTTGGCTTTATGTCCAAGCTAACGCCTATTACCTGGGGATTCTTCTGATTCGAATTACATCAATTGGCTAACGTCACTTGGTTTTGTCAGCATTTTAGGATTAGCGAGTTAACTATTTATTTATTACTTAGTGTTTTCGCCACAATAGTATAAGAGTAGCAATCACCCTGATATTTCTAGGTAGAAAGGGAATGTTATTTATTTATACACTTTATTGCACACACCGTAACAAAATATTATACCCTAGATATACATTTAAAAGGTTATATATAACCTTTTTTTTATTTAATTCAATTTATGAATTGGTTGTACAAAGGGCGGTCTTATCGCTTAAATAGCGATTTCTTCCAGGCAGACCTTGGAATGTTACATAAAATACAGCTTAATTTTTTTTTATTTATTTGGTGAAAGCATTATCTGCCAGTCAACCTTAAAAGTTTATTTATCAATATGGATATATTTTATTCAATTATACGAAAACTGCTAAATTTATTAGGGATGAAATTAGGACTACGCAGAAATTCCTACGTTTAATATATATAGTCTGCTTACAGAAAATTGGTGGCGGATTCATGACGCCGTCATAATGTCCTAACACTTATTGAGAAAATTGCATATTGTCAAAAATGCGATTAAAAACCTTTCAAGCATACATAAAAAATAAAATATGAGGTTTACTTTTATAACACTATTTCATAAAGTGTCAGCAAACAAACATCATAATAAAATATAGACCAATTTTTAATAATATTATATGACTTTAAAATCTAAATTTTATTGCAAAACTTAAAGCTATTTGCATAAAGCTAATGCTTTTAAAGATAGAGCCACATAAGTTTCACATTCAATTTATTGCGACAACTCAAACTCTTTACTACTCTGATGACTGAGTCGAGCATCCAATGAAATGGAGAAATGTCGTTTAACATTTAACCCTCTTTGTAAAATGTGTTTCAACTTTGTTGTGCCTGGAGCTAATCTCCTATCTGATGTAGGTTTAGATTCTTGTCAAGTGTTGGAATGAACTGTAATTAAGAGAGATTAGGATAATTTCATGTACGGCCCAAATTAAATAATAGTACTATATAAATACTGTATATATATATATATATATATATATATATATATATATATATATATATATATATATATATATATATATATTTATATATATATATATATATATATATATATATATATATATATATATATATATATATATATATATATATATATATATATATATATATATATTATATTGTATATTCGAGTTCGATTCCAAGGTGGCAGGCTCATACCAAAGGGTTTTAAAAACCTTTCACGTTGCCCCTCAAATATCTTCGGTGGAAGGTGGGTGGAAGGGACTTAATTGTCTAGACTAGACTCTGTCTACCCCTGTATTGGTAATTGCGTGAAGATATTTACTTTTTATATAACATTTTCTTCTTCTTCTTCACACATTTTTCTTATACTTAGGTAGACATAGGACTAGACTGTTAAGACTTTTCGATGCAAATTTCACCGAAGCTATTTAGGACAACGTGATACGCGGTGAGACTATCGCCGTCTAATATACAAACCTACAGTACAATATACTTACATAGATACGTATTACGATAGATAATAATAATAACTCGATCCCGCGACCATTGGCTAAGAAAGGCAGGGTCACTACCAACTAGGCTACTATATTATATACTATACTATATAGTCGATAAATTATTTTTATATAACAAAATTTACCTAATTTGTATCATACTGAATTATAATCAATTTCTTATTAACATAATCAAATGATTCGTTATAATTGGTATGATCAGTATAATAGGTCAGAATTAGTAAGTACTGTATTATAATTTATCAAATATTTATTGACAATTTTCGTTGAGACAACTGATTCGTATATTAAAGTTGCCCATTTTTATTACTACTATGTGTATTGATAGCAATGTATTGCTATCAATATTCATTCATTCTAAGTAATCGATAAAAGCCCAGCGCAAATGCAATTGAACAAAAAAAAACGTGTTTCCAGATTTAAACCGCGTTTAATTGCTTCACGTATACTTCAAAATTATAGAAAAAATGCAAATGACCCAAAAATATGATCAAGATTTATGGTTAGACCGTTAAGTAATTGAGATACAATCTTTGTGATACTCTTAGGCATTAAAATTATAGAAACTAAGTCTGATCAAAAAACGTTTTTATCACAGGACAAAAGGTTTGCAGGGGACAGACATATTTCAATAAAAAAAATTATATTTGGTATTTCAAAAATCGTTATTATTTTCATTTGACAATTTTCGTCTCATAGAAAATATATATTTATAATAAAAAAGTTAATATCTTTCGAACGTAATATATTTTTATTTAAGCGTAACATTTGCTAGACATCTGTCTCAAAAGAATATTTGCAGCCATAAAAATTCTTGAATTTATTGTTACAGTATCAAGGTTACTCTCCGTTAAGACAATTACCATATTTGTTACACTGAAGTAAAAATAGCGTTCTAGGCTCTTCTTTAGAGAGGAAAAATTTATGTAATGATACGAATTTTAAATACGAAATTTTTCTTGCATATCAACAAATATTCATGTCCGAAGTACGTAGTAGAAGTAAGTAGCCACTCACCTGATAGTAAAAGATTCAAACACCTTTGAACATCCTCAACATGTTACAAATCATACAACTTACAATTTATAGATATGTTGTTGTGGTGTTGTCAAGATTTAACAGGAATCGGGAAAAGTAGGAAGAACAAAGATGGGGGAGGAAAAAGATATGACGATGTACCTTACTTGCCGTTCAACATGCTAATTTCTTTAACGTTGGCGTTCTCTGAGAATATGCAGTTGTGGCAGGCTCGTACTAATGGGTTTTTCAAAAAACTTATGTTCGAATTATATCGTTGGCTTGGAAACAAAGACGGCGACGGGCTCGCCATCTACCACGTTTTCCCAAAAATATCTTCGGTGGAAGGTGGGTGGAAGGGACTTAATTGTCTAGACTAGACTCTGTCTACCCCTGTATTGGGAATTGCGTGAAGATATTTATATATTTTTTTATTCTCTGAGACGATCCAGGTAAAGATGGGTCGTTCAAGCTTTGGTAACTATGTAAATTTATTTGATGGAAGCCAAGTCAAGTAAGTTTAGTAATTAATCATAATCATTAACTAACATTCTTAATGACCTATAAATTTCCTCTGCAGGACTTCTATATTCTCGCAACACACGCCAAGCGAATTACCGATTGCAGTACCTGACATCTCCACCAGGCAGACGATGTTGACGTCTAAGAAGGTGACGGACCTTCACCAGCCTTCTTAACTTTTGTCTGTAATTTTTTGTTTTGATTTTCTCGATACCGATTGTCATTTTTAAGTTTTTGTGTAGTTCGAGAAGAAAAAGGGCTCGTGAAAGCCGAAAAAGCGAACTTATATAATTTTTCTTACGAAGGGATATCTTGATTGGAATGTTAACAGTTTATTTGTAATATTTGTATTAATATAAATCTCTGAGTTCGTATAGAATTTGCGGGCCCATATATTTACCCCAATGTCATTATGAATAAACATTAAATTCGTACCCCAAAATACTTATTCATAACGGTTTTAAGCCTCTTAATGATTCTAGTAACATTAGTGTATGGCGTATTACTTCTATTGAGTGTACAGTAACATTTAATACTATTAAATATTCTCGCCATTTCATTATAGAATTAGTCGGTCCGCGATTTCATCCACGTAGTATCTTAGAAACACCAAGGGTCCCTCAATTTCCCGAAATAAAAGTATGTATTAACCTATGTTATTGACATTTGTATGCCAAATATTCCTTCAAATCAGTGACAACGGATTACTTCTGACGATTTCCACGTGTTTTTTTATAGAAAAGGGAGGCAAACGAGCAGGTGGCTCACGTAATGGTAAGTGATTACCGCCGCCCATGAACACTGCAATACCAGAGGCATAACTGATGTGTTGCCAACCTTAGAATGCCCCTCCCCCAAAATTGGGGAGGGGAGTGTGTGGGCCTCCGGTTACCTGCACTCATCAGACGAAACGCAGTCTTCTTTTATTTACGCAGTCTACTTTTTCTTGTTTTATTTTTTCCCGTTGCATATCGTATCAATAAGTTTTCCATGTAATAATCGTTTTACGAAACTTGTGGGTAAATTTTATGCTTGACTTGGACATTAAGATGTGCATATATATATATATATATATATATATATATATATATATATATATATATATATATATATATATATATATATATATATATATATATATATATATATACTGTCGATACGAAAGTGTCGAAAAATTATTTGCTGAAACTAGATTACATGTTTTTACAAAATTCAGGCAGTTTGCCGGTGCATTGTCTTACAAGAAGAAAATGATAAAATAACAATGATTATAAGCTAGCAGAAATATGCCAAAAGTTTAGTACTCCTTCTCTGCTTAGTATGGGTTAGTACCATTTGTTAATGTTTATCTAATTGTTATGTTCCCGTATGAAATGTTCTATACATTTCCAGCCAGAGCATTTATGGGAAATGAGATCAAATGTGTAATAAGGCGTGTATTCTTTGTTTTAAACTTTATTTGCGCAACAAAATTAACGAAATGCGGACTGCCATTGGTTAGCGTTTGATCACGCCAGTATTGGGGTAGACAAAAGTCTAGACAATTAAGTCCTTTGGAACCATCTTCTACAAAAAAATATTTTTTTGACAACGTGACAGGTGATGAGCCTGACGTTGGCTTTATGTCCAAGCTAACGCCTATTACCTGGGGATTCTTCTGATTCGAATTACATCAATTGGCTTACGTCACTTGGTTTTGTCAGCATTTTAGGATTAGCGAGTTAACTATTTATTTATTACTTAGTGTTTTCGCCACAATAGTATAAGAGTAGCAATCACCCTGATATTTCTAGGTAGAAAGGGAATGTTATTTATTTATACACTTTATTGCACACACCGTAACAAAAATATTATACCCTAGATATACATTTAAAAAGGTTATATATAACCTTTTTTTTATTTAATTCAATTTATGAATTGGTTGTACAAAGGGCGGTCTTATCGCTTAAATAGCGATTTCTTCCAGGCAGACCTTGGAATGTTACATGAAATACAGCTTAATTTTTTTTTATTTATTTGGTGAAAGCATTATCTGCCAGTCAACCTTAGAAGTTTATTTATCAATATGGATATATTTTATTCAATTATACGAAAACTGCTAAATTTATTAGGGATGAAATTAGGACTACGCAGAAATTCCTACGTTTAATATATATAGTCTGCTTACAGAAAATTGGTGGAATATTCATGACGCCGTCATAATGTCCTAACACTTATTGAGAAAATTGCATATTGTCAAAAATGCGATTAAAAACCTTTCAAGCATACATAAAAATGAAAAATATGAGGTTTACTTTTATAACACTATTTCATAAAGTGTCAGCAAACAAACATCATAATAAAATATAGACCAATTTTTAATGATATTATATGACTTTAAAATCTAAATTTTATTGCAAAACTTAAAGCTATTTGCATAAAGCTAATGCTTTTAAAGATAGAGCCACATAAGTTTCACATTCAATTTATTGCGACAACTCAAACTCTTTACTACTCTGATGACTGAGTCGAGCATCCAATGAAATGGAGAAATGTCGTTTAACATTTAACCCTCTTTGTAAAATGTGTTTCAACTTTGTTGTGCCTGGAGCTAATCTCCTATCTGATGTAGGTTTAGATTCTTGTCAAGTGTTGAAATGAACTGTAATTAAGAGAGATTAGGATAATTTCATGTACGGCCCAAATTAAATAATAGTACTATATAAATACTGTATATATATATATATATATATATATATATATATATATATATATATATATATATATATATATATATATATATATATATATATATATATATATATATATATTTATATATATATATATATATATATATATATATATATATATATATATATATATATATATATATATATATATATATATATATATATATATATATATATATATATATATATTATATTGTATATTCGAGTTCGATTCCAAGGTGGCAGGCTCATACCAAAGGGTTTTTAAAAACCTTTCACGTTGCCCCTCAAATATCTTCGGTGGAAGGTGGGTCTAGACCTTTGTCTACCCCTGTATTGGTAATTGCGTGAAGATATTTACTTTTTTTATATAACATTTTCTTCTTCTTCTTCACACATTTTTCTTATACTTAGGTAGACATAGGACTAGACTGTTAAGACTTTTCGATCCAAATTTCACCGAAGCTATTTAGGACAACGTGATACGCGGTGAGACTATCGCCGTCTAATATACAAACCTACAGTACAATATACTTACATAGATACGTATTACGATAGATAATAATTATAACTCGATCCCGCGACCATTGGCTAAGAAAGGCTGGGTCACTACCAACTAGGCTCTAGTCGATAAATTATTTTTATATAACAAAATTTACCTAATTTGTATCATACTGAATTATAATCAATTTCTTATTAACATAATCAAATGATTCAATCAGTATAATAGGTCAGAATTAGTAAGTACTGTATTATAATTTATCAAATATTTATTGACAATTTTCGTTGAGACAACTGATTCGTATATTAAAGTTGCCCATTTTTATTACTACTATGTGTATTGATAGCAATGTATTGCTATCAATATTCATTCATTCTAAGTAATCGATAAAAGCCCAGCGTAAATGCAAATGAACAAAAAAAAACGTGTTTCCAGATTTAAACCGCGTTTAATTGCTTCACGTATACTTCAAAATTATAGAAAAATGCAAATGACCCAAAAATATGATCAAGATTTATGGTTAGACCGTTAAGTAATTGAGATACAATCTTTGTGATACTCTTAGGCATTAAAATTATAGAAACTAAGTCTGATCAAAAACGTTTTTATCACAGGACAAAAGGTTTGCAGGGGACAGACATATTTCAATAAAAAATTATATTTGGTATTTCAAAATCGTTATTATTTTCATTTGACAATTTTCGTCTCATAGAAAATATATATTTATAATAAAAAAGTTAATATCTTTCGAACGTAATATATTTTTATTTAAGCGTAACATTTGCTAGACATCTGTCTCAAAAGAATATTTGCAGCCATAAAAATTCTTGAATTTATTGTTACAGTATCAAGGTTACTCTCCGTTAAGACAATTACCATATTTGTTACACTGAAGTAAAAATAGCGTTCTAGGCTCTTCTTTAGAGAGGAAAAATTTATGTAATGATACGAATTTTAAATACGAAATTTTTCTTGCATATCAACAAATATTCATGTCCGAAGTACGTAGTAGAAGTAAGTAGCCACTCACCTGATAGTAAAAGATTCAAACACCTTTGAACATCCTCAACATGTTACAAATCATACAACTTACAATTTATAGATATTTTGTTGTGGTGTTGTCAAGATTTAACAGGAATCGGGAAAAGTAGGAAGAACAAAGATGGGGGAGGAAAAAGATATGACGATGTACCTTACTTGCCGTTCAACATGCTAATTTCTTTAACGTTGGCGTTCTCTGAGAATATGCAGTTGTGGCAGGCTCGTACTAATGGGTTTTTCAAAAAACTTATGTTCGAATTATATCGTTGGCTTGGAAACAAAGACGGCGACGGGCTCGCCATCTACCACGTTTTCGCAAAAATATCTTTGGTGGAAGGTGGGTGGAAGGGACTTAATTGTTTAGACTAGACTCTGTCTACCCCTGTATTGGGAATTGCGTGAAGATATTTATATATTTTTTTATTCTCTGAGACGATCCAGGTAAAGATGGGTCGTTCAAGCTTTGGTAACTATGTAAATTTATTTGATGGAAGCCAAGTCAAGTAAGTTTAGTAATTAATCATAATCATTAACTAACATTCTTAATGACCTATAAATTTCCTCTGCAGGACTTCTATATTCTCGCAACACACGCCAAGCGAATTACCGATTGCAGTACCTGACATCTCCACCAGGCAGACGATGTTGACGTCTAAGAAGGTGACGGACCTTCACCAGCCTTCTTAACTTTTGTCTGTAATTTTTTGTTTTGATTTTCTCGATACCGATTGTCATTTTTAAGTTTTTGTGTAGTTCGAGAAGAAAAAGGGCTCGTGAAAGCCGAAAAAGCGAACTTATATAATTTTTTCTTACGAAGGGGATATCTTGATTGGAATGTTAATAGTTTATTTGTAATATTTGTATTAATATAAATCTCTGAGTTCGTATAGAATTTGCGGGCCCATATATTTACCCCAATGTCATTATGAATAAACATTAAATTCGTACCCCAAAATACTTATTCATAACGGTTTTAAGCCTCTTAATGATTCTAGTAACATTAGTGTATGGCGTATTACTTCTATTGAGTGTACAGTAACATTTAATACTATTAAATATTCTCGCCATTTCATTATAGAATTAGTCGGTCCGCGATTTCATCCACGTAGTATCTTAGAAACACCAAGGGGTCCCTCAATTTCCCGAAATAAAAAGTATGTATTAACCTATGTTATTGACATTTGTATGCTAAATATTCCTTCAAATCAGTGACAACGGATTACTTCTGACGATTTCCACGTGTTTTTTTTATAGAAAAGGGAGGCAAACGAGCAGGTGGCTCACGTAATGGTAAGTGATTACCGCCGCCCATGAACACTCGCAATACCAGAGGCATAACAGATGTGTTGCCAACCTTAGAATGCCCCCTCCCCCCAAAATTGGGGGAGGGGAGTGTGTGGGCCTCCGGTTACCTGCACTCATCAGACGAAACGCAGAATTTTGTTAAGCTTCTACTTCACGCCGGTATTCTGTCAGGTCGTGGTACTTCCCCGGTCGAGCCGGCCCATTCTTGCAACAACAAAAGCTGATGCGTGGCTCTACCACTGTTCAGGTGTCACGAATTCTAAAGCTCTGGTTCAATTCCAAAAAGGGTTTATGTAAGAAACTACTTTCCTCCATTATTTCGGGTAGTGGCATTTGTGGTACGTTAATCGTACGTTATCATACATACTATGAATCATCGTATATATATTCATCATAGATAATTTGTTGTATACATTGCTAAGGTAATCACATAATTTTACATAGACTAATAATAATATCCAGATTTTTTTACATTTTTAATAAAGGTGTACCTTTATTAAAAATGTAAAAAATCTGGTTATTATTTAAAAAATAAACGAAAATCTCTCAGCGAACAATTGAACAATGTTCAAAGTAAAGTCAAGTAAAAGGGTATGACGGATCGCATTTGAAGCATAACTGCATCATTTGTCTGGTAACTGAAGAGAAACGGTAACGGGTAAGAACAATGTCGGAGTTCACAACTTATTTCATTACTCATGTGCTTCCGACAAAATGACGGGTATATTAAACCTCCTCTCTTCTCTTCTAACTTTATCTGGGTTAGTTCGAAATCGGCTGGTTAAAATATTTCAAAGTATTTCATATTTACAAAAACTTTATGCGATCATTTTGTTATATGTGTTCTTTTAAATAAAGACGAATCTTATTTTATGTGGTGAGTGTCAGGTCATTGAACACAGGTGAAACCAACTCAGTCATACAAAGATCTCATAAAATGGCGATTTATTAAATTTTACAAATACATATTAACTAAGACCATTGCTACCATCTGATGTAGACGATCTTCTTTTAAATCCATTAGCCATTAGCGGGCAAAAAAAAATAATAGTTTTTATTACTAAAAATGATTAAGTTGCGAGGAGTTGTTTGGAACTTACTTGTAATTTATCCTTTACCTGTTAGAACCCGAAAACCTAAAAATCTTAAAAAAATATCAGTATTCTTTCTCTCGTATTTAAGATTTCTAGAACGTAATTTCTCAAAATCAGGTACTTAACAGCAGTAACTTCTACCGACTTACCAGATCTATCTAAAAATTAAGATACTGAGAAAAACTTAGCTGTTGCGGAACTCAGAAAATATTTTCATCTTATTCATTTTTAATTATAGAAAGATTTTGTATGATATTACTGAAAAAATGCGTTACTTCTATGCCCGAGAATAAATCAAAATTTGCCAATACAGTATTGGTTCGCAAAAGTTACTGAACCCATTGAGAATGGGCTTACAGTGTTCGAAAGCGTATGCCCCAAATTCGAATTAGCAAAACCTTTCATCTCGAGAACATTCCGGGTTCGACCAGTACAGAACTATCATGCAAAAAATAATTTTGGGTAAAAATTTAGACTATTTGGAAGCTTATCACTCATTAACTCAGTTGCATACTTATGAGATTATTAAGGTAGAGCCTTACCTAGTAAAATGAGAAAGAGTGAGCATTTCCATAATACTATATTTTACAAGTAAATACATACATACTCGTAGATTGGGACAACATCACATAGATTGTTCTGATTCCAAAGAAAGCACTTAAGCACTTGTAATATAATAATAATAAATAATAAATAAATATCTTCACGCAATTCCCAATACAGGGGTAGACAGAGGTCGAGTCTAGACAATTAAGTCCCTTCGACCCACCTTTCACCGAAGATATTTTCGGGACAACGTGACAGGTGGTGAGCCCATCGCCGCCTTTATGTCCAAGCCAACGATATTCGTACATAAGTTTTTGAAAAACTCATTGGTACGAGCCTACCAACTGGGGATCGAACTCGGGTCTATTGACTCGAAATTCCGACCACCCAACCACTCGGCTATCGTGACTTCACTTGTAATATGGAATCAGAAACAACGAAGGTACCTCAAATACCTTGACCCGAGAAAATGTAGAAAAAGTGTTTCTACATTGACCCGACCGGGAATTGATCCCGGGACCTCAGAGCTGTCGACACCTTGAAAATCGGTGTGTACGCCACTCAACAACGGAGGTCGTCTACGTTGTCCATAAGTATCCAATAAACATTTCTTGAGTGTGATCCGAATCAGGGCGTTGTGTTCAAGCCCGTATGAACTGAAAGCAACATCACCAGACTATTGCAATTTAGTTAAGTCTTAGCTAAGTAGTATATAAAGTTATGTTGATGCTGAACTAGAAATTTAGCATCATTTTATAAATATTTGGTCTTCTGGTATATAATCTTTGGAAGTTTAAGAAGTAGTTAAGCTCAATGATAATAAAGGTTTTATTTAATAAAAAATCCTGCTCCCCTAACATCATCATGAGTCATCAAATTGAGCACACTAACATTATAAATGTGAAAATTTGTAAATCATTATGTTTTATAGTGTTTAATAGTGTAACGGCTTTTCGTAAAATAAGGCAAGAACAACGTTTACATCCTGTATGAACATACAGGTTATTGATAATTTTATATTTTTGACATTAAAATTATATTCATATATTAGACGTACCGATAGCCTAGTTGACAGAGACCCTTCTAAGTTAAGGGTTTCGGATTCGAATCGGACCCAGGGTCAAATATTTGTGTGATGAATATGAATGTTTGTACATGTGTCATGGATTTATATGTATATATATTATGTGAATATTTATGTATGTAAATATATGTATGCTGTTTATGTATGTAAATATGTATGTGTATATGTATGTAAATATATATAGTACCGGTAGCGTGGAGAATAATAGGTCGATGGGCTCACCACTTGTCATGTTGCCTTATATAGCCTTATAAGCTTAGGTGAAAAGATAGTCGAAAGGATCCCATTGTCTAGACCTATGCTTATCCTAGTATGGGGAAATGCGTAAAGATAAAAAAGTTATATTTAGTTTTTTTGTTTGAGTCACTCACAGGAGATTTCTTTGTTAAGTCAGATAAAAATTAACCACCACATACTTACGACGCTGATGACATATTAAGCTTAAGTTTTATAACCTGGTCTGGAACATGTTTTTGTTTCGAATAAAAAGTCATTCGTTTGGATCGGAAATGTGCCAATTTCTTTGATAAAATTCAAAAGCACGTAATGCTCTTGGGAACGAGCCAACGCATAAACTGAGAAGAATAACTTATTCCTTTACAATCAAAAGTGCCAAACGGTCACCGTCTCAAGAGTTGTATAAACTCTAAACCCCTTCTCGAAATTCGTCATATAATTGAGTTGTACCCTATGACAAACATAATTTATATTTCAGTCGGGTTTTACAATTTGAATTTCTATAGATAACTAAATTATACAACGATGCGTGGGTAAATTTTGCGAAACCTTTGCAGTTAGGCAATGAGTTTGTAAGCATTTCTAAAGTTGTTACGAATCTTTTGCTGCGATGTGAAGCTGGATTCTCATGCATGTTTCATTTCTGTAGCATAAATTTCACGAGCGTGACATAGGAGATGTGAGTGACAAATATGGCGCGGGAGCGCGTGCCGCTCAGGTATGAAACTTGAGTTTCACGTCACTATGAAATGTCTGTATATTGTCTTTGTTTAGTTGGAGCTCGGTTGAAGGCGGGCTGGAACTATTTGTCGTCCTGACATTTGGTTGCACCTCGAGCTTCCTAGTGACAAATGAACGCAAGCCGACATATTTGAAATATTATGAAATGTTGAGTTCCTCGGTCACGTTTACTCGAGAGTGACGTGCAATTGATGCGCTGTGAATTGTATGCAGGAAGATATATTTTGCTTTACTACTGGTTATTTATTAACTTATTGAGATTTTTTAATGCTTAAAATAAATATGGACTAATGTTATACGTAGATACAAATTTAATTTATACTTCACACATTTCTTTTATATTTCCTTTCTGGCTGAGTATTTTGTTTAGTAAAATATTCCAAATGAGAATGTATAGCTTTATACAAAATAAATAGCTGCAAACCAAGAGAAGTCAAAATATCCATTTCGTTCTGATGTCGTTTTCCCTAATTCGTACATAAGAGGGAGGTGTCTAGTGTTAGGATCGATTCGATTACAGTAATCTTTATTTTGTGAACTATTGAGGCAAGGTTGACGTTTCCTAATATAAGGGTAGCCAGAGACCAAAGGCTTTCAACCCACATTTCACTGTCGCCGTCTTTATGTCCAAGCCAACGGTATAAATCGTAAATAAGTTTATAAAAAAAGTCATTCGTACGAGCCTAGCTGTTGGAGATCTTACTCGTTTCTCTTGATTCGAATTCTGATCATCAAACCACTCGCTTATCATGACTTTTTTCCAAGATTTACTTATAGCAAATATTTAAATAAAGCGACAGTATATATTTACATATCATATGAACTATAATGAAAAAAATTGTTCGGCAAGCATGAAAGTATATAAAGCTTCGCTCGAAAATAAACTTGCTTTGAAATTTTAGATGCATGTATGACAAATAGCACTCGAAATGGTGCCTAAAATGAACAATTTAAAACTTTCAGACCTTGCGATAAAGTTCAAGATCGTACAATACATTTAAATGTTCCTGTAATTTAATGGTACACATTCCGGACATTGCGTTACATGTAACGGTCTTAAGCATTACAGCTGGTACTTTTATAAATGTTTATGGCTAGTATTTCCTGTGACTGATTTGATTAATGTCTTCGAGTTATATCTAGTAGATTCTAAATATTATCTATGAATAAATAAAAAAATCCTATTAATTGATAACGTTTCGCCGGTGTTTCAGGTTTAATTTAAAAGAAAAAAGATTTTAATTTTTTGTTTTAAATTGAACGTGAAACTGCGTAAATAAATAATGCCAGATACCTTAACGAAAATGTTAACAACAACTGAAAAAAGTTTCACAGAATCGCATCTGATGACACTCTTCTACTTTCTATTTGTTCTACTTGAGACTATTCCTTTAAGTTCTGTAATCAAAAGTTACAGAGAAAGTTGATGATATTGTCTCAATCGTTTTTATATTGATATCAATTTAGGTCGTTTCCGCCACCCCAAGATAATGAGTCTTAATTCACTCTCGGCACACTTAAGGAGATTCCCGCAACAGATTGTTGTAAAGTATCTTATACCTATACCGTGGTAATATAGCCATAAAACTGAGAAGTTTCATCCCCACTGCCGTCACGGAGCTCCACGAGATGTCACTAGGGTGAGCCCATCAATCTTAAAAGTTTCTATAAGAGTGTGAGTGAGCGACGCAATCATCTATTCCTCTTAATGTTTCGGAACCACATTCATCAATTCACGTAGCATAAATTAATGTTTAGCGTTATGTAAACAGCCATTTTGCATTAGTAACATCCAACGAAGACCGAATTAAATTGCGTGCTTTTTTACTATTTGTAAATGAAATTAAAAACACATTTCTTCAAACCTCAAAGTCTAACTCCGATTGCTCTGGTGCAAACATAACGTAATATATGTAGGGGGTCATCTATACGTAGGGGTTTCATCAAGAAATACGAGTTAAGACTTTCCTTTGGTAACTAAGATCGTACACAGTATTCATATGCAGGAAGTACTTCGCTTAAATTTCACGTATCTACGCAAACTAAATAAGTCAAAGCGAATGCTCGTCCCAAGTACACTTTATGGTGCTCTGGTCTCTTTTAGGAGAGGAATACGTTGCTTTATCTCTTCACTTAATAACATTTCCCGTATGTCTCCTATCCTTTGACGAAATTTGCATTTATTGATGTGCTACAGAGAACTAACACAGTTACCAAGCGTTATTTACGAATATATCTTGTTAATATTAGAATTAATAAAGTCCTCATTATAAGTATAAAGGAAAATTTTTATACGAGTAACTTTTTCATGCTTATTATATTTAATTGCTAAAATAAATTATTGTTACTTCGCGAATGTTAAATTGACAAGATATGTTACATTATAAAACTTTTAAAATTATTGTTACGTTTTTTATCTGTTAACGACAACGACATCGATATTTGTGTGCAAAAGTAATTTCATATTAAGACCAACTTTATTAATATATATATGTTACATCTAAGCGGTAACAGCATATGCATATTACTTTAGCTGCTTAAGTTTTAAGAAGTTCATTGTTATCCTGTGTGCTAATTGTTCAATGTGTTTCCATTTCTGAAAACTTCGCATATTCGGAACTTAAATATGGTTTATTTCTATAACTATACCGAGTTTCAGACTTTAACTTTTTCATCTTCCTTGAATTTCCCAATACTAGGTTAAATAAATAAGACAGAGTAATTAAAAGAGAGTAAGAGAGGTCAAGACAATTTAGTCAGTTAACATAAATTAAAATAATAAAATAGTAATAACGTTTATCTTCAAAATACAAAGGTCGACGCCGTAAGAAGTGATTGTGAAAAGCCTTCATAGCCTCAATCTTGAAGCATACCAGATTAAAATGAAACGTACTGGTAATAGACAACAGCGTCGAGAAAATGCGAGGTATCTGGTTCCATATTCGCCATACCGGCTAGCTAAGCGGCGATTATGACGAATCCTCCTTATGAGAGTCACTATGCTCTACACACAAACTCCAGTGTGAAGTGTCTTATATACGTTGTATACACTTTATAAGTTGTAAAAATTTTAAGAAACTTCCAATAATTTTCACCAGTGACATATATTGCTTACCGTTATCGTGGTCAGGCAGTGGTAGACTATCAGAAGCATCAGAGGCGAGTGCCAGGTCGGGCGAAGATGATCCCAATAGGGCAGTCAGGTCATCATGTTCGCCATCTGTAAAAAAATTTGCATTAATATCATAAGTTGCACTCGTGGGAGCACTCGACAATGTAGCGTTAAAACGTGAACCGACTGAAAAACTTACTTTTTAAAACTGGCCACGAAAACATATTAAGCTTTATTCTCTTTTAAAATTTTAAAACAATAATAATTTACATTCAAATAAAATCAGTATTATAATACTAATAATAAATTTATATGTATGAAAGCAGTTGATTACAGTTTAATTAAACAAAATATATAAAAATTTATATTACATTTAATATACCCGTTAGGAGTAAAAGATAATTATTTATGTATTTTATTTATTTATCTTCACGCACAATCCCTGACGACCCCTTCAGAGATTGTGCGAGCCAGAGAAAACAGATCGCCAAGTGTCACGATCCCTACATACCTCTTTCGCTTCTTTCAGATTCATCATCTCCTTCATACATTCACGTCGAGGTATCCGAGTACTCTTGACCCTTCCCTCTTCGAGCAATTTGCTCACATGGTCTTGGAAAGTTAGTCTCGGTCTACCTCGACCCCTTTTAACTTTCGCGCTATATATTTTCTTCACCATTCGGTCTTCACTCATTCGCTCAACGTACCCAAACCATCGAAGCACGCCCTTATCAATTTTTGTGACAAGGTCATCTTTCAAACCTGCCATATTGCGAAACTCTTCGTTTCGCTTCGGCCATGGTAAGGCCGCACATTTTACGAAGAGATCGCATCTCGACTGCATTTAACCTGCTTTTATGCTTCTTCTGGCATACCCAGGTTTCACTGCCATATAACAAAGTCGGTACCAACACTGCGTTATGTATTGCAAGGCGTGTACTTTTCACTACGCCTTGCCTTTTGATTAACGCCGTCAGAGCACCATTGACTTTGTTCCCGGTAGCGACACGCTTGTCCACATCTAAATCACATCTTCCATCCCGGCTTAACGCACTCCCCAAGTATACAATTTCATTCACATATAAAAGATAATATATTTAAAATATAAATGGAATATAAAGGTATCATCGTAATGTGCACGCAACTTCGGTTAATTACTAGGTAAATTAATTACCAATTAATATTATTTGCCTGAGTTGCTTAAATGGAATAATACCTGTTGAAGTAATGATTTCGAACGAAAGATCTTCTTGTAAAGCCCTCCGTAGAAATACCTAAAAGCAACTCAAAACTTGTTCCGTTCTAAATCCCTATAAATTATTTATGGCATTTGAGTAATTTTCTTAGTCTCAGCCCGGGGCACTTTCATAATTATATAAAGCTCAAATTGCCTCGGTATGATCTTCGGTTATCTGTTGACGAGAATTTGTATTATTTATTTTAACCAAATACTTTTTGTAATTCATGATATTTTTCAGCCTGATGTTATAAAAATGTTATTTTAAAAATGTGAAATTGTTTTTGGTATTTTTATAAAAATTTTTGTTAATACAACAAAATATTTGGAATATTTAATAATTAACAGTAGGGACCGACAAACTTTTTTTTTGGTCATTATCATCCAGATATCCTTAATAAGTTTTAAATGAACAATACATAAACAAATATCTTCGCGCTATTCCCAATACTGGCGTAGACAAAGATATTTAGTAGACAATTCAGTTTTACTGTTCGTTTCCCTTATATTTTATTGGGATCACTTGACAGGCGGTGAGCCTGTCGCCGTCTTTATGTCAAAGCCAACAATATAAATAATACACAGGTTTTTGAAAAAAACCCATAGATTGGTACGAGCCTACCACCAGGCGATAGAACTCGGGTCTATTGAGATTTTTATAAATGAGGCTGTTTTTTGTTAAACAAATAGAGGGTATAAACTGCAAGTCTCTATAGAAAATTCACTTCAGTTTCAGTTATATCATATTATTTCATAGCATATACTGCAGAAATATATCTGCAAGCACGTTTGAATACACGAAAAATTAAAAAAAAAACATTCAAAAAACCGCTACGGGCTCACCACCTCATGTTGCCCCAAATAAGCTTCGGTTAAAATAGGTCGAAAAGACTTCATTGTTTAGAATTCTGTCTAGACTAGTATGGAAAAATTGGTTAAGATATAAAAAAAAGTTATTCACAAGACCTTATTCTTTGCCCTAACTATTTTGAACTATTTCTATGAAATACAGACCCTAAAGCGTTACAATAGTAAAGTAACATTATAAGGGATTAGGGAAATGGCGAACACTAATTATTAAGTGGACGCCGTGGTCTCCCCGCCCATTCGTTACTCTCCGTCCGTCTATTCGGTTTAATTAAATGACACTAAGTAAACAGCTATGGCGTTTTCGTTGAAGTACGTATACATCGTGTTCGAAGCGGCTGTGCGAGCAGTTGTTCCCAAGTTTTCGGCAGTAAGTCTCCTCGAGTGCGATATTACTTCATTTGCAACTTTATGACCCCGTATTTCCCGTCGGTGGTCGGGCGGGCGCTGCGCTCTTGCTCTTGGATATTTTATGAAAAAAAAAAAAAAACTTTCCGCCGGTTTCCTTAAAATTATTATCCCGAGAAGCCGCCCCGGTCCTTTGTCCCAACAGTAGTGAGGAAAAAATATCCCGTAAACGACTTGCCCTCGTTGTGTTTTGTCAAATAAAACGCTGACGATATATTTAATTAGCGATGGCGTTCCTTATTTGTATTTTATTTTCATCCGTGCTCTCAATGAATTGTCTTTTATAAATTGTGTATTTTTGTTGTGTAGTGATATGAAAAACATCATTTGCAGTTCTCTTCTAAATTTTCTGAAATTATTAATAATATTTCCAGATGGCATAATTATAATTATAAACTATTTATGTATTGAAACTTTATAGTAAATACTGATATTATATTTTATTGAAATAAGCTGTATTGCAATCCTTAAAAAATGTTTACAAAAAGATACTTAATGTCTTTTTAACTTTCCGCTAGTCACCCTCAATAATTATATTTATATGAATTGAAAATATTCACAAAAGTTATCCTATATTCTAATGCAATACGGTGTATTCATAAACTTAATTAGTTTGTCTGTACACCGTCATTCATCGGCCACGCTCAGGTGACCCTCACATCAATAGAACGTAATATTTATACAGGCTGTGTAACCTTTTTAATTAGTTTTTACATTTAAACTAAGAAAAAGTTTTTTAGTATACATTTGATATTTTTGTAAATTCATTGTTTAAATTACGGAGTTCATTTATTAATTTTGGTAATTGATATTCTATTATTTGTTTGCGACCCCGAACTGCTCTAGCTTCTGCTGTCATGACCCTTCAACTGTTACAGTAGTATCCTATTCCCTTTTCCTTCACAACCACCTAATAAAGCGGAAGCCTCCTGCCAACACCGACTGGCAATCCCGGCCAGTCACAAGACCTGCTAATATAGTAGATTATATCGGCGTTTGAGATCCCTATCTCTCCGATTGTAGCGGTCCCCGTTCCATTGGACTCAGGGTGGCAGGGGCAAGAGTGTATCGGTGGCAGGGGCAAGAGTGCATAGCGCGAACAATGACATTTTAATGTATCGTACACTATAATATCTCCTGCGCAAATGACTTGGCTATAAACATGGTCTCCGATTACTATTCAAGTTCAGTGGTGATGGGTAGAGGTAGAGAGTGTGTGATGCAATCAGGCTTTGTCTGATGGTGCACGCTGGCGGCTCAGGGAGAGTGGACGCTTTGCACTTCACGGGGCTGACAGTGTGATTCAGCAGCACTCTAAGACTATTTTATCTATTCGCCAACTTCAAGAGAAAAGTCGATAGCAAGGTGTACCATTGTTGCTATGTTTTGTTGATTTAGAAAAAGCCTTTGACAGTGTGCCCTAAGAAGCAGCTTGGTTTGTAAGAATGATCCGACTCTGTTGTGTCAACGTACAAGGTGAATCAAACAGAGTTCTTTTCGGTGAGCTGCGGCGTTAAACAAGGCTGCATACTCGCCCCAAATATGTTTGCTTTGTACTTTGGAGTAGTGTTTCGGAGGCTTTGCAGACTTTATCTGGGGGTATTCGTATTCAAGACATTTTGTTCACACGACATAAAGCTCTCTACGAAAGTAGCTGTGTACGTGGCAGTCGTTCTATCAATCTCCGTTATGCCTCTGAAACGTGGGTACCGCAAGCATATGCGCACATTGGACAAATTCCATCTTAGATGCCTACGTGACATTATGAACATCCATTGGTCGCACCGCGTTCGAAACATGGAAGTAATTCGAAGCGCTAATGACAGCGTTATAGAGGCGTATCTAATGAAGCGGCAACTGAAGTGGTACGGCCATGTTTCCCGCATGTCTGATAATGCTGTGGCCAAGCGCGTCTTCTATTCTGAACTGCATAATGACAAGCGAAAACAAGGCGGCTTATTACTGCAGTTCAAAGATGTACTTATGCGCCACATGAATAAATGTGATTTAGATTCGTCACAGTGGGAGATAATGGCTGCAGACCGATCACTGTGGAAGCGGACCGTGACATCTAAGATATTAGAGTATCAGGGAGTACGTTGTAACGTTTATATTGTAATTATTCATCGGCATGTAGTGAATTATCACTACATGCCGATACACGACATAATTGTATGTCGCAGGGTGCTGACCTGCGCTCAATGTGCTCGCACGTTCAGCGCAAAAATCGGTTACGTCTAGGTATACATATTCATCAAATATTTATGTACAAATTAACAACAACCGTCATTGGACTGATATATTTTTATAGAAAAGGCTGGCAAACGAGCAGGCGGCTCACAAGATGGTAAGTGATTACCGCCGCCCATGAACACCCGCAATACCAGAGGCATAGCAGATGCGGTGCCGGCCTTAGAATACCCCTCCCCAAATTGGGGAAGGGGTGGGCCTCCGGTAACCTGCACTCACCAGACGAAACGCAGAAGTTGGTTAGACTTCTACTTCACGCCGGTATTCTGTGAGGCTGTGGTACTTCCCCGGTCGAGCCGGCCCATTCATGCAACAACAAAAGCATGGCTCGTGGATGCGTGGCTCTACCACTGTCGATTTTTATAGTATTTTTCTCCGTGAAAGTAGAAAAAACTTTTTGTTATTTCCATTTAGTTGAGGAAAAATAAGTTATTTCAAAGATTTCATTGAAAAGATCAACTCCGTATTGAAGATTAGTGGAAAGCGGAAATCGTCGGTAACTTGCGCTTATACAAAGTAACAGATTGTGCTCTGAAAGCACTTTCGAAGTGAGTCGCAGTCAGGAATTATACCGAATCAGCGTTTAAGATATTTCCTTACTTCACCTGTATCTGTTGGAGAGATATTAATATTTGTATTTTAATTCCACTTTAAAGCTGGTTAAATTGTTGTTGGTACTTCAATTATCTTATATTTAATTATCTCACGCTAACATTTTTTTTTTGTATCACAAATTTTCTGATTTTATTTTGTCAAATCAGTATTAAATTTTAGTTACAAAGATTCTTTAAGAATTGTAATTTACAGACAGTAAAATATCCTCCCGCCATTCCCAAATCTGGGGTAGACAGAGGTCTAGACAATTAAGTCCTTTGGTGCCATCTTTCCGTGAAAATTTTTTAAACATCTTGAAAGGTGGAGAGCATTATTTACATCTAAGCCGAAATAAATGTATATTTGTATATTTGTTTTTCTAAAACTGATATACGATACGTTGCGTTTTATAACGTGAGCTTTTATGTCCAGAAGAGGAATCTTAAGATTTGGTTTTTTATCCAGTGTGCGAGATCCACTGTATCCACTTTAACTTACTATTAGGTAAACACACACATTATCTAGTTTATAATTACATATTTGTTGGTAACTGTAAGGTGATAAAATGAATATAGACATCAATTATAAAGACATAAATAATCACGATCAAAATATGCATAATCGTCATACAAATTTTGTATGATGAATATGAATTTTTGTTAGAAAATATGTACGATTTTAGAGTATACCTCTTCTATCTTTCTATAGTTATATTATATTGTAGCGTTATCCTAAATTAACACGCCATTTATGACCAAAAGTAGCAAACCTATGTGACTGTATAGAGTCGTAAGCACAAATTCAGTATCGAAAGGCAGGTATCAACGTCACGAATTGTAATTTAGCCCGCGGTTTGCAAGGCGGCTGTCATACGTCAGAAATGAAACTGACACACCCCTACGCAGATACGAAGATTGGCAACTGCAAGTCGTTGGTTAATCGAGCTCTGGCGACGTCACTCGTCATCTTTTCAGTAAATGCTAGAAATTATATAGGACTGTGTGTATGTGTTAATAACTTAAAACCACCGAATATACTCTTTGTCATAATATGTTAACTGTTTTAAGCATTCTCTGTCCAATTTCCTATTTTGTGATTACAATGCTATTCTAGCAATTTGCATTACCCACATAAATTAGAATGTATTGTGTTATCAAACTATTAGATTTACGCGACTTCGTCCACATATGAACAGATTATTATTTCTTGTTTATTAATTCTATTTTTATTTGTATCATTATGCATATTTCCAAGGTAGACGAAGATATAGAAAATCCTGTCCCTTTATCCTTTCACCCCTCACCGAAATTTTTTTGGACCAAGTGGTGAGCCTATCGCCGTCTTATGGTCCTAGCCAACGGCACAAAATACTAATATATTTTCATAAATACATTAATGACTTTTTCATGGTCACCGATAACCACCGAGAGAAGGGAGGTTGGTATATTTTAAGGCCGTCAATACAGCAACAAGCAAAAAAACAAGCAAGCAAATTTACAAGTTTAAATTATAAATATAGTCACGATAGCCGAGTTGTAGGGTGGTCGGAATTTCGAGTCGAGAGACCCGAGTTCGATCCCCAGGTGGCAGTACCAATGAGTCTTTTTAAAAAAAAAAAAAACTTATGTACGAATTTCATCGTTGGCTTGGACATAAAGGCGGCGACGGGCTCACCACCTGTCACGTTGTCCCGAAAATATCTTCGGTGGAAGGTGGGTCAAAGGGACTTAATTGTCTAGACTTGACCTCTGTCTACCCCTGTATTGGGAATTACGTGAAGATATTTATTATTATTATTATTATTATTATAAATTATAAGTACAGTTAAAGTTTAATATTTCGTATAATATACGTAAGATAAATATTAAAAAATCTAATTTTGAAAGTTATTTTCATTGTTTACAAATTTCGCACGCCATTGTTATAGTTTCAGAGCCTGCGATGTTTGCGTTTTCTCAAATTCGAGTAGCATCCGGTTGCGATATATTGTATCCTTTATTAACAAAGTTATACGAGGGTTCGTGTTTGTCGTAAAATTTAATACAAGCAGCCTCGTGCGAATTTATGTGGGTCCAATTACGATGTTCGTATGCGCTAATCTCGCAGGTAATTCTAAGTTTGCGTGCGATTAAAAATTTTACGGAGAAATCTCTCGATGGGGATTTCTAAATCTATGCTTATAAGGTTAGATTAAAAAATCTAAACGACAAAATATCTGATTTGTAATGTTGCACTTACGTAAAGTAAAATAAATAAAAATGTTTTAAAATCTGAAAAACATCACATACAAAATGACTTACGTTATCGGATCTGCTACAATGAAGGTGTAATAATTAATGAAAATAATAACAAAAAACAAAATTCAAAGGAGTTTTCTTATAACGGATACTTATAATAATAATGATAATAGTTTGTACACCAGTTATGTATAAATTAATAACTTTTTTTAAATATGGTCAAAAATGAGAGAGAACATTTCGCTAAATGAGAAGGAACCTGTTGATAAGTGAACATGTAATAACACGAACATCAATATAGTCTTTGGTTAAAATAAGAAATAACGTGTAAATAAAAATAATGTCATGTTAGAAACACGCGTCGTGAACATTTACTGAGGCACGTTTGTTTTATAAATATCAGGTAAAAAGATATCCCTAATGCTCTTTGACATAAATAACCAATACTGAAACATATTTTGTTCCATTTGATCTTCGATACAACATCCTCATTTATGCTTCTACTTTGTTATATTTTTTTCTTGCCATTATTACAAGTTTTAATATTACATGACCTAACATGTTTCACTCCATAAACAATCTTTATGATTTTTTATGGAATGAAAATTTTAAGGCGCCTTCGTTCGTTCGTTCTGTACATATAAATATTTATCTATTTACGTATTTGTCTACGTAAGTATATTGTATCGTCTGCTTGGACGCTAAGACGGCTTACCACCGGTCACATTGTCCCAAAATAAGCTCCGGTGAAATGTGGGTCGAAAGGACTGATATGTGATAAAAAATATCTAGAAAATCTGATTTAACTGTTTTTGTAGACGTGGTTTCCAAGGAGATAGATTGTTTCAGAAGGAAGGGAAGGGATATTTTTGAAAGCAAACTTGATATCTTCCAAATTGGCCTTTTTCGTATAGTGCGCATACTTTGACTTTGTATTTACTTTATTTACACAAAACATGGCCTTGATATATTTAATAAAATGCTGTATTGAAATATCGTGAAACTAACGTAATTTATGTTTCACTATAACAATTTTATTTGTGTTTTCATCCATTTCTCTTTTGCTCTAGAGACGTAAAACAATCCACAAGAGTGACAATTTATCTTACCAAATAGCTTTTTCTCTTGATATATCCATAGGGTGAATAAATATCTGGAACTACTTTTTGACTGTGTTATCGCTTTCGTTAAATATACAAATTAATAAAGTATGAGTAGGTATTAATTTTTCTTCTTTTTCCTTACAGCCTATCAAGAGTTCTCTACTGAACATAGGCCTCCCTAGAAATCAGCATAAAGAACTGTCCTCAGACACTAGCATCCATCGACTCCCCGCAACACTTTGCCGATCGTCATTTCCTCTTGTGAGGGAGGGGTCATTACACTGCGTTTTCCAAACGAGGTTGCCACTCGAGAAACTTTTTTCTCTAACGGTTATTAGTTCGTCTAGCTACGTGGCTGATCTATTGCCAGTTCAGCGCGCTGATCTTTAATACTGTGTCGGTTACCTTAGATATACTGCAGATGTCTTCATTTCTATGATTGATATTGATATTGATTTGATATGATTCTATAACGAAAAGATAACTCCGAGCATAGCTCTTTCCTACGCACGTTGAGCAACTTTGAGCTTCCTCATTCGGCCAGCAATGATCGACCACGTCTCGGTACCATAAGTACTGGCAAAACGTACTGGTTGTGTACTTAAGACTTTGAGGTATTATTTACAAGCAAAATAAAGAAATATTGACACAGATTGAAGCTTTCTAACGTGATGGCTTCCGTGGACTAGTGGCGTATACACCGGTTCTAATGGTATCGCCAGCTCTGAGGGTCCAAGACATAAGTGTCAAAGACAAATCTAAGTGCATTTTTCTAATGCTGTCATTTAATTTATTATTTTATTCTTGTTATTTGTTTTAGTAAAATGATAATAAATAAAAAAGAGAATCTGTCTCAATACTTTTAATGAACTAATCTGGTATGTACAATAGTAGTATTGTATAGTAGTAATTTATCAAAGATAGGTAAAAAAATATTATTTACTATTCAGCATCATACTATACTATACTATAAAGTATATGTGATACATATTTATACTGTAATTTATGACCAATAACAATCGTTTAATACAGAAAAAAATACCGAAATCCGTAATTTCCTCTTTTGCGTAAACTTAAATTAAACGAAAGTTTCTTGCGGAGCCTTTTAGTCCTAAATTGCCTAAAGCGTCATTTGATCTAATTAGTCTTCTCTGGCATATGGCGGGATCATAATTCCGCATCCGCATTCCGCATAATTAGTGCTTTATACGCAGGACAAGAGGCTCCGTTTATTGTTTTTAAATATATTCACGCCATTGTATTTTAATTAATATTAATTTTCGTGAGCTTATTTGATAATTAGAACTTTTAAATGCATAAACAACGGTCTATTATTTATGTCCATTGTAAAATAAATTGTTACAAAGAAACATAAACTGAAATAATTATATAATATATATAATAAAATATCTTCATGCAATTCCCAATACAGGGGTAGATAGAGGTAGCTAGTCTAGACATTTAAGTCCCTTCGACCCACCTTCCACCGAAGATATTTTCGGGACAACGTGACAGGTGGTGAGCCCGTCGCCGTCTTTATGTCCAAGCCAACGATATAATTTGTACATAGGTTTTTTAGAAAATCCCATTGGTACGGCCACTTGAGGATCGAACTGGGGTCTCTTGACTCGAAATTCCGACCACCCAACCACTCGGCTATCGTGACTTATAATATATAATAATAGTATTTCCACTTGCATAACCATACAAATGATAAGATTGCTATTTTATATTTATATTTCGGCTTTCCAAAATGAGCATTATGGCCGTACTGCTTCGACGGCCCAGGACATATATGTGAGATTCTTATTCATTTATTTATTTATTTATCTTCACGCTTAGTCTCTGATGGGGTAGCCAGAGAGAACAGATAGCCAGAGAGATCACTTACGTGTCACTTATGATATAATTTTTAAGTAAAATACGGTTGGTGTTGTTACAGACATGTCTATATATACATTCGTCAACTAACTAATATTTCCCTACCCAAGCGACGGAAAGAACAGGTAGGGCTCACGCCGATCAGAACGTCTCGAGTTTTCGCCTGTGCATCACTTTTACGTGAATGCTGCCAATCTTCAGTAATAATACATTCTCTCCCATTAATAAATAATAAATAATACATGTACAGATAGGGGCAACATCATATACATTGCTCCGTTCCAATGCTAAAGCACTAGAGTTATGGAATCGGAAACACTAAAGGCACCACAAACACCCAGACCCGAGAAAATGTAGAAAAGGTGGTTTTTGCTACATTGAACCGACCGGGAATCGAACCGGACCTCGAGATCGCGACATCTTGAAAATCGGTGTTTACGCCATTCGTTCACGGATGTCGTCAAATATTTGGCTGTAAGTGCTGAAAACGGGCTTGTTATCCTGAATCTCATTTGTACCGGAAGACGGGTCTACTATCCGAGGTCATTAGTTAGAAACATGTATGTTTGCACCAGCATAGATAGGCCGTAAAATGTAAACATCTTCACGCAATTCCCAATACAGGGATAGACAGAGGTCTAGTTTAGACAATTAAGTCGCTTTGACCCACCTTCCACGGAAGATAGTTTCAGGACAACGGGACAGGCGGTGAGCCCGTCGCCATCTTTATGTCCAAGCCAACGATATAATTCGTACAAAAGTTTTTAAAAACCCATTGGTACGGGCCTGCTACCTAGGAATCTAACTCGGGTCTCTTGACTCGAAATTCCGACCTTGGGTGGTCCACTATTGGTGGTCGACCGTCCGGCTATCCTGACTCTTTCTCTTATATAACCTCGGCAATCTCGGCGCAAAAATGGCGTCACTAAATAAGCACTACTTTATAAATAAAGTTTTTTACTGAATAAATTTTTGGTCTTTTGGATGAATGAAGACTGACAAAACGTTCGTAATTAAATATAATTATCTGTATATTAAAGTGTTACAAATTAAAAATAAAATAATCTATCATGTATTGATAAATATAGTAAATGCATTGCTATTAATCATTATCTTTGCGAGTGTTATTTATTAATTTTTAATTTTCACGCTTTACTGTGACAGACATTACTTAAATTTTCTAGATAGTTTTGCACAAAAACTATTTGTGACAACATGATAAGTAGTGAAAATATCGTAATCTTAGTGTCCATGCTAACAATACATAGGTACATACTTTAATAGATGAATATTCATATAAATATCTATGACCTAAGTACAAAAGAACGAGTACGAAAGGAAGGAAAGAGGGAGAATTGCATTGGCGACATGTACTCGTATGTACACCAGAAATATTAAAGGCGTTGCAAGTGCTTTTGCTGAACTTTAAACAATGATGTCTAGAGCAAAAAAGTAAGCTTTAGTTATTTCATTGACCAGACGTAACGTAAATATAAAATGATGTCTCTATTTCTGGAAGCTTAAGCTGCTGCAAAGTCCAAACAGAGAAATTTTTATAGTACTAATTCAATTATAACCTTTAATGTCACACGTATAATGCCAGCTAAGGTTAACACAAAGGGATAATAAACTTGTTTACTCTATGTTAATTAAATACTCTCCAAGGGATCGGTTAATGAAATATTTACCTTCCCGAGCTTTGGGTGGTGTCAAGAGGATAAATAAAATAGTTACTACCGAGTCTCGCTAGCGGTCGGTTGACAGATCTGTGTGGGTTTAATGTGTTTCGTGTGTTAAGTGAATATTTATTATTAATTTAATTCTATCCGATTTAATTTAGTTCCAACGTAACAGTGATTCTATGTTTTATTTATGGTTAAATTAATGTACTGCCTATACTTAATCCGTCCGAAATGGATTAACAACTACCATGTTTTGTTGACGTTAAAAGTTTAACCCTCCAATCTTCCCACAATGGGTATTTCCCATCCCCATCTCAGATCGTAATCACTACAAGAATTGCTTTTAAAAATATAGGTACCGGTGAATGACGAAATAAACTTCCCAAAAATACTGGCATAAAACAAAGCCTATTACCGGATAGTAGTATCTGATACTGTGGTACCAAATTCGATTCTTGAGCGTGGGTAATGTATCAAATCTCCTCTGTAGGGGAGGCTTTATAGAGGAGTTTAAGGTAGTTAAGTAAAATACAAACATGTTTTTTTATAGAATGGGGGGGGGGGGCAAACGAGCAGGTGGCTCACGTGATGGTAAGTGATTACCGCCGCCCATGAACATATGCAATACCAGAGAAACATCAGATGCGTTGTCGGCCTTTGGTAAAAGTATAGGCTCTTTTCTTGAATATCCCTAAGTCGTATGGGTCCGGAAAACCGCTGACGGCAGCACATTCCATAAAGTGCAAGTGTAAAATTCAGCGGCTGGGTATAATCCGAACAATTTCTTGGAGCACTCCCCGTAGTGCATCTGTAAAAATGCAAAGAGATGCAAAATCAAGGCCAGGAAATCTAGCCGATCAAATAGAACGTTGTCGTCGACGATTTGAGCCGCTCTTCGTTGGATACGGTCAAATATAAGGAGCTGGCATTGGGTGACCCGCGCAGGGATGAGAACGGTACTCCATATGCGGCCGAACCTGCGCCTTATAAAGTTGCAAGCTTCATCATATACGCATGTTTCACAAAGATTTTCTTTACCGTCAACTGTTCTTAATACAGATCTTACATCAGTAAAAGCCGCTTGACGCTAACAGTAGCGTCAAGCGGCTCTTACTGCTGTAAGATAGACCAGCTCGACCGAATAATTACAGAGGCCTTGCGACACACTAGCGTTAAATAAAAGAATCTTCTCAAATTCTACGTTATTCTTCTTACTCTCCAATGATTTTCTAAAAAGCAGGCCGTGTTGTACCTTTTATCATTCATTCAGAGAAATAAAAGTCTTAAAAAAGCCTTCATCTAATTCCCGAGCAGCCACGATCGGATTTGAAATCCACACTAAAATTTACATTGTAAAAGTAGTTCTGTAATTATCTTAGCACATCTGACGAATGAGAACGAAATGTATGAAAAAAAAATTAAAGAAGTTGCCACTAATCGGGAAACGAAAGAAACCTACAATATCATTATAAAGCTTCCATAAAGTTGTCTACGGAAGCGAATTTTGCACGTTATTAATAAAATGTTTATAAAATCTTAAAAAAGAACAGTTGACGCACAATAAAAAAGCATTTGTTACTTTATGAAATCCTTAAACATTTACGAAATTGTACATAATTTTTTTTTTAAAAATTTAATAACAAGTTCTTAATCAAATGCACAACAGTTGGTACCTTTCAATTTGTGTCCAATAGGAGGGAATATTTCATCGCTCGCTAAGGAGGTCTCATTCAATTAGGGGACCAACGGAGCTCGTTTGCATGAGTTAGCAATTTTAAGGAAAATCGGAACGAATTTAAAATGAATTTTTGACAAGTTTGTGCGTCGTTAATGTCTGTTATGGCTTAAGGATAGGGCAAGTCAGAGTTGAAGAACAATTTAAAAAGAATTAATATTTATTTGCATCATTTCACTTCTTTTTGTATTTCACTATCAGAACTTTTAATATGAGATGGTATGTACTAATCAGAAATTTTTTTATGGGATAATATTCATATGTTGATGAATTTTCATAAAATATTGTACTCTGTGATGGAATGCATAGTATCGTAAGGTCACGTGTGTTTTGTATCTTATGGTTATACTAGAGCTAACGGATGATAAATAGCTAAAAGTAGTAGCTAGATGGCTCATAAGGATCAGTCATTTTAGAGTTCATGTAAAAGCTTGGTAGTTAAAATCCGCAAACTCCGCCGTAGATTGGCGACAAATAAACATAATATGTATAGACGGTGATCGTTATAAAGACAAGTTATATGCATTAATACTTCTATGAAGGGATTGAAATGCAAACAAATATAGAATTTAATGATTCGATTTTGAACAACGAAAAGGCAGGAACGACGAAAGGATCCCTTTACCGAAGTGTAGGTAGTGGCTAGTTGGAGAGTAGTTATATAGATGCAAGCAGTATGAGGACATTGTCGACCTCTGAGAACCATGAAAACCGATGTGCATACACATCGGTTTTCATGGTTTCGTCAGCTCTCAAGTCCCGGATTTGAGTGCCGGAAGGGAAAAAGTAGAAAACCACGTTTTCTAAATTTTCTCGGGTTTGAATGTTTCTGGTAGCTTTGTTGTTTCCGATCCTATAAAACAAGTGCTTAAGCTACTTACTTTGGGATCAGAGCAATGTTTGTGATGTTCTATACATATATTATCTATGTATGTATTTCTCTGGTTTCGAAGACAGTTTACTCACGGATCGTTTTATATAAAATATGTAGCCTTGGATGTTTACAAAACAGATATAATTTTACAGAAACGGAAGCTTTTTCGTTGGAAAGTAGATTAACTATTGTTTGAAAAAGTTTTTTTTTCAAGCTAAAGCAATTCAGAACAAAGTAAATGAGTTTATTTTTAATATTCATAATCTCTTGAGCAACATTGACTTTGAAATAGAACAAAAGAAACCTTGACGCCTAAAACTAAGTAGAGAGGTCATTTTGGTAATTGTTTTTAAATTCTACCGAATCCTATTCTTTCTTTATGGTAATAGCAGTCTAGTATAAAGACACAGGGAGACTTAATTTGAGCCTATATGACGTGTGTTGTTCATAAAGTTATGACAATTACTCAATATAATTATATTTTTCCGTGTAGTGACGGCGTAAGAATATTAAGGGAAAACCTTAAAACATGTCATTGATGACCGACACATGGCGGTACAGTACTCCTGAAAAATACCAGGCTAAAATTCAGGAAATCTGTGACAGGCAGCAGCGTCTAAGATAAGCCAAGAGTGGTCATTATGGTAAACCTATAAGAGTGAGGCTATTGTTCTGCAGTGGACTTTTAGAGGCGGTTATGTATGTATATATGTTTAATTATATTTAAAACAACTCGCCATTGTATGTTATTTAGGCAAGAGTTCATTAGTACAACTAACTTTACAATTACACTACAACTGTAGTGTGCAGTTGTATGAAATATAGCGTGAAAGTAAATGCCGTGACTACAGTAAAGTAGTTATCGAATCGTACGTGACATATCTTAAATTGAATAGAAAATAGATTAAGTTCTACGCTTCGTAGTTCTATATGACGATGTGTTGGTGGTTATGGATATGTCCGGTGAGCTCGAGTTACCTCGGAGCCAGTTTCGAATGTTAAATTCGATATTTGAATTTCAAAATACGAGCCCGCGTCGGTCAGGGGGAGTTGTGGAATATCCCTCATGATTCTTCCCCTGGTAGTCGAGTAAAACAAGTAGAATGTGCTTGCGACATCTGAATGCCAATTTTGATGACGTCGGTTTTATGCTCTTGCAAGTTATCGCTGCAGGAATATAGTGTGATTAATACATCTCCCCCGGGCGGTCTGAGGTCGCATAAATCTGTAGTTAGAGAGCTCAATTTCGGCCCGCCAACTCGATCTGGTCCCGCGATAATCCCGTAGACTTCATCTCCTTTACAGTCCTTCAATTATAGAATATTACTACAGTATTGCGACAGTATTATTTGACCTATATGAATTAATGTTTGAATTTTGAAGTTTAAATATTATGAAAGTTACTCACGCGATAGATAATAGAAATTAATGTTTTTTGAAAAACGTACGCATGACATGGGTAAGATTAAGTAGACATGTTAAGAACAAAAATAAATATATTTCTGCAAACCAATGTGTTTTCTTAAGTCTTTGTCGGGTTTTTATCGGAACTATGCGTCTTTCTGATTACAATAGTATCCACTTTTTTTACCTACAAGTTCCAGAACGTTTGATGATCTCAGATTTTTATAAATTCTCTTCTTATCCTAATTAGACACCCAGTTGATTCCTATAACTATAGGAATCAACTGGGTGTCTAATTAGGGTAATAAACATATAAAAAAACCCACAAATCGAACATGTTTTTATTAATAGAATTATTTACATAATATCACTGAACTAGAATGATCTTTGTAACATATTCTAAATAAATATAGAATTTCATCACATACTCTACATAAGTACAGTCAGAAAAGTACATACCAATATCGGCGGCAGCGTGAAGCAGATCGGCGAGCAGTTCGGGCTCGTGGCAGGCAATAGCGAGCCTCTCGTCGTGCAGCCTGGCAGCGTCTATCTCCCCAGGAGCTGCTTCTCTCAGTTGCAGAGCCACCGCGCCCTCGCCGCCCACCGCCGCGCTGTACATAAGCACGGCGCGCGGCGAGAACGTGGGCAGCGGTAGCCTCGTTGTTGCGACCTGTATAGACAAAACAAGCAATACATCAATTTAAATAATAGCCATCTGTATTTTTACTGGTAGCCAAGGATGTACTAAACTGTAAATGTCATCAGTATATGAATATTGCATATTCATTAACAAATACATCTTCAGAAACTGTTATATTCTTTATATAATATATAAATATCATGTTTATTTACTATATATGGATTTACTGTGGGTATTTGTATATATGTATAAAGTACTATTGTATGCCTGTATGTGTATTAAATTTATTATCATTATATTTAAATTTTTCTTTGTTTTTTCTAATTCATATTTTTTAATTATGTGACTAGTAGAGAATGCCTCTAGGCATTAAGTCCGCCATTTTTTTAAATTTTTTTATTATGTGTGCAAATAAAGTTTTAATAAATAAATAAACACTATTAGAAAAGATCTCTTATCAAATAATATGACATGATATTGGCAACGGACAAGGTTTTTCTCGAAGTTACTAATAAGAAAACACTGAAGGCACAAAAAAGCAAAACACTCATTATTTATGACTACGGTACAGACTCACTCAGAGTAAACGACATAAAATTCGAATCTTAAAGTTTGTTGTGATCAAGTGAAGATAACCATAGTTCGGTAAAATTAAAAGAGTCACGATAGCCGAGTGGTTGAGTGGTCGGAATTTCGAGTCAAGAGAACCGAGCTCGATCCCCAAGTAGCAGGCTCCTACCAATGGGTTTTTCAAAAACTTATGTACGAATTATATCGTTGGCTTAGACATAAAGACGTCGACGGGCTCACCACCTGTCACATTGTCCCGAAAATATCTTCGGTGGAAGGTGGGTCAAAGGGACTTAATTGTCTAGACTAGACCTCTGTCTACCCCTGTATTGGGAATTGCGTGAAGATATTTTCTTTTTTTTCTCCGGTAAAATTTTAATTTATTTTTTAAAAAGTAATTTATATATTTAAGTTGTTTGAACGAAACGATTTGCAAACAAATATCTATTGCTATGATAAGATGATCGAAAAACGATATTTAAATATAGTTAAATACTAGAATTGGGCAAATATTTTTTTTACTAACACTCATTTAAAGTGATGCGTGATACACTTCTTTTATTATTTGTAAAAAGTGTACGTTTATTTACAAAGATCCGGGTGAATAGGAAATGCAGCACTAACGACTGCTGACTCAGTTTTAACACCGTGTAATAACAGATCGTTGTCGAATGACACAGGGTAACTGATATAACCGTAGGGATCAGCGCGCAGAAGTGGCAATGGGCCTGCCGGGAAAAGGTTCTCGAGTGGCAGTCTCGTCTAGGCAAAGGCAGTGTACGATTATTGCCCCACGAGATGGATAATGCGCCCAAAGTTTGGAGAAGGCCTATGCTCAGAAGTGAACTTTTGTTAGACTGTAAAGAAATAAAAAAAAATTGTATAGCGACGGTAATCGAGTGAAATATCTTTGAGAAGCATTTTCAAATTAATTCAGAATATCTAGACCAAAAACATCAAATTGATTTGTTTGACACATTTAGTGAAATTTCTTTATGAAAAAAAAATACTTTTTAACGGCAAATGGCGCAGAAAGAAATTAATTTAATTTAAAGATTCTAATAAACGTTTTCATTAAATTTCTTTTATAATTAGAGGATTCTTATAAATATTAGAGTCCTTATCCTTAGAAAATTCCTCAAACGAAATAAAATTAATAAATGCGTAAACTTTGATTTATGTGTATTATGATAGATAGCAATAAACCATTTCGTGTGTGGGACCACTAATAATGAGATAAATTCTACCATGATTAATAGCATTCGATCAAAAGATTTACTTCTTAATTTTACTTTTAATACGTACGTAATTCGGTATTGACAAAAAATCACGATAGTCGAGCGGTTGGGTGATCGGGATTTCGAGTCGAGAGACCCGAGTCTGACCCCAGGTGGCAGACTCGTACCAATGGGTTTTTCAAAAAAAACTTATGTACGAATTGCATCGTTGGCTTCGACTTAAAGAAGGCGACGGGCTCACCACCTCTCACGTTGTCCCGAAAATATCTTCGGTGGAAGGAGGGTCGAAGGTCTTAATTGTCTAGACTTAACCTCTGTCTACCCCTGTAATGGGAATTGCGTGAAGATATTTATATTTATTTATTTATTTTAATTCGGTATTGACAAAAAAAAAATAAAAAAATAAAAATAGATACAAAATGTACGTATTACTTTGTTTTCTAAAAAGTTCTCTTTTTGCTTTTAGAACGATGTCCTTGAATAGCCTTTTCATGATTAAAACTGTACAGTACTCTCATTAGCATTAAATTGTACAATGATTATGTGTATACAAATTTTAAAAGAAAAGACACCTTAATAAGCATGTGAATTATCAGGTGGTAAGTCAATGATGGCCGTCCGCAACACGAGCGGGAGCTTGCAATTGCATTCTAGCTCGTAATGACAGGAGGATAATGTAGGAAGAGAGAAGGGGTATATTGCGAGACTGTGGTATTAATCCGGTAGCTGTTCCTTCATGTAGTAAGTAAACCTCGATCAGGGTCTACAACTTATTAAAAAAAATTTAAAAATTCACTTTAGGATATTGGCTTCTAGAATTTGCTATAATCGCAGTTCTTGGCAAATGGATTGGCATTATCAGACACTTAATAAATAATAATAATATCTTCACGCAATTCCCAATACAGGGGTAAACAGAGGTCGAGTCTAGACAATTAAGTCCCTTCGACCCACCTTTCACCGAAGATATTTTTCGGGACAACGTGACAGGTGGTGAGCCCATCGCCGCCTTTATGTCCAAGCCAACGATATTCGTACATAAGTTTTTTAGAAAAACTCATTGGTACGAGCCTACCAACTGGGGATCGAACTCGGGTCTATTGACTCGAAATTCCGACGACCCAACCACTCGGCTATCGATCAGACACTTAATCATGCTGTATTTCACCGCTCAGTTTAACAAAATTAAGCAAATCGTTGACAGACAGCTGATATTTTTCGTCATGTCTGTCCCGTCATCTGTCGGAAATTTTTTTCATTTTTAAGATTTTGCTTTCCTGTTATCACCCTCGAGAATAAAGGAAAGTAAATTTTATAACGGAGTTATACGGCAAACTGAAATAATTGTTAATATCAAATTTTTGTACTAGTTAAAGTGTGGTGTAGCGCCGAAGGCAAATTAATCAACACCGCGTAGTTGAGAATATTGAAACGATATTCGTAACGTGAACGCATAATTAGAGGCCATTACATACGCTGCCGCGTAACAGGCGACTGCCGGGAGACGATTGTAAACAAATAGTTGCTCGTGAGTAATTATGGGTTGGTATTGTTATCAGCGGTATGTAACGACTATGTAGATTATAATTTGATTAAAGTAGAACGACCCTCGTGGCAAATTAAATATCGCTCCGTAATATCAAAAGCAGATCTATATATTTGTAATTATATGTAAACTGCCTATGTCAATAAATAGTGGTTATTTTCATAAATAGGTTACGGAGTCGGAAAGTTCGTGTAGCGGTTGTCTTTAAAAGTCACGATAGCCGAGTTGTTGGGTGGTCGGAATTTCGAGTCGAGAGACCCGAGTTCGATCCCCAGGTGGCAGTACCAATGAGTTTTTCAAAAACTTATGTACGAATTTCATCGTTGGCTTGGACATAAAGGCGGCGACGGGCTCACCACCTGTCACGTTGTCCCAAAAATATCTTCGGTGGAAGGTGGGTCAAAGGGACTTAATTGTCTAGACTTGACCTCTGTCTACCCCTGTATTGGGAATTGCGTGAAGATATTTTTTTATGGTTAGATCTAAAGGGGTCGCACCGGTGCAGCGGCCGTGATGGGACTGCTTGGAGAGAGGAGTGTTGGTATAATGGTCTGCCGCTCTCCGTGTCACATAAATAATATAATATATAAATGTTGTCGGCGGAACCACAGTCTTACACGCCCCGGGGTAAAATGTGGGCAAGTCTTCATTCAAAGCGCCCACCTTTTGAACCCCATGTCATCCGGTTGGCGAACTCCGGAAAAGTTCATTCACTCCCGATAAATTGTATCAAGTAATAATCCAATCTATGCGTGTAAAATAGAGACACCTGATCTAGCATCAACGAGAAGAAATAATGAAATGTGAAATGAAGTCTGCGCCGCTGTTGCCTTAGTTTTGCGCCGGTTTTACTGCTTACTTTACTTACTTTAACTACTTTTACTAACTTTGAATTTACTAAAGTGCCTTTTTTGCTCTATCAAAAATTCGATACGTTTTGCCTAAGCGAATATGCTTTATATTATAAATGATTCAAAATTAATTAAGAATCTGTAGAATAACGTAAAATTAAATTTCGCAATATTTGATGTTAAGTTATTAAATTATAATTATTACAAAAGTAATATTTGATATTAAGAAATTAATTAAAAGTTATAGTTCAAAACTACTTTGATAATTAATATAAAGAACAATAAAGGTTGAGGATTTGGTCTCTAGAGGGCTACTTAAATTTAATGAATGTATAGATTTATGTTTCAGATAGGACCAAGCCACTGTCTCGTTTTGGGCCACTAACATGAATTTACTTCTACAATAAATAACGGTCATAAGTAATGTTTTATAGAAATTAAACAAGTATATCCAAAGGAATACATAAAGCATGCGTCTATTTATTACAACCAGCCTTTGTTTACCTACGGACAAGGTAGATTAATTTGCGATAGATTCTTGAGCTATTCGAAGCCAGCTAAGCGAGATAGATTTATAGTTTCGTTTCCTCTGCTTTCAACTTCCCGTCCTGAATACGGCTTTGAAGATAATGCCTGACGTATTTCATTTATCCAGTTTATTCATCCGTTACCGTTACTACATTCATAATATCAGGTCATAAAGAAATAAGTATTTTTTTAATGAAGCTTTTTATTAGCATTAGAGTAACATTTGCTCTTCGTTGAGTAACGTTGGTGGTGGTGTATTTCTGCCGAAGTTTTCTACGCGTGGCTATTGTAATGGTTAAGTTAAAAAAAATACTTGAAACTTAAAAATGTTCAAAACAAATGGCGGATTTGGAGTTTTTCACACACTAATACCTAAACCTTAAAGATTGGCGTAGATTTTTTTGTTTTTTTTTTTATAATGAAGGGAAGCAAACGAGCAGGTGATTACCGCCGCCCATGAACATCCGCAATATCAGAGGAATAGCAGATGCGTTGCCGGCCTTTGAAAAAGGTAAAGGCTCTTTTCTTGAAAGTCCCTAAGTCGTATCGGTCCGGAAAAGCCACTGACGGCAGCACATTCCATAAAGTGCCGGTGCGTGGCAGAAAATTCCACGAAAACGCACTGTGGTGGAATGCCAAGCATCAAGATGGTGTTGATGGAATTTTTATGATTATTTAGATGCTTTAACCGAAAATCGTCTGCCTGAGTTTTGAAAGAAAAAAGATTAGTTGTTATCTAATTCTTAGGTGAGCCATTAAAACAGTTCTATTCAGAGATTAATGAAGTGATCTGTTTTATACCAGAATCTGTTAGATGGTACTCACCGTTTAGGTTGAAAACTTTTAAAAATTCAATTAAAACAATTATTTAAATTGCATGCCACTTTTTGTTAAATTATTTTAAATTTTAATTTAATGTTTTTTGTCTCGCGAATGTTGTGCCAATTTTATAAAAATAAATAAATTACATTATATACAGATACCGTAAATGGTCATCAAAAATAATTTCACAGACTTAGTGATCCATAAAAATACAAATGACGGAAGTTTCACTGTCACACAAATGAAAGTTCATCTACATGTATGGTGTAAAACCAAACAAAGTTGAGTTTTTGAGAAACAGACTGTTATTTTCTTTTGACAGACAGTACTGAGAGAACGGAGGTAGTTTGCTATGCCAGGCTAAGCTCTACTACTTTATTGCAGATAGTATCTGAAACTTAAGCATAAGTTGAATGAAACATAAGTGAAATATGGGTAATCAATTTTCTTAAGATAACGATCTCTGGAAAAAGCATATCTTAACGTATTCTTCAAGATCATTAGCGTTTACTATCAAACGTAAAACTGTCAGTATAAGAGTGTAAATAAATAGGTGAGTTTGATTAATTATCTGCTGATATTGTTAGCGGCGGCGTATAACGACTATGTAGATTCTAATACAATTACATCCGGACCACCCTAGCGGTAATTAAAGTACGAGCCGCAATATCAATAGAGTCTATACCATTAATGCTTTTAAATGCTCTACATTGCTTTAATATTCAGTTATTGGAATGTTTGGTTTGTTTGTTACTAAAACGCTATTTTTAAATTGAGTCCTTTTAAGAACTTACGGAATTATTTAATTTTCAAAATAAATTTTAAAATCCCTTTTCCAGTGATCTATACAAAATTCAACGAATTATCGCTAATTTAATTACCAACAAAGTCTACTCAGGCCAGAAAGTTTCTTAATTGAATTATAATTTAAATAAAAAGTACCTCTACTTAAAAACAAATTATGTAATGGATTTAACAGAAGTTTTCGTGGACCGTTAATTTTATATTACGTTTAGAATTTCGTTAAAGTCACTTTCGATTCGACCTTCGTCTGGAACGCTCTTTGGATCGAGTGTTCTTTTATTATTATTCTTTCTGAGAATTGCTACCAAAGATACGTCGCGTCACGTCGTTGCACGTCGACACATATTTCTGTCTATCTTACATCAAAGAATGTTTGGAGTAAGCCTCCGAATTAATATGCGTCGATGCTGCTCGGTAATGAGCGCCCATTAGGCATTCAGACGTAAATGAAAGCTGCGAGTCTGTCCATTAAGAACAAAAAAGAATACAAATTACATGCCATATTAGAAATCTGCTACACTTGTGATATTAGACTTGATGGAGCAATGCTACGGCTGTTTTGTGCTCGATACTAAGATCTTGCAGAACACCTTCTTGAAGTAAAGATGTGGGAAAAGGTATAGGATATAGGAATAAGATGCAAACGTCTAACTGTTACATAAGTAGTTTTTGCAGCTCATGAACACATTTAAACTATTTTAAAACAAGAAGATTACAGATGATTTCTCCTCAACGACTATGATGGGATGCCGTGATTAAAGTGCCATTAATCGGTAGATATTGCGTTTCGTTCTGGTATTTGTGGTAATTTGAAAGCGGATAAGCATTTGCAGTAGATAGATATATAGATATCTCGTACCATAAACACTGCCCATTATCGCTCTGGTATACTTTGGTCTGGTATTTTTCATAACGGTTATCACGCCATCTATCAGTAGCCAATTTTAAAGGCTGTTCCTTTAGTCGCTTCTAACGACATCCGCGGGAGCAACAGTATATGATTTATTCTTAGTTCTATGGAATAAAAATCAGCTATCTTCACGATAGCGAGTGGTTAGGTCATTGGATTTCGAGTTCGATCCCCAGGTAGCCGGCTCCTACCAATTGATGTTTTCAAAAACTTATGTACGATTATTTCGTTGGCTTGGACATAAAGATGGCGAAGGACTCACCACGTGCCACGTTGTCCCAAAAAATGTCATCGGTGGAAGGAGGGTCCAAGGGACTTCATTGTCTAGACTAGACCTTTATACAGGGAATGGCGTGAAGATATTTTATTTTATTTTTCTATGAAATCTTTCTAAATGTAGTCACTGTCCCAAGACAATAACAACGTTTCCAATTAACCTAAATATAAGACCAAAAGCTTCTTCTCAACTCGTGGATAAGCAGCGAAGCCAGGGGGATATCGCAAGTAAAGAGCGGTAATTAAGGCATCCCGGCTTGAATCCCCGGGGTCGCAGGTAAGGCTGCGTTGATTACGACATGAAAATCCCTTGTTGACCCTTAAGTAACTAAATACCAAAATAAATACGGTTAGCGTAACACATTGATTTTAAATTTAGCGATGGCTAGTTCTTCTCTATTGTTGCAAGTTATTTAGTGATAATATACTTTATTGTATACCAAAAAAAGAAAAAGCTCTAATAAATATTCATCAAATATTTAACAATAAAAGTTATAAATGAAAAGAAATATACTTTTAAGAAAAGCATATCCCGCCATCTTTCTGTTTGTCATTGTTGTGTTTAAGGTCGTTTCGCTCAGATTTTCCTTTCGATACCTTCAGGAAGAAGGGGTGGCGTATTTTTCAACCGTTACCATGCCGTCTATATATTATTTTTTAAAACTTGTTCTATAATTTTTTTTATCTTCCCACATATTTTCAGTACTTCACACATATAATAGGCACAAGTATAGACAATATTCCCCTCCCGTCCCGATAATCTCAATATTTGCGTGCCTATTCCGCTTCCACCGAAGGCTATTTAGAACTAGGTGACAGGTGATCAGTCTATCACCGTACACTTCACATATTGTACTCTTTATTATACATATTATACATTATTTTAAGTTATCCTAAGGACAGGTACTCCGTAGGATAACCGTGTTATTAAATCGAAGTATTGAAGTAATTGTATTGTTATTATGGACTGTTTTTCTCATGCGAGAAACGTACTTGGTATATTCAGTACCGAGTAATGATTTTTGCAGCATCGCCAAAGCAGAAGTTAAATTACTAATTAATTAGAATACACGAAAAGTCACGATAGCCGAGTGGTTGGGTGGTCGGAATTTCGAGTCGAGAGACCCGAGTTCGATCCCCAGGTGGCAGTACCAATGAGTTTTTCAAAAACTTATGTACGAATTTCATCGTTGGCTTGGACAAAAAAGGCGGCGACGGGCTCACCACCTGTCACGTTGTCCCGAAAATATCTTCGGTGGAAGGTGGGTCAAAGGGACTTAATTGTCTAGACTTGACCTTTGTCTACCCCTGTATTGGGAATTGCGTGAAGATATTTATTTATTATTTATAATTAGAATACGATAAATTATGTAGGTTTACACAAAATTATTTTCCAGTAAAAAAACACTAACTTAAAAATAACTTCAACGTGAAAAATTGGCTTGTCTTTCTTCATAGCTTGGGTGGGAATTTCACATCATCTGGTAGGAGATGAATAGTGGAATTCATATCATCTTCAAAATACCAAATTGTCATCAGAACTCAATACACCTATAAAGCTTAATTTTGATTACATAATACCCCATAATACTCATTATGAGTATTATAAAAATTGTGAGTAGTATAAAAATTTCTTGTAAGATTTTTAAATATTTTTACATAGTTACAAGTGAAACTAATGAAAATACAATAACTGTTTACATGTTAATTAAAAAAATGTATTATATTTATTATTTATTTAAACCTTTTTTTAATTGGATTTAACTTTAATTTTTTAAATCTAGCAATTAGATTTAATTACAAAATCAGTGCACATGATTCGTGATATAATTTCTTAACCTAATGAAAGTAAAATCAGTAAAAATAATAGCTCCGGTCTAAGCACAATGTTACGCTTATATTTTGTATAACTAATTAAAGTTATATCGATTATCTACAATATAATGAATACTTTTATTATCTATGATCATTTAAAAAAAACCTTCACGCCATTCCCAATACAGGGGTAGACAGAGGTCTCGACAATTAAGTCTTTTCGAGCCACCTTCCACCGAAGATACTTTCGGGAAGACGTGACAGGTGGTGAACCCGTCGCCGTCTTTATGTCCAAGTCAACGATATAATTCGTACATCAGTTTTTTAAAAACTCATTGGTACGAGCCTGCCACCTGGGGATCGAACTCGGGTCTCTTTACTCGAAGTTCCGATCACCCAAGCTCTCGGCTATCGTGACTTCTAATTGATCATTTTTATGGTACATTTATGTTCAGGTAATTTATTTCTTACAATATAAAAGACGATGAATAATCGTCTATAATGCTGTATCGTTTCTTAGATGATTAATAGCTATCAATGATTATTATTCCAAATGTAACAATATTTTTGGTTACAGTGCCGTTGAGATAGACGAGCGATGTCAACTTCTTATGTCGATATATTATCGTCTTTATAAATATTTTGACAGATTTTAGAAACCTGCGAGAGCGCTTAGAGGAAACTTCTCTGTCACCTTTTCTACTACTTTTATCAGCATTTTTGTTCCTGAATATGTAATAGTTACTTTATTATAAACTTGCTAGACACGCATTACAATATTTGGACCCCTAAAATGATTTTTTTAGGTTTTGTAGCAATTAAGTGTCATAACTTTACGGTCCATAAAACCCATTGCAGTACGAGTATTTACGGCTTCCGTAAGGGTTTCTGCCATAATCGCCTGGTCTGGCAACCTATTGCCGTTCATATTACCAGATACTTAGCAACTTAGATGCTCCTGCCCTGCACCGATCTTCAAACCAACGTAAAGTAACAACCCAAAATGCTGATACTGGTGCATTTTGGGTTATTATTTTTCGAGATGGTTATCTTGCCATCTAACGGAAATCATTGATTTTCCCTTAGGTTTAAGATTCCCACGAGAAAAAAGGTGGCTATACCATAATGTTTATAATTTGTTTCATAACTTTTTGTAAATTTTAACTATTTTAATATATAGATAGCCAAGATAGTTCTATGCTCAATAGCTGATAAGGAACGCGATCCAGTGTCGCAACTGAGACTGATACGAACGCATATTGCACGTTACGCGGGCATCGTAGACTCATCTCGCGCCAACAGCCAGAGATGACACATTGACACCGTTGGAATTGAACCAATCCTGTGATCCATGAACGATTCCGCGCCAACAGTAATATTTGTATTTATGAAACGTTACGTACATTGATTACGGGCCATAGATGATTATTTGCTTATCAATATCAGAAAAGCGTACGTTGTAACCGACCGACCGATGTTTGGTAGTGACCTCGATCTTCAAAGCTTCTGAACTGCAAAACTAATAAATATAAGGTCGCTGCTTCGAATCCCGCAAGGGGTAAAGATTTGTTTGATAACCTAATAGTAGTTTGTAAAACAAATTACAAACACAACAGTTTTGTGTTTAGTGACTAGACACTACTACTACATACAAGTGTAAGCTTCTCGCGGATTTCGAACCTGCAACCCTATATTTTCGAAGGCACGGTCGCTTCCTACTATGCTATAAACGGGCTGTCAAGTTTAAAATCTCGATACCTTTAAAATATGTATGCATTGTTTCGGTATGTCATAGTGACAAAATAGATGTTTTACCAATTTTGTTGTTACTATAGGGTAAAACTCTCCGAAAATTTGTCCGAAGTGTTTATATGATTACTCCTAATTTTCTCATTCCAACAACACAACAGAGGAAATAGGTTAGATATTACAAGGTTACCCTGAAGCCCCACAGCGAGGGATGATTACGGCCTCAATTATCCCCCGCTGGCCGATATATAAACGAGGCTGGACGGGAATTTTGATACGCGGTCGTTTATCGCAACCTGCTGTTCAACTTTAGTTACATAAATGATACGTTAAATAGCTGCGTTAAATATTACGTAACACAATTCGGGCTGTTAAAATACAGGTTTATGTAAACTGAACTACGAGTAGCGAGTAGCATTAGTGCGTGACTTCGCCGATATATTTTCACAAATTATATAACAGATTTTAGAGATAACGTGACTACCTATTAGCGATTTTTAAGCAAAATTTACCAAATAAATTTTTCCTCCTTACAGTATTATTCAAATACAGCAATGCTTAGCTTGGCATAAAGAGATTAAAAAACACTTAAGCTCCTGAACATATAACACTATGTATTTGGATAAAATTTTAACGTATATTATAAGAAATTTATATATAAATAATAAAAAATTATCTTGACGCCATTCACAATACAGGGGTAGAGAGAGATCTTGACAATTGTCTTATCGACCCACCTTCCATCGAAGACATTTTTGGGACGTGACAGTCGGTGAGCCTGTCTATATATATATATATATATATATATATATATATATATATATATATATATATATATATATATATATGTATATATATATATATATATATATATATATATATATATATATATATATATGTATATATATATATATATATATACGTGAAAGCTAATGTTAGATGTCGAGGTAGGCCGTGACTAACATTCGAATACCATGTGAGCAAATTGCTCGAAGATGGGAGGGTCAAGGGTACTCGGATACCTAGACGTTCATGCATGAAGAAGATAATGAATCCGAAAGAAGCGAAAGACATAGGTACATAAGGATCGTGATACTTGACGATCTGTTCTCTCTGGCTACCCCGTCAAGGGTTGATAAATAAATAAGTAAAAGTAAAAGACAAGATACCCGAGTTCGATCCCCAGGTGGCAGGCTCGTACCAATGGGTTTTTCAAAAACTTATGTACGAGTTACATCGTTGGCTTAGACATTAAGACGGAGACGGGCTCACCACCTGTCACGTTGTCCCGAAAATATCTTCGGTGGAAGGTGGGTCGAAGGGACTTAATTGTCTAGACTAGACCTCTGTCTATCCCTGTATTGGGAATTACGTGAAGATAAATAACTAGGTAGCAACTGAATTTTGGGTCAGTCAGGAGCGTCTAAGGCGCAACGTATTGTGCTCAACGATTCACTGACCAATCTTGGCAACTAAGGAAACTTGTTATACGTGAGAGACCTATGCCCTGCATTGAACATTAACAGGCCGTTATGTACGTATGGATTTACTTATAGGTTAAAGTAATAATTTTGAATAGTATTTTTTTATTATGTATGGAAACGACCTTCATGCAAATACGTTAGTTATAAAAGAATATTTTTTTTTACTTAAGGCTTATACTCAGCGCATTTATGTAAGTAAAAAAATGTGTGTTAATTAATGTGTTAATTAAAATGTTTCTCCAAAAAATAGAGTTGTTAGCTACATGCATAATTTAATTCAAGTATTCTTGATATATTACTCTATATAGAAAGTGCAACATAACTATGGGAATTCCACTAAGTGTTTGTGGTCCTTCGTCGCAACGCAGACGATTTTTGACTCAGCAGCCCGCTAAGTCAAAAATCGTCTGCGTTCATGCCAAAAATGTGTTTGTAGGCTGTTTCGCCCCTTTTAATCGTCAATCGTAGGGCTCTTGTGTCACCATAAATATTCCCTCAGTTTTTGGGTCTTTCGAAAGGACAGCTGTACTAATATTTTAAGATAATTTCATGCTGTATTATGTTGATATCTACAAACGTCGATGTTGGTACGGTATTGTAGTTGGGATTTAATGAATTTTAATGCCAAATAAGTTGGCGGCTTTCACTATAAGGTCGGCAACGTCGTGAACAATCCCGCCCTAAACGTGACTTCCAAGCTAATGCAAACGCCGACTAGTTTGCTACAACTTCGACTATGAGTGATTTGGATTTCTGGGTAATTTGATTCGTTTCACAGGAAAATGTTCAAATCGTGCTCTCTACTACCAATATTAGGTTGTAAGGGAGTGAAAATACTAGTACTATGTGGTTTATACACAGTAGCAAAACCTATATTTTTACGTGGTAGAGCAAACCAGCGGTTATCACACCAGAAATAGCGGCTAGTGATGCAGCAGGGAATCAGTTTATATACTTATATTGTATATTACATGAATAATATTAAAGTAGAAGTAAATTCTTACTTTATTAATGCGAGATAAATGGAAGCCCACTCATTTGTTATACTATCTCCTCCCTCTTTTTAACTCACCAATGTTTTTTACCTGTTTTTGATAATTTACATAATGGTAACATCATGGAGTAATATGTTCTGCACCGAATGGGTGTTTTTCTAGGGATCTCATAAAATATTTTGTATAAAAATGGCAAAATCGTCTTCATATTAGGTGCTTTAACAGTTAAGAGTAGTGGAAGGATCACAACTAGGATAACCGACTCTGGCTTAGCATCCACTACTGAAGCGACTTCTATTAGTTGAAAGTAAGAAGCAATATTTTGAATTTTAAGTTTATGTAAATACTGTTAAAATATCCAATCATTTGCATAATCCAAATCACACAAATAAATAAATGGTACCAAATTTACCAGGACAAATTTAGAAGGTAACTAACTGTTTCCTTAATGAGGTGAGTTGAGCATGGACAAACAAACTCACAAATAGTATGGAATAAGCACATGCACCAGCACATGTTTCTAAGTAGCGTTGGATAAGTGTCATTTAATTTTCATGATCATTAGCTAGCAAGGTGAACTCGTGCAGTAGTGTTATTTTAACTAAAGTATTTCGTTATTCACTTGGATACATAGTTTGTATATTATGTCTTATGTATTGTACTTGACTCGTAGTTGTTTATATGTATAACTTTCAACAAAAAGACCCAAGCTATTAAATTAAAGAGAAAAATGTTTAAAATTTCTATTCAATTTTCCGACAAAGTTCGCGGGTTCGAATCTCGCCCCTGTCAGTTGAAATTATAATCATTTTTTTTTTAAATCAATAAACACATTGAACATATATGATATTGTACATATATTTATTGACATTAGACTTTACTGGCTCTGGATAATGTGGGATTTCTTTGTTTCAATCGAGTGAACGTTGACAACTTATAGGCAAAATAGTATAAGAAAGCTTCACTAAAGCGATGATCTGCAAATTGGTGCACAATGTCATCAATCATTATTAGGCTTGTGTCAGTAACATTATACAGAATTTATTCGTCTGTTCCTAATATGTAAGTATAATGCATAATACACATATTATACACACTCATATGTTCTTTAATGAATTGATTTGATGTGATAACCACCACTATCGGGTGGATTAACTGCAATTACAGCACTTGGCGTAAGGAATGTTAAACATTGTTCTCTCTACTGTCATCATTAAACACCGCTGCCTATCTTCGGTCAGCGTATATTCATATATATTATTTCGAAATGGAATTGATGATATTATGTTATTATGTGTTTCTACCATTTGTATTTCACTGCCCTTGATATTTTTTAACGTTTCATGGAATGTGCAATTGCTACTATAACGACTTCAAGACTGAAAATTAAATTTACCGCTGCCACTACGAAGCCTCCGCCAATAAAATGTAAAACTTTTTATGATAATTCGACGCACCGTTACCACACTACACGCGATCGGTCGATACTGCTGATTACAGGCACTGGCTCTATGGGGATAATCCTCCCTCTCCTGTGTCCTGTCAAACTCTCATTTCCTGTAAATTTGGCGCAAAGCACTGACATTCGCTTCGGTTACCGCAATTATTTATCTATATAATGTTCATTAGCACGTTTTAAATATAATTGCTCGACTTTTGAGGTGATTTTCCCGAATACTTTTTTATTATATTACTACTATATATATGCTATGTAAATACTGTATAGGTATTATGTATGAACTACTAATTATTTATTTTGAGAGGCTTTGATGCATTTTCATCAATATAAAAAAAGCATCCATGACTCCGGGATATAAATTATTCATTATAGTAATATGATTGCGTTCTCTTGCTAGGTTTGTTACTAAACTATTACTAGTTGATGACTCGATTGCCGAAATGATAGAGACATTGCCTTTGAAGCTAACGATTGCAGGTTCGAATACCGCTAGAGGCAAACATTTGTGTGATAAACACGAATTTTTGTACAGGAGTTATTTATCTGAATCATATGTATCTATAGTCATATGTATGTGATTCACCTATATATAGTTATATTGACACTCAGACGATGATAGGTATATCACCTGTCACGTCGCAAAATAAACTTCAGTGCAAAAGCGAAAGGACTTCAGTTTCTACACCCCAGCCTACACGAGTATGCGAAATTGCGCGAAGACAATAAAAAACATCTTCAAGAGGTTTTTGGGACCTTATCAACAATGGGGCTAAGACTATAAGTCTTTAAATAGGATTGCAATGACATAAATTTCCGGTTGATCGCTCCAGCGTCAAACATTTTTTCTCTCGATAGTAGGAAACAAAGGCAAATTAACCACACAAAACACCTTTCACTAACACGATATTCCTGAAACGAGCTAAAATACCCACAACGGGCAAAACCCTAACAAAAACATTTCAGCAGACTGAACGCACGCTTTGTTAGCTGCAAACACAGCTGGGAGCCATTTGCGCACAATACAGAAACTTAATCACTCACGCGATTCTCTAATATCTTGCCTTCAGATGAACAAATGAGCTACGCCTCCCTCAAGTCCACAACCATCGCATGCGATGTAGCTCTTGGGTATTTCGTGCGTGTATTCGACCGCAGTCTCTTCTTGTATATATTCTTGTCCATAAGGAAACTCCTTGCAAAAGTTTTAATGATTGTTTATTTTTCCTTTATTGTGAAAAAAAGTTCGTTGTATGCTAAAAAAATAATTCAATATGACACAATAAGTAAAGAGTTGCAATTAGCGTACTTAATTTGTTACGGCATTTTCTACTAGCCACCACTGAATGATGGTGAATACCAAACAATTTTCCTTTATTTCGTTGTTACACGCAAATAAGCTTCGGTGAAATGTGAGTGTAAAGGACTAAATTGTCTAGACTTCTGACTATAGAATCACTCCATTAAAACAAAATAATTTAAGATGAAATAAAAACAACGGTGTAGCCTACGCATACATTACATACATTATCACTCAAAGTACCAACATTGGGTCTATTTTCATGTAAAAAATACAACATAGGGAGCTGGCTCATTATCTTTCGAAAAAAAGGAGGGGGTGCAGAGGAAGACTAGGGATTGGTCTTTCATTTACATTGTCTAGATGAATAGTTTAAGCACAAAATGCCGAGTTTCTTCTAACATTAATAACGTCGGGTAACCAACAGTAGTAATATATAAAATATGGATAACATACCTGTATTGTTATTTTTTTTGTAAAATTGTTTTATGCTACTAAATTAAATAAACATAATTTTATTTTATTTATATTTAAAAACCCGATTTTTATTTAAAAACAAAAAATTCGATCAGTATGTGTCTGTAAAATGTCAAATGCACGGTTCTATTCACCGTTATTTCTATCTCGCTTTAATAACTTTTATAAACAAAATTACTTTAACAATAACCTAGTTGGTAGTAACCTTCACTGCTTTCGAGGCAGAGTTGCGGGTTTGATTTCCGATAGGGGCAAACATTTATGTGATGAATATGAATGTTTGTACTCGAGTCATAGATGTAAAACTAATCTATCTATATAAAAAAAATATCTTCACGCAATTTCCAATACAGGGGTAGACAGAGGTCAAGTCTAGACAATTAAGTCCCTTTGACCCACCTTCCACCGAAGATATTTTCGGGACAACGTGACAGGTGGTGAGCCTGTCGCCGTCTTTATGTCCAAGCCAACGATCAAATTCGTACATAAGTTTTTGAAAAACTCATTGGTACTGCCACCTGGGGATCGAACTCGGGTCTCTCGACTCGAAATTCCGACCACCCAACAACTCGGCTATCGTGACTTTAATCTATCTATAAATCTACTAAACTAATCTATCTAATAATCTATGTAAAACTATCAACAAAAGACCCAAGTTATTAAATTAAAGAGAAACATTTTTCAAATTTCAATTCAATTTCCCGGCAAAGTTCGCAGGTTCGAATCCCGCCCCTGTCAGTTGGAATTATATTTTTTTAAATCAATAAAAATGCATAACAAGACCCAAGATTAATAAAATGAATAAGACACTATGCCACACAGCTCGAAAATATTCTGGATTTAAATTTTTTCCAACATAACAGTCATTGGGTAAGATTATGATCCTTATTCTCCCTTAACACTTAGTTAGTGTATTTTATTTTTTACATAATGATACCGCAAGTGATTTTTGGAATTAAATTTATCCAATATCCGTCGTTATTTAGCCGTGAAAATGCTACAAAAAGGCAAAGAAATACATACGGAATTACTTTCGTTTGTTGCTACTAACAATGATTTGCTTTTCTTAAATATCTTCACGCCATTCCCAATACAGGGGTAGATAGAGTTCTAGACTAGACAACTCCCTTCAACCCACCTTCCACCGAAGATATTTTTTCGGGTGAGCAAACGATATAAATGTTCATGCATTTTTTTGAGTAAAACTCAAACTTTAAGCAATAATTTATTAAATTGAAAGCTTGGTCAATTCAAAAGAGGACCTATTTGTTAGATACAATGTAGAAATATCTTTACGAGTTCTCGTCTACATATTATCGTGGCCATGTATGCATATTATATTTTTCATTTCTATTATATTCATCCTCACTACTCAAATAACAAAATAGGCATATACCGAGTAAACAGAAACACAATAAATACGGTACAATATGTAACTAAAGTGTAAAGGTGTATTTTATAGCGGTATTGTTCGAACATCGTCATTGTTACACGTATATTGTGTAGAACAGAATTAACATTACAGTGAGAGCACCGCAAACCAACCACACCTTGTTTATAACTGAAAATTCACACAGTTATTTGTATGATACTAACGTTTTGATCATTGACAAAATATTATTATTTGTTTATTTACCTGTTAAAGTCTGCCATAAGATATAGTCATCGCCCGTAACGAGGATTAGCCAGTTATCGCTGGACAAGTGGATTGGTCCCCCCGTCATCGAGGCCTAACTTTGGTAAAATTAAAAATTAAATATCTTCACGCAATTCCAAATACAGGGGTAGACAGAGGTCTAGTCTAGACAATTAAGTCCCTTCGACCCACCTTCCACCGAAGATATTTTTGGGACAGCGTGACAGGTGGTAAGTCCGTTACCATCTTTATGTTTAAGCTAACGATATAATTTGTACCTAAGTTTTTTGAAAATTCCATTGGTACGAGCCTGCCACCTGGGGATCGAACTCGGGGCTCTTAACTTGAAATTCCGACCACCCAACCACACGGCTATCGTGACCTTACTTAAGTCTGGTATTATTTTAGAAGTTTATCCTGAAATCAGTCAGAAGTAATTGCCTCGTCTTAATTGTCTAAACCTCTGTCTACCCCTGTATTGGGAATGGCGTGAAGATATTTGTAAATATAATGCAATGGCGTGTGTTTGTAATTGAACTAAAAGTAACGACTGAAACGATTTTGATGAAATTTTTCATTTATATTTAAGAAGATTCAAAATAGACATTTTAAGGTAATAGGTGACGCTGCAAACAAACAGGCGAAACTACGTTGGGCCCGCTAGTTTATATATGATTAAATATTTTTATTAACTTCTCATTTTATTTAACAACAAAAATCCCGACATGGCTTCCACGATTAAAAAATCACAAAAGTGCATCTTATAAAAGTGGATGGTATTGTCGCATTGATTCAATCTTCATAGCCGTAAAAGTTATGGACATTGAGTCAGAAGATGGCATAATTTCTAGCAGATTTCGCCAATACGACATACAAGAGGCGTACGACAGAGAGATTTAATTTTTTAAACGGTGCCGTTAAGACAGGAGGATTCGAAGACAACACCGTAGCTGCGGTGCGGAAGTGGTTACAGGTTATTTTTTTTAAATTTCTGTTTTTATTCCATTACAAAAAGCCCAGCATTTATGCAGCAAGCAAGTTAAATGATTGAGAATTTACTAAGATGTCTTTTTAGAGAGCTAACTTGCATAACTTTACTACGATTATCATATAAATGTTTTATGTTGGAAGACCAGGTGTGCTAAAAGAATTGAAACATGAAAATATGATAAAGTAATTGTGTTCCATAACTTTCTTGCGATATACTCTGCTATTTATCTCTGAACACGAGTGTCAGCAAATTTTAATAATCACCTCTTCACTCTAGAAAGACACAACGGCTCTAAGTGAATTTCGTAACGAGACCACGTACATATATAAGTGTGGTACAAAGTGTAGCAGTGTGGTTGAAGAACAGTTATATTTTTCGTTTATTTCAACCAACCCGAAACGAAAGCATAATAATACAATTTAAATTAAATCATATTATCATTACATTTTTATAACTTAGTTTCATTAAAGAATTAAAAAAAAAACGGAGACAGAGTTACAAATTTTATGCTTTTATCTATAGCATACACGAAATTTTAAATATTCGTTTGTTACAATCCTGACGACCATTTTATTTTCAGGTAACAATGCCAACAGGGCATTCGATGTCGAGAACAGAATGTTGTTTTTGGATGAAAATCTATTTGTGAATCTATAGTGGGATCGTTGCTCGTATTATGTGATGGAGATGTACGCCCGGATAAAATAACAAAGGCCTTACGCTGAATATTGGTGACAGTTGACGCTGAAATTTATGTACGATGAAAGTAATAAAATTCACGCTGAATCTTTTTTTATTAAAGATTTTAAATCACGATAGCCGAGTAGTTGGGCGATTGAAGAGCCGAGTTCAATTCCCAGGTAGGCTAGGCGTACCAATGAGTTTTTTCAAAACTTACGTATTAAATGTTGTGAACGATTTATATTATTATTATTATTAATGAATATGAAGATGGAAAAACGCTCATCAACTGTCACCTTGTCCCAAACTAAGTTCCGCTGAAGTGTGATTCGAAAGGATTAAATGAAAAAAAAAATGCGTGAAGAAAAAAGTAATATTTTAATTACTTTTTTTAAAACTAGATATTTTCTCATATTTTTAAAAGCAAATGCATTTAGGCTTAACGCATAACTCCGTCTAGACATTCTAGAGACTGCCCTTCTTACGTCTATGTATTAACAAATGGCGTGCACCTGATATAATTTAAATCGCAGCAACATATGCTGGACCGTTTTGTCTATCCGACGTCTAGACGCAAGTGTCTCCACTATAGTATGTTTTCATGCCCTATTTTCTATTTAAAGTCAGTCATATATTTTAATGTTCTTCGATTTTTTTAATACTTTGGCCGATATTCAAATATATAAAAGGATTTACCAATATTATGTGTTTATTGTATTCACTTCATTATACTCAGGAATAAAATCATATTTGACAATATTTACATATTTTATCAAGATTCATTACGCCTTTTAAACGTGACAAGGTTACAAACAAATAGGATTATATCGATGAATAGTTAATTTGCTTCAATAATTAATAGGAGTATAGTTTTCCATAGTGGAATTACATATTAATATTTGATTATACCACAGACAACACAAACGAGACCGCCAATGTCCACTCGAAATTTGCTCTCATAAAATAAAAGCGAAAAAACATAAAACCCGGCGGTTCAACAATACAGGGAATTATGTATCCGAGTAGTAAAAAGCTCGTGCAACGTACAGCGGAAAAAGCAAAACCAGTACATCTGATTAATTGGAGCTTACATCGATTTTGTATTATCGGAAAGAGCTGGAAATTTGTTTGTATGTGTTATTTGAACCTAACGTTTGTCAGCGAACATACGATTTATATTTATTTCTTGGTAATTACATACATACATACTGGCCTGTTAAGATTTTCTGCAGGACACAGACCCCTTTCGTAAGGGTTTGACAAATTTGCCTCGCTTAGTCAGCTACGAGCCTAGTACTAGACACCATGCACCGTAGACATTGAGCTCCATGGACGAGTTTTGGTTTTCTCTTTATGGTTGTTTCACCATCTGTCAGTAGCTATTGATATTTTAAAGGATATTCTCTTTTTCTATTACCTACATATCTGTAGAGATTTGGGAATTTTCGTCGTGGTTAAATTTCACATAATCATGATGAGGAGCAGTTTCTACATGGTATTGGAACAGAGTAAGCTGTTGAAATAGAATAAAACGAAAGTTTCTTTTCTTTTACATAATTTCCCTATACTGGCGTACGCAAAGGTCTAGAAATTTAAGTCCTTTGGACCCACTTTTCACTGAAGCATAAGTATGACTACGTGACAGGTGGTGAGACTATCGTCGTCTTAGTATTCAATCTAACGACATAATAACATACATAGATAAAAATATTCGCAATACATCGAAAACATTCGCAAATGACTAAGTAGTATCAGATTTGGCTCTCAAAACAATTTATGTCAAGGGTGGGTGTTCTGTCTGTCAAAAATAATATCTGTCAGTTAACGGGAAAATATAAACGCGCCGTTGTTTTTCAATTATGGGACAGAATATTTTGTAATATTTTAAAAAAGGTTCTTTTCAGTTTATTATAAAATATTGATTATGTTAAAACTTTAATAATAAAAAAACACATCAAAGACAATTTTTAAAGCATATACTCCTTTTTTGACAAAATGGACGGCATTACATGGCAAGCCCTTTTTGTAATCTGAGAAGTTCTTTTTTTAAGTCTGTGGTACAAAAATGATACTTAAGCTAACACAATATAAATAAATAGAGGATAAAAACGAAAATAGTTTTAGAAATTAGTTCCTTTTATCGACCGCTACATAAAAAATAGTTGTCACGCAACGACGTATAGGATACATAAATACTGATCTATGACTATAATGAAAACTTATAATCACAATTTAAATGATTGCATCCATCGAATTTTGCATCCTCGACCTCGAATGTAAGGTATCAATAATGTTACATATAATTATATAATATTTCTAAGTCCAATATGTTACAATCCAATCATAAATCGATAATATTAACAGAATTTAATACGTTAGTAGCTAAACTATATCACTAGGCTTAAATTATTGTCTGAAAAATTTTATAATCTCGAGAAATTCGGTATCTTTTCACGACGCAAACGTTATTTCCAAATGCCCAAGCTTGAAAAATTACGAGTACACTTCGATATTTTCCCTTTATCGTTTCTATTGATAAATTTGAACATAATACGTCTCGATCTAGAACGAAATCGAATAACCTGAAAGGATATGAGATATGTGATAAATCGTTTCTCATATTCCAATATTGATACTTCAACGGAATGTTAAGGTTCTGAGTATGAAAGACGTGTTCCAGTTGTTTATCAGTGATTTGATTTATTTTACATTACCTATTATTAAAGCTTCTTGAAGGAAATTCAATTGTTTTTCTACGTTCCCAGCATTTGTTTTAATTTGATAATTTTTTTTCATTCTAATTCAAATTGTTTATTTGCAAGAATATAATACGTTTGGAGGTGCTAACAATTGCATTTATATCTTTATGTTCTATTGTAATGGGTATGCAATTTAATACAATTATCAGTATATATGTTATATGTTATGAATTATTGTTATTATTATTATTACAAGATATCATTTATTATTAATTTACCATACATTAATTTAGTATTACTATTAACGATTGATAATAATGTCGTTTAAAAATTTATTACTTAATTCCCGTAATACTTTAATTATTTTTCAAAACTTTCAAAAGTTCCTCTTCGATTAGTAAATCAACGTAGGAATTCGCCACTAATACTATTCTTTTTTTGGGTTTTATAAGACCTTGATAATGACAATAGCTGGCGTCAGATAGCGGGATTTACACAAATACCTGATCAACATTTAGCAGAACGGTGACGGGTTGTAGCGTTAGGTAGTGTAGGTACAAAGTGTCTGCTATCGTTAATCTCCTTGCCATGTTTAGTACATAAAAATCCAAGGAGGATTTTTAATGTAGTATGTCCTATAGTACGTTTGAGGTTCTTAATTATATATCTTCACGCAATTCCCAACACAGGGGTAGACAGAGGTCTAGTCTAGACCCTTCGACCTCTAGACAATTAAGTCCCTTCGACCCACCTTTCACCGAAGATATTTTCGGGACAACGTGATAGGTGGTGAGCCCGTCGCCGTCTTTATGTCCAAGACAACGATATAATTCGAACACAAGTTTTTGAAAAATTTAGGTTGTTAATTAAGTTAATAAGGTACGATTTTTGTCATTGTCCAAAACACTAAGTCCAATATGGAGACTTAGATAAGAGATTTAATACTAGTTGCGTATTGTTATAATTAATTTCTCGTAATTAATGTTTGTAAATTATTTATACTAAAAATATATCAATTTTATTACCTAGTAATTAAATAGATAATTTATACCAAAAATCTCTAAATTCTCCTGCATCTATCGACATTCCGAAAAATATCCAAAAATATGCAAAATGGTGCAGTTTTTTTTTAAGGATTTATATACTCTTTGCTGTTTGTAATTTATTTGTTTAGGATATTCAAATGGATGTATTTCTGTTCAGTGTATTAACTTAGTGTGAAACCTAACGCGAAATTAATTAAAACCAATTGATATAATCGTCTAGAGGTTTGCGGTTCACCACTACAAACTGGCTATAGTATTGAGTAGTTTTGTAACCAAGGTTATTATATGATATTAAGTTGACTCAAATTTATTTAGAGATGTTTTTTTTATTAATTGGATTTTATTAAATAAATAAAAAAATAGATAGGAAATACATCAAATATATCGCTTTGATCCCAAAAGAAAGCAGCACTGGTATTATGGAATCAGAAACAACGAAGATACCACAAACGCCCAAACCCGAGAAAATGTAGAACAAGTGATTTACTACATTGACCCGACCGGGAATCGAACTTGGGACAGAACTGGCGACACCATGAAAACCGGTCTGTTCGCCACTTGTCCACTCAGGTCATATTATTTTAATCGAAATAACTTCATTTATTATTTAAATTAATATATTAGTACATCATTACTCTAACGAATTGGCTAATATTATGTGTCAAGATAGTATTATACCTTCCATGTTTACATTGGTAATATGTCAAAAAATTATTTACATAATACACCGACAAATACAATACACCGATAATTTATCAACTATATTGAATACTCACGATTGTGGTCTCTTGGTGATACTTCATTTTAAAATATATTAAAATGAACTTTTATTTATTCCACTATTTATTTATTTATAACTATTTGAGATCGAATACGTATCTCCTCTTAATGTATAATAAGAGATCTCGATTGATCTCAGTAAACTATAATATTTGTAATACTAAATTTTTGATAAAGCCATAAGAGCGAAACCGGTTAGGTATTTTAATAAAAATAAATATGTGACAGTTAATTTAACATATTTAAATTTATTTACGAAAAAAGGTTGATAACTCAGATAAATTTGTGTAAAAATTGTAAGTACAAAAGCGAACTGTAATCTGATAAATGTGATTTGACGGGCAATTCAAACAGTGCGAATTTCAAAAATATTGTCTATTAACGTTGCTTGTTCGCCGTCAAAAATGAACTCATCATTATTATTTATGTATGAAGTCCCCTAAAGAGAACAATTTTGGAGGCTGGACGCGACAGTAAAGCAGAAACCGATGTAAGCGCTACCACCTTCCGTCCGAAACGGCTTTATGTACCGATTAATTGAAGCTTACTGTATTGATTTTGTATTATCGTAAGTCGATAGAACTTACCGACATTAGACAACTCCAGATGTTGCTTATTTATTAAAATTGTTTTATACATTCGGCAAAGGCTTACAGTTTCCCTATGCATAGTTTATGCTTCCTGTTAGGCTCTGAGCTGTAATCCATTTTTCCATTATTCGTGCGGTATGCCTCGAGCAAAATGTTCGCTGAACATCAATATGATAGGTATAATAACGCACGTACCATGTTATTTACCTCGCTTCATGTACCAGTTGTTACGTTAACAAATTCATATCCAAATGGATTATCCCGACGAATAGCTCTCTGTGGTATGTTTTCATAAATGAATTGGAAATTCGTAGCAAAATTATGTGAATCTATTTTTAGTAACTGTTTTAATGACTATGATGTATTTTTCTACTAGTAATAGTAGAATGTTTTTGAGATTTGAGATCATTTTGAAACATTTGAGATTTCAAAGGAAATTTTCTCGCGCAGTGTAATGCTTAAAAAAAGGGAAAAAAAAATTTGCAAATTCTAAATTACCTTGAAATAGTTATATGAATACTGAAGAGCGAATTTCCCATATTTTTTTTTTACTTAAAGCTTTCAATAAAAAATTATAATTTTAAGTTTGTAGTCCCAGCGGGGTGTAGCAACTGCATACGTGTAAATCAGTTAGGACAAGTAATAATATATATACAAGTCATTACGAGTATATTTGTTTTGGCAGCTCGTCTATGATACTTTGGTATGTGTTTATGGGCAATTATCACAACACTATTTAAATCATCTTACGACTAGCTGATAATATTTATTTTTTCTCAAAAAATAAATGATATTAATAATAAATAGTACCAATAGTTCTCATTTGCTCTGCCATGTAAATAAAAAAAAATATTTAAAAAATATTGACTGTATGGCGGATCAATAAAGAAATGTGTTAAAATGTTGGCATCCCTTGTAACCTTAAATTTACACGCTTATTATTTTCATATGTGCGAACGGAAACCTAATGAATCGTGGCATGTAGTCAACGATTCCGCCCAAATGTGGCTTAATTGCCCAATTATACAAAATTAATTTCGTTGCTGTCTTCAATAAAAAAATGCAACGTGTTTCCAAAGCGACACGGGCGCTTTAAAACGCTTTATTGCGGCACCGCTTGGACACGGGTAAAGGTCTAAATTTATTGGGTTAAATGGTCCGTGCGAACGAAAATTCGGGCTAAATTGTTCGCTTGTCTAATTTCTGTGGATTTGATGCTTCATTTCACGGACTGAATGTCTAACACGGGACTGAGGGTCGAGACAAAATTTTAATACAACATCTCTCGGTGTAATCAATCAGAAATATTACTTGAGGTTATAAAATAATGGCTGCACAAATTAAATAATTGAAGACTTTGGATGATTTTTACTATGTAATATTTAGAAATGAGCTTTTATGATCACATATCCAATGTGGAAGAGAAAAGAAAGAGAAGAGTGGCCAGAGGCCTACAACGTTTATGCCTTTAAATCTCAATTATACCATAGGAGCATTAGGGGCTTTATATATTGGGCGTTACATGTTGACAAAAGTGTGTACAAAATTACTTATTAGAATAAGCATCACTATAAACAAACAACTAATAAACAAATTCATCGGAGAGGGTTTAACATACTCTTTTATAGTAAAAAATAAAGATATGATCTTTATTTTTTACTATTAAAGAGTTGCTTGGTTGAAAGACGTGGTTATTATTAAACAAAGTGGTAAAATTTCGATTAAATAAAAATTTCAGAAGTATAACAAACTTTGACAAACATTATCTAATCTTTAAGTGAGATTTTTTCTGTAACACGAGTTTTTTTACATTTAAATCTAAAACGTTTAGAATCTCCCAAAAAAAACCTGTCTCGTATCAACCCTCATTGGACCATAAGAAAGGAATAGAATAAAAAAAATTACGACCGGTAGACGTTAAATCACAGTAAATTTGAGACTGGAGCACAATAACTCAGTGGAATGCCGCCATAACTGTCGCAAACATTGTTCAGATGATTCACGCTTTCGGTAATACGATGTTTTTCTCGAGTCAACCGAAAGACGTAGGCACTAGCGAGAGTTTGTGTTTATGTGGATTCACATTGTAACAATCCAGCGCAGACACCAGTGTTTTATTTCGGTTTTATTGATATTACACTTAAGAGATGCAATCACTTTCGACCAGCAATCGTCCTTTCGTCCTCGGCCGTCTTGGCTTCGGTCCAAACCTAAGAATCGCACAATCGGTTTTCGTTCCTTGAATAACTATCGTGGCATAGAAATATCAAACAAATTCAGTTTCCGTATTGTACATAAAGCAGTCTACGTAACTAAATATATTGTTTAGAATACACATTATAGACTAATAAACGCCTCTTGTTGTACTGTATATTTAATGCTGTGATCGCAAAATAGAAAGTATATTTAATGCTGTGATCGCAAAATAGAAAGTATATTTAATGCTGTGATCGCAAAATAGAAAGTATATTTAATGCTGTGATCGCAAAATAGAAAGTATATTTAATGCTGTGATCGCAAAATAGAAAGTATATTTAATGCTGTGATCGCAAAATAGAAAGTATATTTAATGCTGTGATCGCAAAATAGAAAGTATATTTAATGCTGTGATCGCAAAATAGAAAGTATATTTAATGCTGTGATCGCAAAATAGAAAGTATATTTAATGCTGTGATCGCAAAATAGAAAGTATATTTAATGCTGTGATCGCAAAATAGAAAGTATATTTAATGCTGTGATCGCAAAATAGAAAGTATATTTAATGCTGTGATCGCAAAATAGAAAGTATATTTAATGCTGTGATCGCAAAATAGAAAGTATATTTAATGCTGTGATCGCAAAATAGAAAGTATATTTAATGCTGTGATCGCAAAATAGAAAGTATATTTAATGCTGTGATCGCAAAATAGAAAGTATATTTAATGCTGTGATCGCAAAATAGAAAGTATATTTAATGCTGTGATCGCAAAATAGAAAGTATATTTAATGCTGTGATCGCAAAATAGAAAGTATATTTAATGCTGTGATCGCAAAATAGAAAGTATATTTAATGCTGTGATCGCAAAATAGAAAGTATATTTAATGCTGTGATCGCAAAATAGAAAGTATATTTAATGCTGTGATCGCAAAATAGAAAGTATATTTAATGCTGTGATCGCAAAATAGAAAGTATATTTAATGCTGTGATCGCAAAATAGAAAGTATATTTAATGCTGTGATCGCAAAATAGAAAGTATATTTAATGCTGTGATCGCAAAATAGAAAGTATATTTAATGCTGTGATCGCAAAATAGAAAGTATATTTAATGCTGTGATCGCAAAATAGAAAGTATATTTAATGCTGTGATCGCAAAATAGAAAGTATATTTAATGCTGTGATCGCAAAATAGAAAGTATATTTAATGCTGTGATCGCAAAATAGAAAGTATATTTAATGCTGTGATCGCAAAATAGAAAGTATATTTAATGCTGTGATCGCAAAATAGAAAGTATATTTAATGCTGTGATCGCAAAATAGAAAGTATATTTAATGCTGTGATCGCAAAATAGAAAGTATATTTAATGCTGTGATCGCAAAATAGAAAGTATATTTAATGCTGTGATCGCAAAATAGAAAGTATATTTAATGCTGTGATCGCAAAATAGAAAGTATATTTAATGCTGTGATCGCAAAATAGAAAGTATATTTAATGCTGTGATCGCAAAATAGAAAGTATATTTAATGCTGTGATCGCAAAATAGAAAGTATATTTAATGCTGTGATCGCAAAATAGAAAGTATATTTAATGCTGTGATCGCAAAATAGAAAGTATATTTAATGCTGTGATCGCAAAATAGAAAGTATATTTAATGCTGTGATCGCAAAATAGAAAGTATATTTAATGCTGTGATCGCAAAATAGAAAGTATATTTAATGCTGTGATCGCAAAATAGAAAGTATATTTAATGCTGTGATCGCAAAATAGAAAGTATATTTAATGCTGTGATCGCAAAATAGAAAGTATATTTAATGCTGTGATCGCAAAATAGAAAGTATATTTAATGCTGTGATCGCAAAATAGAAAGTATATTTAATGCTGTGATCGCAAAATAGAAAGTATATTTAATGCTGTGATCGCAAAATAGAAAGTATATTTAATGCTGTGATCGCAAAATAGAAAGTATATTTAATGCTGTGATCGCAAAATAGAAAGTATATTTAATGCTGTGATCGCAAAATAGAAAGTATATTTAATGCTGTGATCGCAAAATAGAAAGTATATTTAATGCTGTGATCGCAAAATAGAAAGTATATTTAATGCTGTGATCGCAAAATAGAAAGTATATTTAATGCTGTGATCGCAAAATAGAAAGTATATTTAATGCTGTGATCGCAAAATAGAAAGTATATTTAATGCTGTGATCGCAAAATAGAAAGTATATTTAATGCTGTGATCGCAAAATAGAAAGTATATTTAATGCTGTGATCGCAAAATAGAAAGTATATTTAATGCTGTGATCGCAAAATAGAAAGTATATTTAATGCTGTGATCGCAAAATAGAAAGTATATTTAATGCTGTGATCGCAAAATAGAAAGTATATTTAAAATAGATTAGATATTTTGCAGTTTATTCCACAAGTTCTACTTATTCTATTTATATCTACAAAAAAATCGAATACAATTTTAAAACGAAGCAGAGAGATGTTTATTTTGTAGATCCAGACAAAGTTAAACTTTAATTAACGCCTGTCAACATAAACAAAGACACCTCTGCTATCGTTAAATCTAACTCAACGGGGGTGTTGATCAAGGTAGGCAGAGATTTTCGTGCGGCGGCGTAGGTATTCTATCCTGCGTATAAAAGTTTAAAATTATTTCGTTGCTTGTGGCTGTTAGTTCAGTATTAAAGTAAAAAAGGCTAAGTTTCAACACTTTAAGAGTATTTTCCTTAAAGGGAAATGGAGTCCGAATCTTTCGAGTTTAATGTCTGCAATTCTCAAGTTTTTTTCACAGTTTTGTAGAAATATACTTTGATTGTTTCTTTAACTTGTTACTTTCCGTTCAAGGAACCCAGTATATATATATATATATATATATATATATATATATATATATATATATATATATATATATATATATATATATATATATATATATATATATATATATATATATATATATATATATATATATATATATATATATATATATATATATATATATATATATATATATATATATATATATATATATATATATATATATATATATATATATATATATATATATATATATATATATATATATATATATATATATATATATATATATATATATATATATATATATATATATATATATATATATATATATATATATATATATATATATATATATATATATATATATATATATATATATATATATATATATATATATATATATATATATATATATATATATATATATATATATATATATATATATATATATATATATATATATATATATATATATATATATATATATATATATATATATATATATATATATATATATATATATATATATATATATATATATATATATATATATATATATATATATATATATATATATATATATATATATATATATATATATATATATATATATATATATATATATATATATATATATATATATATATATATATATATATATATATATATATATATATATATATATATATATATATATATATATATATATATATATATATATATATATATATATATATATATATATATATATATATATATATATATATATATATATATATATATATATATATATATATATATATATATATATATATATATATATATATATATATATATATATATATATATATATATATATATATATATATATATATATATATATATATATATATATATATATATATATATATATATATATATATATATATATATATATATATATATATATATATATATATATATATATATATATATATATATATATATATATATATATATATATATATATATATATATATATATATATATATATATATATATATATATATATATATATATATATATATATATATATATATATATATATATATATATATATATATATATATATATATATATATATATATATATATATATATATATATATATATATATATATATATATATATATATATATATATATATATATATATATATATATATATATATATATATATATATATATATATATATATATATATATATATATATATATATATATATATATATATATATATATATATATATATATATATATATATATATATATATATATATATATATATATATATATATATATATATATATATATATATATATATATATATATATATATATATATATATATATATATATATATATATATATATTATTTTATAGACACAAAAGGCCCTTCGTGTAAAGAGGATCTGTCACAAGCACCAGACTAGGCAAGCGGATTAGCAACACAGGAGCAGAGTGTTGTCCGAAATCGGTTTGTTTATTTTGGAAATTTTGGGTATTCATTATGTAGCCACAGCGATTTTCAAAAGCTTTTTAGTTGCCTTCTATTACTCTAAGAAAAGGCAGAGGAAGTTTTGGAAAACGGAAAAAGTAAACGAATCTTTATTGGCATATCATATTCGAAAATAAAAAAAACTCTCAGTAATGAAATGTGTTTTGTTTGTATAATACTTTTAGTATATTAGTAATGAAGTTTCCTTTAATATAATCAATGGAGAATTTAAATAAAAGTAAATTGTACATTTTTCAACCAAAGCCTAAAAGTAAATGTTTAAATAGTTAATGGCCTATTAATGTCCACAGCAGGACATACGCCTGTTTTATATTAAGCGGCTTTGTAGTCCAGTACCAGGTACTTTGCACCTTGTTGCTGTTGCCCGTCACCGATATGCTGATGTCTTTAAATGGTTATCCCATCATCTGACAATAGGTAAAAGTACCCTTTTCCATTTGTGTTTAAAACTCTCGATAGCTGAATGGTTGGGTGATCGAATTCGAGTCGAGAGACCCGAGTTCGATCCCCAGGTACCAATGGGTTTTATCGAAAACCTATGTACGAATCACATCGTTGGCTGGAACATTAAGACGGCGACGGGACCACCACCTCTCACGTTGTCCCAAAAATATCTTCAGTGGAAGGTGGGTCGAAGGGACTCAATTGTCTAGACTAGACCTCTGACTAACCTTGTATTGGGAATGACGTGAAGATATTTATTATATTACTAATAATACAATACTCGGCTATAGTGACTATCAGTAGTAAATAATTTTTATAGTGTACACTACAATCGCTAACACTATAGTAATTAAAAGGAAAAGGTAACCGATGCATTTTTTAACTTTGATAGTTATTTTGAATCACAACAATATTGCCATATGTTATGATATAAGTTTTCAGACATTTACAAACAGCTTGAGTTCCTGTATTTCCGCCAACGCCGTAAGCCGTGATGGTCTGTAACTATGCGTGTGCGGCTTACGTCAGTACAAGTTTGATTCTCAGCTCCAATATCGTGATAGATTCAATATTTATTCATTCATTCATGAGATTGGTATCTGTGTTATATCTGTATCTATCTATGCATGTTGCCATGTACGTAATTAAATTAGTATTGTATTATTAGTAATATAATAAATATCTTCACGTCATTCCCAATACAAGGTTAGTCAGAGGTCTAGTCTAGACAATTGAGTCCCTTCGACCCACCTTCCACTGAAGATATTTTTGGGACAACGTGAGAGGTGGTGGTCCCGTCGCCGTCTTAATGTTCCAGCCAACGATGTGATTCGTACATAGGTTTTCGATAAAACCCATTGGTACCTGGGGATCGAACTCGGGTCTCTCGACTCGAATTCGATCACCCATCCACTCGGCTATAGTGACTATCAGTAGTAAATAATTTTTATAGTGTACACTACAATCGCTAACACTATAGTAATTAAAAGGAAAAGGTAACCACTGTGTTTGCAGGAGAACTCTTAAAGTCGAGATGCGACTTCAGTATCGAATGTTTCTGTAATATATCACCAATCAAAATATAAAATGTTCATTTTAGTTCCAAGTTATCGTTTAGAAAAGGCCTTTAAAATACAAACTACGTCTGAATGAACCGAAATAAAAAAGTTAGTTTTCGAATATTAAATTCAAATGGAACTGATTGTTTACAAATACGTTTGTGAAACTCTTTATTAAGGCAGAACTCTGATAAACATTACCATATATATATTATTTCCATGAAAACAGATATTGAAAAGTAATATGCCTTTATATTCTACCTGTATTATGACATTATTTTTTGTTACAAATTACAAGAAAACAATATCCTTTTGTTATCAAACATATTAAAAAGAATATATTATTTAGGAAAAAAAAACGTTCCTTGAACGGTGGATTTCTTTAAAGGTACATTGGATTGATTGTTATCTTAATTCAGTATACGAAATGCTCAATTAAAAGATTGAATTTACGGCTCATTTATCTTTAGATAGTAACGAGTCTTCTAAACAAATTTAAAAAAATCATAAATATAAATTACTTATTAGGTAATTAACAAATACGTTAACATCATAACATCCAGTATTATAAACATGTCAGAATGTATATATGCGTGGATGTTTGTAATTCAACCACGTTAAAAAGTCTGAAAAGATTTAAATGAAGTTTGACAAGAAAGGCGTTCATAATTTGAATTTGTTATTCCTGGATCAAAAAAAAAAGGAAAAATATCTTCACGCTATTTCCAGTACAGGGGTAGACAGTGGCCTAGTCCAGACTGTTAAGTCTCTTTGACCCACCTTCCACCGAAGATATTTTTGGGACAACGTGAGAGGTGGTGGTCCCGTCGCCGTCTTAATGTTCCAGCCAACGATGTGATTCGTACATAGGTTTTCGATAAAACCCATTGGTACCTGGGGATCGAACTCGGGTCTCTAGACTCGAATTCGATCACCCATCCAATTACCATAAAATAATTTTATAGTGTACACTACAATCGCTAACACTATAGTAATTAAAAGGAAAAGGTAACCACTGTGTTTGCAGGAGAACTCTTAAAGTCGAGATGCGACTTCAGTATCGAATGTTTCTGTAATATATCACCAATCAAAATATAAAATGTTCATTTTAGTTCCAAGTTATCGTTTAGAAAAGGCCTTTAAAAATACAAACTACGTCTGAATGAACTGAAATAAAAAGTTAGTTTTCGAATATTAAATTCAAATGGAACTGATTGTTTACAAATACGTTTGTGAAACTCTTTATTAAGGCAGAACTCTGATAAATATTACCATATATATATATATATATATATATATATATATATATATATATATATATATATATATATATATATATATATATATATATATATATATATATATATATATATATATATATATATATATATATATATTATTTCCATGAAAACAGATATTGAAAAGTAATATGCCTTTATATTCTACCTGTATTATGACATTATTTTTGTTACAAATTACAAGAAAACAATATCCTTTTTGTTATCAAACATATTAAAAAGAATATATTATTTAGGAAAACAAAACGTTCCTTGAACGGTGGATTTCTTTAAAGGTTTAAGGTACATTGGATTGATTGTTATCTTAATTCAGTATACGAAATGCTCAATTAAAAGATTGAATTTACGGCTCATTTATCTTTAGATAGTAACGAGTCTTCTAAACAAATTTAAAAAAATCATAAATATAAATTACTTATTAGGTAATTAACAAATACGTTAACATCATAACATCCAGTATTATAAACATGTCAGAATGTATATATGCGTGGATGTTTGTAATTCAACCACGTTAAAAAGTCTTAAAAGATTTAAATGAAGTTTGACAAGAAAGGCGTTCATAATTTGAATTTGTTATTCCTGGATCAAAAAAAAAAAAGGAAAATATCTTCAGTGGAAGGTGGGTCGAAGGGACTCAATTGTCTAGACTAGACCTCTGACTAACCTTGTATTGGGAATGACGTGAAGATATTTATTATATTACTAATAATACAATACTCGGCTATAGTGACTATCAGTAGTAAATAATTTTTATAGTGTACACTACAATCGCTAACACTATAGTAATTAAAAGGAAAAGGTAACCACTGTGTTTGCAGGAGAACTCTTAAAGTCGAGATGCGACTTCAGTATCGAATGTTTCTGTAATATATCACCAATCAAAATATAAAATGTTCATTTTAGTTCCAAGTTATCGTTTAGAAAAGGCCTTTAAAATACAAACTACGTCTGAATGAACCGAAATAAAAAAGTTAGTTTTCGAATATTAAATTCAAATGGAACTGATTGTTTACAAATACGTTTGTGAAACTCTTTATTAAGGCAGAACTCTGATAAACATTACCATATATATATTATTTCCATGAAAACAGATATTGAAAAGTAATATGCCTTTATATTCTACCTGTATTATGACATTATTTTTTGTTACAAATTACAAGAAAACAATATCCTTTTGTTATCAAACATATTAAAAAGAATATATTATTTAGGAAAACAAAACGTTCCTTGAACGGTGGATTTCTTTAAAGGTTTAAGGTACATTGGATTGATTGTTATCTTAATTCATTATACGAAATGCTCAATTAAAGATTGAATTTACGGCTCATTTATCTTTAGATAGTAACGAGTCTTCTAAACAAATTTAAAAAAATCATAAATATAAATTACTTATTAGGTAATTAACAAATACGTTAACATCATAACATCCAGTATTATAAACATGTCAGAATGTATATATGCGTGGATGTTTGTAATTCAACCACGTTAAAAAGTCTGAAAAGATTTAAATGAAGTTTGACAAGAAAGGCGTTCATAATTTGAATTTGTTATTCCTGGATCAAAAAAAAAAAGGGAAAAATATCTTCACGCTATTTCCAGTACAGGGGTAGACAGTGGCCTAGTCCAGACTGTTAAGTCTCTTTGACCCACCTTCCACCGAAGATATTTTCGGGACAACGTGACAGGTGGTGAGCCCGTCGTTTTTCCTGGATTGTGAATTCTGAATTCAATAAAGGATATGAAGCATAATAACACATACATAATTGGGTCTAGTCGTGGATCGCAAGTAGTGTTAATTATTTCTCGCATAATGAAGGGAATGTATTTTTACATGTGCACTGTGTTTTTATACCAGTGCAGAAATATGTAGACTTTTTTACTTTAAGAATAAATAGAAATCACAAGGTACCTTAGAAGGAATAAATTTAGCAAATACTATTGAGAAAGAATAGTCGGCAAATTTACGGTACTTCCGAGGACCGTAAAACCTCGTTAGGTTGAAGTATGGCTTAGCCAGGGGAATATTGCTATTGAATGAATTATTTTCACTGAATATTCTAAAGAGAGAGTTCACATAGTATCTTGGTTTCGTCAATAACTAAATAAATACGGAATTGTATGCCTCATAAGGCTCATTTAATTATAAATGCAAAGAATTGATTATTAAAAAAACTACACGTTCTACGCTATTGATATAAAGTGGGAAAGTATTTTATTGAGTTATGAAGCTAATAAAAAACGCAGTTTCGATATGTAAATTTTTCCTACAGTAAACATGACCACGTATAAAATCAGAAAAAAATCAAAAGTGTAAATACAATTTTTAAAGTTGTGGTCGTAATATAAAATTATTTTTCCAAAATTTAACATTATATTCATATTATAAAACTATTTTCTTGACATATGGCAATTTATGTTATCGCATGATTGCAATATGGTAATGTTAGGCCCATATTAAGACCACAAAAATGCTTTACCTAGACAGGTCGAGAGTAAAGCACGATCTCAATGGCTTCGCGTTATGTGGCGTGCAATATTTCTCAATTAATTGTTATTTTTTTTCACCATAGCTAAGTGCTACAAAAAATTAAATAAGTTAAAATCCAACTATCATCTCATAGAATGAGACCAAAAGCATTTAATAAAAAGCTAACATAAATAAACCACTCCACTATCGCAGAGATCAAATAGGAGTATGCATTTTTTATTACGAACAGTGTTTTTTTACAAAAAGATTTATTATAACGAATGAATGGCGCCGGACAGAAATAATGATTGAAACCGATCTAGTAGATTTGTCCCTTGAAGGTTTGTTGGGCGTCATTTATCGTTAGTCTGAAAGGGTAAGTATCGTATCCATCACGCTGAGAGCAGGAAGAGGCCCAAATTGCAAATAATTTACTTGCAACTTGGAAAATAGTAAAGAGCCGAAGACCATGGAGACCAGCAAGGTTGGAAGAGCTTATTTTTGTCCTCAGTATAAATCACTCAATTAAAACTGCGACTCGCTGATTTTATATGTTCTTCTTATTTATCCACAACATGAACATGACTTTTAGGAAAATTATGTCGACGTAAAGTTGGCTAATTTCAATTATAACTTTTCTACTACTTTTTTTTTATACTTACTAATTTTAATTGAGTGCCTTCAATTACCTTATTATATTCCAATTGAAAGTAGGTAGGCAAAATCTATGTTCGCATTGATATGTACCACGTAAAAATAACGATTATTCTTTACAATTTTTTTTCCCTATTTTAACATTCTCAAGGATTTAACTTCAAAAGATATTAAAATAGAGGCAATATTTAATTGTAACAAACGGCCTTTCCTTCTATGCAGATAAATGATACGGTTCCGTTTAAAGTATCACTCCCATTTTACCACTTTAAGGGGGGAATTTGTTAACTGTCGTATCCTACTTATAATCAATCTCCGGGTCAAATGTCATCTTCAGAGGTCAATCTGTTTTAAATATTTCGTGTTGAAAATATACATCATATTGATTTGAGACCCGAAAAGCGTGAAATATAGTAATTTCTACTGAAGACTTAACATTTATGTATATTAGGTCTACGCCAGTTATAAATAACTATTACATAACATAAGCCTAGCGTAAGTAGGCGAATAACAAAACAAAAACATCGAGGAAAAAATTAGAAAACTGTAAATATTGCAAAATTTAAAAGAAATATAGGTAAATCCTCTATCATCTTGTCGAAAACAGTTCCATTCCGTGAATTGCCTTTAATGAAACGTCTTGAAAATATACCTGGACTGTATTTACAAAGCGGAAATTTGATTTTGTTACTTTGCGCCGGTAGAACCGGTAGTTGATGGATCATGCGACCTTCCGGAATTTCTGTTTCTTATACAGTCTGGTTTGTTGCTGTCATCATCTGCCTTCAAGCTGTTTTTGCTCTTTTTGAATAAAGTTTTAGTAAAGATAAGTTTAAATAGAATTTTAATTTTATATAGCTTTTAAGAATTATAATTAATATTAGGGCTCTATTATTATAATAGTTTTTAGTTAATAAGTATTGTAAATATTAACATATTTTTTCTGTAAATAAAAATTATAAAAAAAAATAACATTTAACATTTTTATTTAAATGGTAAAGTTATGTATTTTCCATGTCATTAAAGTATTAAATTATTAATATTTCACACTTGTCATAATACTATGATGCTTGACTGACTTCCTTGTACTATTTTCTCTATTTTCCACATGGTTTAATATTTATTCATTCGTCATAATGATTGATTTCTCTCAAAGAGAAGTGTACTCGAATATAGTTATTTAATAAATTTATCATACACATTAAATTTATGCAAAATTGTTAAAAATGATAACGAACTGTTCATTTAGAAATTGAATCGCCGATCAATTGCATAAGAAAATGTCAGATAAGAAAATTAAAAATTTAAAATGAAAACGGAAGAATAGAGAACGATTGTTCTGAATAATTTTTATTCTAGAAAAATTTAATTTATTCTTCGATTTAAAATGCAAAGTGACTTAAATCTTTTAAGATATTTAAAGGTTTTATGTACTCTTTTATTCAATATTTATAGCTGATGCATTATGATATGATGATTTAGGCTTTTGAAATTTAATTTTTATATGTTGTATAAGAAATGATATGATGAAGACGATTAAACGATACTTAGCTATTTATAGATTCAAAATCGGGTTTTTAAATATCTTTCTTCAATTTAATACAGCTGAGATCAGAAGCCTTACATTTTCATTTCTTAAGCATATATATTATTTTATAGACACAAAAGGCCCTTCGTGTAAAGAGGATCTGTCACAAGCACCAGACTAGGCAAGCGGATTAGCAACACAGGAGCAGAGTGTTGTCCGAAATCGGTTTGTTTATTTTGGAAATTTTGGGTATTCATTATGTAGCCACAGCGATTTTCAAAAGCTTTTTAGTTGCCTTCTATTACTCTAAGAAAAGGCAGAGGAAGTTTTGGAAAACGGAAAAAGTAAACGAATCTTTATTGGCATATCATATTCGAAAATAAAAAAAACTCTCAGTAATGAAATGTGTTTTGTTTGTATAATACTTTTAGTATATTAGTAATGAAGTTTCCTTTAATATAATCAATGGAGAATTTAAATAAAAAGTAAATTGTACATTTTTCAACCAAAGCCTAAAAGTAAATGTTTAAATAGTTAGCCTATTAATGTCCACAGCAGGACATACGCCTATTTTATTTTAAGCGGCTTTGTAGTCCAGTACCAGGTACTTTGCACCTTGTTGCTGTTGCCCGTCACCGATATGCTGATGTCTTTTAAATGGTTATCCCATCATCTGACAATAGGTAAAAGTACCCTTTTCCATTTGTGTTTAAAACTCTCGATAGCTGAATGGTTGGGTGATCGGAATTCGAGTCGAGAGATCCGAGTTCGAACCCCAGGTGGCAGGCTCGTAATACTGTATTTCTTCAAAAGGTATGAACGATTCATATCGTTGGCTTGGACACAGCGACGGGCTTACCACCTGTCATGTTGTCCCAAAATATCTTTGGTGGAAGGTTGGTGGAAAGGACTTAATTGTGTACACCTCTGTCTAGCCCAGTATTGGGAATGGCTTGAAGATGTTTAATTATTTTCCCTTAATCGCCTCTTACGACGCTTACGAAAAGAAAATCGGCGGTATATTCTTCATCCGGACTGCACTAATATAGTAAGACTAAATAACTAAAAGTACTGTTGTATAATAGTGGCCTATTAAAATATTAAGCCAAGAATATAGTTTAATGTCGGGTTAAATTTGCCGCACCAGGGGGGTAGCTCGCACTAATAAACTCAGTGGCTCCGTCTAAGTATCATAATAGGCGCACTTATCTGTAACGAAGAGGTGAAACTACGGCAAAGTTCCGTTCTTAAGGAATTTTAACATAAATTATCCCGGAAGTTACTCATCACTTCTTTTAGTTGTAGAGGTTTTCTATATTACTAAATGTTGTTATTCTATATTTCAACCTTTCGACCCACCTTCCACCGAAGATATTTTTGAGACAACGTGACAGGTGGTGAGCCCGTCGCCATCTTTATGTCCAAGCCAACAATATAAATTGTAAAAAAGTTTTTGAATAAAAACCTTCAGGGGAGCCTGCCATCTGGGGATCGAACTCAGGTTTCTTGACTCGAATTCCAATCACCTAACCACTCGGCTATCCTGACTACCCCGATTTATATATACATAATGGCCTATATAAATTCTACAGCAAGATATAGGCTTCTTCGGTACAGAGCTTTTCGGAATACCACCACACAGTTGCCCGTCCATTAGCACATTAAGTGCTTCATTTTGATTTCGCATATTTCGTCGTACCGTTTAAATTAATTTTTCAAATATTTTTTGCTTATCTACTAAAGTGCTAATTTAATAAGCTTTGGATTGAATAGGACATATTGTATTATAAATATAGATTATATTAGGGAAAGGGTTTGTTTGAAATATAAATAATACAATCATGATGTTTACTGAAGCAGTTTCGTTTATTTCGTAACATCAATATCATATTTTATCAGCGCGATACAACAGGAAAAATGTCAATAACAGTCTCTCAAAGCAAGCATTATGTTTGCGAGCTCCCCTCGTCTGAGTTTAAGTATATATATTTGTAATTGTAACTGTATGCCTAGATATTTGTAGAAAACATCACCGTCCCGAATAAACGATATATTAAATATTTAAGTACTCTTATGTACTTGTAATAGAAACAGAAAATGGAAAAATATATTCTTTATGTCTTATAATATCCAATTATAAGGCTTATTATGAAACTATATCAGTTATATAATTGCGAGTATATCGCAATTTTGGACAGACGCTTATAATAATTATGAAAAGAAAATCTTGTACCTATTTTTATCCATACACGTATAGCCACAGATGTGTGAAGTTGGCATAAATAAAGTTTAGACGAAGAAATGGTAAAGTTGCCATTTATCTTATTCATTTAAATAAGTTTAGTGTTACAAATACAATCAATAAAGTATATTCTTTTACGTTGCACAGCCTTGTATATACGTTATATCTATGACATCAATTTCTTAAAGCAGTGATTATTAAGGTTAATAGATAAGATCGGCAGATATTTCACATATGGCTTATGAAGAAACTTTAATAACGTATAAACTTAAAAATATCACGTTTAATAGAATCACTGCAGAATAACTGATGTCCCCAAGTGGTAAGGGGTTTTTTTTTCAAAACTTATGTACGATTTACATCGTTGGTTTGGACATAAAGAGGTGACAGGCTCACCACCTGTCACGCAGTCCTAAAAATATGTGACGGGCGGAATTACTTGTCTAGATCTCTGTCTACCTTCGTATTAGGAAAGGAATCAATATATTACTTAACGAGCCACTAGAAAACTTTAAATAAATAAATAAATATATTTATATTTATTTGAGTGAGTGTAAAAGGAGCAAAATAAGAAACAAATTGCCACACGGCGTTGAGCTATAAATGAAAAAATCAAAGTCATGACCATGTACTTCCAATACTAGTAATGGTTGGTGAGAGATTTAGATTATTTAGTTATTTCCTTTTTTACAACATTTTATAGGATTTTATTTGGGATTACCTGATCACTGTTTATAAAATGATATGTATGTCATATCTATACATTGAAGATATCCGAGAGAAAATACCCGGAATAGTATACTAGGATGTAAAACTAAAACAAAAGATACAGCTTAAGCTTCCTTTCAGTATAGTGAACTTATACTATAGGGCAAAAGCTATTTAGCTGTTAGATTTTATTAGATGGATTTATTTTTAAGGTTTTAGTCACTTTCGACAACACCCACTGGATGAAAGGGAGTGTATATCCAAATCCTCCTTACGGGGACGCCGATATCCTACAGTGGACTTTCGTAGGCTTATGTATGTATGTCTGCGTATTGCTACTTATTATAAAAAATATCTTCATGCCATTCCCAATACAGGTGTAGAGAGATGGTCTAGACAATTAAGCCCTTCCGATCCACATTCCACCGAAGACTTGACTCGAACCCGATCACCCTGCCACTGGGCTATCGTGACTTTACTACTAATTGAGGTTTCAATAAATAACAACTAAATGAAAATAGAATTTTCACCTTACTCATCTTTGCAAGAAATATTATACTTACAAGTTACAAGCATTTTATGGGTAGCTTGGGCCACAAACATTTCTCACAAAGGTTCTATAAATCAGCCTGTCGAGCTTTGTACTTAACAGTTTAGTACATTTGTGTGAAATTTTAATCGAGTCTTTTCGTGATTGATACTCTCTTAAGTAGACTGTACTGAGAGTTACTGGTAAACCTGTTCAAGTTGTAGTTATTCATTTCTGTACTCAAAGTTGTCAATAATTGCATTAATTATCCCTTTCTCCCGATGGCCATCTTTCTAAAGGCTCTTCCAACTAACGCAAAAGCTTCAAATTAAATATTATACTCAAATGGCGGGTCACCATCTCGAAGTATACCGAATCGACATTATACAGAATTATGACACCGACGTCCAAGTTCCGAGGCGTCTCTATTGCAATTGAATATTTGCATGACGTTAAAATATAGAAAAGAAGTAATAAAGACAAATATTAAAAAGTTCCAATCCAATTACATAAAAATAAGCTCCCACAAGTGTTTTCATTTATTCTGGGGTCTATAAACTTTGCTTTGTTTTACCAGAGCTTATATAGAACGTGGGAAGCGAGGAGGCGAAAGGTAAACTGTCACCAACAATACAATTTGTACGTAAGCTTAAAAAAATAGTATCCGGAGACTATCCAGAGATCAAATAGTGACCCCTAGCCACTTCATTTATCTTCTCATATCCTGCTAATATTATACTAGTATATAGGAACGTTTTTATGTTTGGATCTTTAGATGTGTTGATTTATTGTGTTATTAATCTCACTAAAACGGCTGATTTAAATTAAATGCGATACATAGATCGTTCGTAATCTAGATTAAGATGTAGGATATCTTTTCCTGAAAAAATCACTATTCCTGTAGTTGTGATCTAAAACAGTTTTGATGTCCAAGATTTTAGTTTGCGGGACCAACTGATACTAGCCCGCCTTTTATTCCGGGAAAGTAAAGGTACGGGAAAGTAAAGTAAAGTAAAAAAAAATATTTTCACGCCATTCTCAATACAGGGTTAGATAGAGGTTTCGACAATTACGTCTTTTCGACCCACCTTTCACCGAGGTCAGATTTTGGAGCAACGTGACAGTTTGTGAGCCCGTCGCTGTCTTAATGTTCAAGCTAATAATATAAATTGTACATAAGTTTTTTTAAAAACCCATTACTACGAGCCTCGCGGATCTAACTCGGGTCTCTTGACTTGAATTCCGATCACCCAAACACTCGGCTATCGTGACGTTTTAGAATCTAGTATAAAATGATTTTAAACTATCAAACTAGTTTTTATTTTCTCTACTAGCAATGATTTTTTTTGAAGAGAATTTTTTTTGTTATTCTTTCTTGTTCCCTGATTATATATCAGGGAATAAGTTCCCTGATCATACCTTACACTGAAAATTACTCAAAAGTTAGTATTCCTGTCACTAAATTCCATGGGATTCTCATCTCTTGAAACTGGAAATGATCCAAGAAAATTCGCACATAAAACATGACAGCGTCCTACATAGTAAAATGGTAAACTACGGCATAACAAAGGAGGCTGACACGACACTTTTGACATGAAAACGTTAAAGTTGGGCCACGGGGATTGCTTAAAGGTTACTAAAGCACAACGGTCGGTGTACCGCTTGAGGCTTAAATAAAAACATTGTTACAATGAGTTTTCTTGTAAAGTTTATTTCAATTAAATTGCAGCAAATTTTAAGGTTAATACGTTTAACCTTTTGATAAAGAATATATAAAAAAATTTATGTACAACATTTTTCAATTTGTTTGAACTTATTACAGTCATAACTAACTTAGTGGTTGAGGTAGATCTCGTAATGAAAATAATTTTAAATGTTATAGTTACGGAAATGAATTGTTATTAGTATAATATACAAAACATCTTACAGCATGCAATGACTTTTAAATGGTTAAAAACAAAATAAAAATAAATAAATATCTTTATTTGGGCGATGACCTCCGTGTGCTAGTGGCGTAACCGGGTTTGATTCCCGGGAGAGTGATTGTAGAAAAACCACATTTTCTACATTTTCTCGGGTCTAGTTGTTTGTTGTGCCAAACATCTAGGTTTGTTGTGCCTTCATTGTTTCCGATTCCAATACCTCAAATGCAATAGAAGGTGCATTGGGATCGGAGCAATGTATGTAATGTTGTCCCTGTCCATATATGTATTTATTATTATAATTATCTTCGCGCATTGTCTCTCTATAGCCAGAAAGAACAGATCGCCAGGTGATACTATCATTTATACTTTTTTAGTTTCTTTAAAATTTATTATTTTCTTCATACACGCAAGTCTAGGTATGCTGCGTTCTCTCATTCATTTCTCCCCTACTCGAGCAAATTGCTCACATGGTCTTCGAAAGTCGGTTTTGGCTTACCTTGCTGCATCTTTTGCTAACGCTATATATTTTCTTCATCATTCGGTCTTCACTAATTCGCTCAACGTCCCAAATCATACGTGCCACACTATTTATAAATTGTGTTATCTATATAAGTGAATCAGATAATAAAAATATTTTATGAATAAAGGAATATTAAGTGCCTTTATACAAACATTATTTGATTTTGTTGTGTGTATAATAAATAAAAAAAGAAGAATACTGCCATTTTAAATATTCTTAAAATCCATATAATATAGACATAAATAAGATAATGTCGTGTAATAATGTAACAGAAAGGATGCGAGGCTCACGTATAATACACGTTTCTTTGCCTTTCCCAGTGTAAACATCATAAATATGTTATTGAAAATGGAAGCTACACGTGCGTGATGTACATGAGGACGTACTTGTGCCCAGTTGCCAATTTAATATTGTATTTTTAAAGAATCAGGTCATAAATGGTTTCCCATTGAGTCGGTGAAACCTTACAAAGTATTTTTTGAATTAACAGAAAGAAAAAGATATTAAATTGATGGAAATAGGTTTCTTTTTCGGAGTTAATATTATTATTTCATTATTCCCAATTCCGAAAACTATTAGAAATCGCTAAGTGATCGAAGTCAAGGCTAACAGCTAGCGAATAATAATAATATGGCAACATAACAATATATTTAAATAAAAATTTTATTAGTGTTTACCTATATTCATAACCTATATATAATAAAGTTGTTATTGAAAAAATTACTTAATACGGTCGCTCATCGTAGAGTCTACTCGCTTGAGAATGCCTTGTTTTGAGGCGAAACACGTGTCGCGTTTTCGGTGGTGGTATATGTTACCTGGTTTGAGTGTAGTGATGGTGGTGGTGCATACATTGGAATTAGTGCATGCATCTGTGGGAGGGAGGGTGTTGCTCTTTTTCTCTTCGGACCAGGTAACATATACCTTTTTATATTTGCATGCGGAGGGTTGCGAAGTAATTTTTTCAATAAAAACTTTACAGTGAATTTCCGCAAAGTAACGCCTGAGTCAATTAACTATCTATATATAATACTCATGTTACGTTATTGCATACGATGAACTTCGAAAGTTGCTGGAGTATTTACCGCGTATTTTAATCAGTTAATTGCAAAATCAGCTATTTATATATTCCATATACTACAATATATATTGTAGTTGTTTTATAGATTGCCATGGCAGCCATTGTTGTTCGACAAATGATGAGATTTTGTTTATCATCTTCAAAAATTAACAATGTTTTTACTAATTTTAACATTTAATTGGCTATGTAATAAGTAGTTCAAATTAATTGTTTCTCAATAGTTTTCCCTAGTTACCGTACCGTGCCGTACGTACCAAAGTTGTCCGTTAAATGATATACTTTTTGTAAATAACGTAAGTATCTTCAAATATATTTTTATTGATTTCAATAACAGACATTTTACACCAAATTATTGCTAAGCTTTATATTTTAAACCAATGGCTATGGCTCAGTCTGTGCGTGGGTGGGTTTAGGTAGTATGAATATTTAAATTTTACATATTCTAATATCTGAAATTAAGCCTTTGCGATATATGTTCTGTTCTGAATACTTAAAGTTTATCTAGATAGGTAATATTTTGCAGAAAATTTGTTAACATTCAAAATTTATCATTATTAATTAGGAAATATTAGCAAAAGATTATGCGCTATTATGAAGTATAGGTAAGATAATTAGAACCCAGTCGTAACAAAATGGCGGTGTTGGTGATCGATGACGGTGAAGAAATATCCGGAGGAGATTGCAGTATGACATGACGCTTTTATTGAACCGTGGTTTAAGCGGATATTGTACACTGTACCTGTGGAAAGCAACATAACAGTGGCACCATCGTATGGTAATATAAATACGCTGTTCGGTCGCAGCATTCGATTTTTGAATTTTGTTTTCTTGATTATTTAAAATAGTCTACTTACGGGATTTGATAAGAATGATGATAAGGGTATAAACCTATGTCCTGTAGTGGACTATGATAATGCGCTGCTATAGTTTATTATTATGTATTTTGTATTTATAGGAGCCACGATAGCCGAGTTGTTGGGTGGTCGGAATTTCGAGTCGAGAGACCCGAGTTCGATCCCCAGGTGGCAGTACCAATGAGTTTTTCAAAAACTTATGTACGAATTTCATCGTTGGCTTGGACATAAGGGCGGCGACAGGCTCACCACCTGTCACGTTGTCCCGAAAATATCTTCGGTGGAAGGTGGGTCAAAGGGACTTAATTGTCTAGACTTGACCTCTGTCTACCCCTGTATTGGGAATTGCGTGAAGATATTTATATTTATTTATTATTTAGGTTATTACAGTAACGTAAGTTAGATTTTTCAAATACAGTTCTCTTGAAATATTTTGGAAGATCCTAAATGATGAAAAGAAAAATCATTACCTTAAGTTAGTAAGTATAACCAACTTACTTAGTTTACCTTTATATTACTAATACAAGTAATATGAAGGTATTTACACTAAGGAAATATAATAACTTTAAGTAACATTAAGAAACAAACATAGGCGCGTTTTTACTAACTAAATTATTGCAAATATCCCAAACAAACAAAGTTGACGTATAAAAGACAAACAAAAGTGTCCTTTTAAGATATTCCGCCGAATCATCCGCATGATACGTTGCTATCCCTTTTGATGTAACGCCAGCACAATACTTTGCGTGGCACTGATACAGCTTCATGTCATTGTGCCGGCGATATCTACCTTCGCCAATGTGATGATAAGCCCCGCCTCTGAGCCGCGTCACACCAAATCCCTTTCCCAAACACAAAGCCTTTTTTATTTTCGCGATCTGCTTTTTTTATTTACAGCGTCGTGTTTTACTTGTTTGAAGGCCTTTATTTTCATTGTAACGATGTTCTTTGTTTTGATTTCGTACCGCCGAGTAATTCGGTGAACATTTTTATATAATTTGCTAGACGTGTGCACGCTTATTTAATTTGTTTCATAAAAGTTCGCGCTCTCTGGAATTCTGTGTTATGTTTTAGTTACTTTCTTTTATAAATATTGTTTTTATTAATGGCACTGATGTGATTGTAATCACGAATTTAAACTAGACTATTATTTTAATTCAAGAACACTTTGGTCTCTGTGGGAGTGATTTTGGTAGTTAATGACACGATAAGTCGAAGTCTCTTACGCGGATAGTTCTACTATGTTCCTTGTCTGGCATTCTTGTAATTTCTAGCATAAGAACTACGAAATGTAAGAGAAAATAAATGGCATATTTATTTATTATTATAAGTCGAAGTCACGATAGCCGAGTGGTTTGGTGATCGGAATTTCGAGTCAAGGGATCCGAGTTCGACCCCCAGGTGGCAGGCTTGACCAATGAGTTTGTGAAAAACTCATAGTAGGGGAACTTATGGTATGGTATGGTATGGTATGGGAATTGCGTCAAGATATTTATATATTATTATTTTAGGATCAATGGCACATTCACCATACACTCAATTATTCTATCGCCAAACATTTTGAAAATAATATTTATAATTAAAAAATGGTAAAAAAAAACGTAACACTTGGCAAACTGTTCTGGCTCCTCCGTCAGGAATGATACTCAAAATAATGTATTTACAATAGTATTCAGATAAAAAAGATAAAATGGAGGCCAAATCACAGCCGTCGGTATGGGGTGTTTAAATGCTGTTAAAACGTTTTTATTTCGTGGTTTAAACGTGCATGAACCTTTCGAAGTAGTCAATATTCTGGAATCAAGGAAAATCCTAATTTATCAATTGTTTTTAAATAATGTTGCGTGTTCGCTTAAAGGCCGAAGTGAAAGTTTCGCGCTCGGAGATTATAGGAAAACCTTATGAATAATTAAGTTATCAGGGCAAAACTTTTTCAAATCTACTTTCCCCGGCCTTATGTAGACGTATATATGGGTAATTTTTTATGTGATACTTAAAGAAATTATAATGGAACACGGAAAAACACTTAGTGTTTCGTTTTTAAGAACAGACAGTCAAAATAATTTGTGAAATGCCTTACTCCTTCAGAAATATTGTTTTTTAAATTCTTTTTTCCAAACACAGTATTAACTATTATACAAAAATCAGAATTTCGAGTCAAGAGACCCGAGTTCGATATCCGGGTGGCAGGCTCCAGTACCAATGGGTTTTTGAAAAACTTATGTACGAATTACATAGTTGGCTTGGGCATGAAGACGGTGATGGGCTCACTACCTGTCACCTTGTCCCTAAAATATCTTCGGTAGAAGGAGTGTTTCTCTAGTCAAGACTTAATTGTCAAGACTAGACCTCTGTCTACCCCTATGTTGGGAATTGCGTGAAGATATTTATTTATTTTTTATAGAAGTTTCCAAATCGCAACGATTGACGGATCGAATTAGCAGACATCATGATCTTCTAAAATGGTTATCCATAGTGGATACATTTAGTAGCCATTGCGATTTAAATGGCTTTTACCTTAGCTTCTTACAACACCAGGAAGTGGAAAATATCTTTGGTAGTAGGTGGGTCGAAGGGACTTAACAGTCTAGATTAGACCACTGTCTACCCCTGTATTGGGAAATGCGTGAAGATATTTATTTATTTATTATTTATTTACATATATAGGGACAACGTCAACATATATTGCTCTGAACCTAAAGTAAGCAGTTTAAGCGCTTGAATTTTGGAACCAGAAACAACGAAGGTACCAGAAAGACCAAGATCCGAGAAAATGTAGAAAAAGTGTTTTCTATATTGACCGGACCAGGAATCTTGGAATTCTTATATACACCGAAGACATTTTTTGGGACAACGTGACAGGCGGAGAGATTTTTGACGTCTTTGTGTCAATGCCAACGATTTAAATTGTTAAAGTTTGCAAAAAAACCATTGATACGATTTTGGTACTCGGGGATTTAAGTCAAGACTCTCGATTAGAATTCCAATGACCCAACCACTCGGCTCGTTTATCTAGTCTAATAATAATAAAAAAAAAACGAGAAAACCGAAAGGGTAAGATATATATCGCGAAAGTTAAGAATAAAAGAGTGCGAGATAGACCTAGACTAACTTTCAAAGACCATGTGAATTGCTAGAAGAGGGAAGGGTCAAGGCTATTCGGATACCTAATCATATGTATATGAAGAAAATAATGAATTTGAAAGAAGCCTTAGAAGTATGTGAGGATGGTGACACTTGGCGATCTGTTCTCTCTGGCTATTCCCAATACAGTGGGTATTGAGAATTGCATGAAGATATAAATTTATTTTATTTATCAAATAAAAATAATTTATCATGAAGTTCTACACCATGGCATGGAACCAAGAATGCTAGCAGCATTTCCAAGTTGATTGATTAAATATTCGACAAGAAAGGAACTAGCCCTCTGGCCACCCAATCGCACGGCTATCGTGAACAGTAGTAATCAATATTACTTTTTCTAGTATTGAATATTTGAAAACTGTTTTTTTTTTAATATAGGTGGGATTAAATATAGGGATATTTAAAAGTGGTAAAAATAAAAATTCATTCATTCAATTACTAACTTAATGACATATTGTGGTCTTAGCAATCGGATTGGAGATTGCAGTTTCCAACCTCGCAATTTTAAGCATGCGGACAGTCACCCGTCCATTTACTTATAATTTTTTACGTTTGTCGTTGTGTTTGTCTTTGCGTAAAACGGACGTGTTATAAACATTTACATCAACTTTTCCGTTTTTCTCTCCGTGATCATTATGAGCTCTAACAATAATAATGACCCATAAATATAATAATTATTTGCTTTTGTAGAAGTTGAAAATAAAAATTTGTCCCTCGTCACTTAATTATTCATAAGCTTTACCCATAATCCCCTCGCTTGAAAGTTTCCCTTTGCCCTAGTCACGGCAATGAGTGACAAATTACATTTGACACGAAAAACAATGTTGTATAAAAAGAAAAATATATTTCTCATCTTAAATTTTCTTATCAAATTTTAGTTTGATATAATGGTGAGCATTAGGAGCGACGTTATTATAGTCCGATACTTTAAAAAAAAACAGTCGATAAAATTTCAATCTTTTGACTAGCCTTTCAAATTAAAAGACTTTGTTAAAATGCCAAACAATAGATAATGCATGTTTTTATGTGAAATGTGAAAAGGTTATAAAAATAAATTATGAAATTACTTTAATAAAAAACGTAAAAAAAAAGCTTAATGAAAGATAAATAGAAGAAAGGTGAAATATTTTGTATTTGTATTCTCTCATGTCTAAAATCTAAAGTACAAGTTTTAAATATATAAATAATTAGGACCCTCTTGAAAGCCTGCAGATGCTACTTTCAATAATAATTATTCTCTGTTATAGATATAGAGAAGAGGATGACGGCTGCAGATTATCCGATAATAATACGACCGGGTACTTTCCAGGTGATATCGTTTTTTCTATATTGTCCCTGCTCTATAGTGGTCTTTGCGAGGACATCTAGAACGATGGACAGCCACTACTACTCAATATCTCCTCAGTACTCCTCAATATTTCCCGTAATGTACACCGATCTTTTCCTATCGCCCGAAAGCATAGCCGTCTGGTCTTCCATGCCGAAGGCTTCGGTATTAAGAATAGGGGTTCTATTTATTAATTGATTAAGTTTATTATTAAGCTGTTTATAAAGTATGTATCTTGTTGTGTCTTATTTATCTTATGTGTATTTAATATCATATTAGTATTTACGTATATTTATTTATTAACCCAATAGATGAAAACTTAAAAAATATCCTTTTATAATAAAATTATAACCATCATACAGCAAAGAAACTCCTGCGTCATCAACAACATCTGAATATGAAGGTTCGTACTCGAGTCGTGAATGTTTATATTTATCTATGTATGTATGTATATACTGAAGTGTATACTACACTTAAGTATATACATACATACATTTACACTTTTAAAAAATCAGATTACAGAAAGTAAGTAGTAAAGTAAAATACTTCGAGGCTTAAGAGCGATCTCTTCTAGGGGCTTAGGGGCTAAGGGTCCATTTAAGTATAGGATATTTGTCTATGTATGTATAATAAATCTTTAGCCAAATAAGCTTCTGTGAAAAGTTGTTCGGAAGGTATACTTTTACCTTGCCTTGACTTCTGACCTTACTCTTATCCCAGTAATAGAAAACATTTACGCAAAAAAAAAAAATAATAATAATAATGAACAGTAATTTCATTAACGAATAGAATGTATATTTATAACATTTTCTTTGTACAGAAAATTCACTGAAAAACAAAGACGATTGAGAATTTATATACATAGTACCCAATATCGAATATAATTTTACTTTATGAGAGAGAAGATTAAAACGAAGCCCTAGTAGAACGTTGTTACCGTTCAAGGCACTGCCAATAACAGCTAAATAGCTATTCTCTTTCAAGCTACGTTCTGAGATTTAATATTCGATAAAAGTATGCCACATTAGGTCTTCTACGCAAAGGAATCATGAAAATTTAATTCAGAATTTTCTAGTCGAGTACGGAAAATTATAGATTTTATATCTTTGATGGTATTATGAACAAGATCTCTGTAGGATTAATGGTATATTTATTAGATTCATAGTATTCAGTCGATATTGAAGAAAATGCATTGCTGCCGCAAATATTGTTACATTGGGTCGCAGTTTATTTTTTTTTTTTATAGAAAGGCTATATTTTTTTGATAGAAAGGCAAACGTGCAGGTGGCTCACATGATTGTTTTGTTTAATGTGTAAACTTGTCAGATGAATTGCTGAAATAATGATTCAAATAATTATATAAATAGATTTACATAATGTTTTATAATACGAAAGTAAATGCTTTTGATGTGTTTCAATGTAACTCGAGATAAATTATACCCACGCAGCTGATTCGTTTCAATGAAAGGGTCGTATCTAATTTCCGCGTTTTACTTTGCGTGCGATCGCTAGTCCCGCGAGCAACTTCCGAGATACTGTGATCCTGAAATCATTTCCGCGTCAAAAGACGCTGCTTACGAGTATAGATTAGTTTGAATGTAAACACTCTATTAATAATAATAACGAGTCTACATTAAATTACTAAATTCGCACTATAAAGAGAATTCTGTGTTAGGTCAAACTTGTATTACAGAGGACAGTATCTTTTCTTGTACAAATAAATTTACAATAAATAATTCTATTTAAAAAAAAGTCACGATAGCCGAGTCGTTGGACGGTCAGAATTTCGAGTCAAGATACCCAAGTTCGATATCCGGGTGGCAGGCTCGTACCAATGGGTTTTTCAAAAACTTATGTACGAATTATATCGTTGGCTTGGACATAAAGACGACGACCGGCTCACCACCTTTCACGTTGTCCCGAAAATATCTTCCGTGGAAGGTGGATCAAAGGGACTGAATTGTCTTGACTAGACCTCTGTCTACCCCCGTGTTGGGAATTTCGTGAAGATATTTATTTATTTTATTCTTTTTAAAAATGGTCTATTCTAAAATAACAATATAACAAAAACAATGAAGTCATAAGTTGGGTAACGTATATTTTTACAATAACAGTGGAGCCAATCATTATGAATTGCGTAACGAGGCGACGATACCGTCGAAAGGATTTTTTCACAGTTCTCTTGTGATCATTTGTGGCATTATCAATAAGAACTTGACCCAAGAATGATAATCAAATAATCAGGGCGAAAGTTTTTCAATTTGTGATCCTAAAGTATCTAGATTTCAGATAAATAATCTGCAAAAAATAATTTTCCCAATTATCCAAAGAATTTTATATGAAAATCTACGACACCAGTTGAGCTGCATTGCTATCCAATTTCTCCTGCAAAGCAGTAATATAACTATAATGTAATATCTTCACTTTGCTTCGAAGATTGTTAATTGTCACTTACCAACAGGTCACTATCATAAATTTCCTCCCCATTCTTCTCTTACTTACCTACAAAAGAAGAAAAATGTATTAATTTTCTATAAAACGATTATTTTTTCTACAACATTAGTTTGTTACAGAATCTGGAGTAGTTCATTCAAGTAAAAATCTGGTCAGGTTTCACAGTTCTATCCCATTCCCATTAAACTATTTGCCCTTAAATTTGTAACTTATGCGCGGTATCCAATCCTGCTCTTTGTAATATTACTCTGTACTGAATTTTAATACGCGTGTCTACTGTTATTTTATATTCGTATCTTCAAAAACCACCGTAAAGGTTGTTTGAGATGTATGCGACAGTAAATAATTTGATTTATCACATTTGATAAATTTATATACATTTCAACGTACGTTACAAAAGTTAATAACTTTATTTAATAAATTATATGATACCTTTATTTTCCAGGCATATTTGTATTTTTGTTTTTCGATGTAACATTTATGAAAATGTCTGAAGGCCTAATTAAAGAAGATCGTCATATTTCTTTTCACAACACTTAACGTTCTCTACCGTTTTAATAAAAACATCTTTAATGAAGAAGGCATCTTACCAGAAACATAAAGAATATTTTAAATACATTTTTATAATTAGGTTACAAAACTAAACATTTTTGTTTAATAAATCATGAATCTTTTTGAATTTTGTTTTTATAATGTAAGACTAAGTGGTCCCAGTTGCCACCTTCGTCACCCTAGTTTTAAGAATATATACGACAATAATCAATCACTCAATAATAAACAATCGTACACACTCTACGGCTACACTATGGCTATTATTGCTTATTGGATTATGACTAGGTACAATAATTATTACACTTTATTATTACTTATGTTTACGCACAATCTCTGACGAGGTAGCCAGAGAGAACAGATCGCCAAGTGTCACGATCCTTACATACCTCTTTCGCTTCTTTCTGATTCATTATATTCTTCATAAATGCACGTCTAGGTATCCGAGTACTCTTGACCCTCCCCTCTTCGAGCAATTTGCTCACATGGTCTTCGAAAGTTAGTCTCGATCTACCTCGATACCTTTTAATATTAACTTTCGCGCTATATATTTTCTTCACTATTCGGTCCTCACTCATTCGCTCAACGTGCCCAAATCATCGAGGCACGCCCTTATCAATTTTAATAATAAGGACATCATTCAAACTTTATTATTCGAATACCACTGGCGGAAAACAGACATTCAGACCCGAGTTCGATCCCCAGGTGGCGGTCTCGTACAAATGGGTTTTTCTAAAACCTATGTACGAATTACATCGTTGGCTTGAACATAAAGAAGGGGACGGGTTCACCACCTGTCACGTTGTCCCGAAAATATCTTCGGTGGAAGGTGGGTCGAAGGGACTTTATTGTCTAGACTAGACCTCTGTCTACCCCTGTATTGGGAATTGCGTGAAGATATTTCATATGTACATACATACAACCATGTTAGTCTTGATACTTATGTACATTCTTATATAAAATATAATTACACTAATTAATAATTATAATTCTATCATTATTATATGGGATAAAAAAGTAAGACATCAAAACGTTTTTAATTACGTTTTAACTAAGGATGAAAGGAGGGTTCGGTCCTTTAATTGTCGACATCTGCTTTAAGATTTTTAATTAATATGATTTTTATAATTTTTAGTTTAGCTCTCTTGAAGGGACATGCGACTAGACGGTGCCAATCCAGGCCACATGATTGACTGTGCGACGATTACGAGTCATTCTCGAATCAGAGGATGGCATGCGTAGAGGGTTCCCGCAGTTACGAGATGAAGATGCAGAAGATGGAGGTGAAGAAGAAAACCCCTGAAAAGCCGGAAAGGTGAAGAAGAAAAAACATTTAGATACACCAATATACTATATAAAAAATATCTTCACACAATTCCCAATACAGGGGTAGACAGAGATCTTGTCTTGACAATTAAGTCCCTTCGACCCACCTTCCACCGAAGATATTTTTGGGACAACGTGACAGGTGGTGAGCCCGTTGCCATCTTTATGTCCAAGCCAACTATGTTATTCGTACATAAGTTTTTGAAAAACTCATTGGTACGTGCCTGCCACCTGGGGATCGAACTCGGGTCTCTCGACTCGATATTCCAACCACCCAACCACTCGGCTATCGTGACTTTTAGTATACTATATGCGGCAACTAAATGCTGAAGGCTATTTTAACACTAAGATTATAATGACTTCAGACGTTACTTGTTAATTAATACACTAATACGGCAAATAAGGTATTATTTTAAATATTTCCCTTTGAAACTTAAACAGTGTTAAAACACTGTTTAAGTTTCAAACATAATAAAATTTACACGTTAAACATAATAAAATGTACAATATATAAATAAATATACTATTAGAATTTAAATTCTATTCTAATTTTAAATTCAAAATTTGATAGCTCGAATCTACAAAATATTCAGTATCATAAAAGGATCTCGCTCATTTTGATAGAGATAAGGTTAACTATGTAATTGTCTTTTAATGAACTAGGAATATTATATTGTAGTAATAATTATAAATATTTCTTTTTAATTAAAACAAAGTACATTAACATTTTAGCTTTAAGACAGTTTGTTAAATCATTTTAGTGATGTTCATAGAGGGATTCTTTTATCGAAATTGTTACAACTGCATTTAATTTTACACGGTTTGTATATGGCATTAATTTTTTTGGCACTTTAACAATAAATAATAATAATTAATCCTTTTTTGTTTCCTTCTCACATTTAAACCACTAGATTTAGTCTCATGTAACAATTTAAAATAAACATTTATTCTGAATGTTGGAGTGGAGCTCGCTGTAGGTTTTACGAAGCCTGTTCCTGGTTACCTAGCTCCCACTTCCTAGCAAGGATGTAATTTAACATGAAATCAAATATTTAAACATTTTGTACGACATTAAGGCAGATCTTCTGTCAAGCTTCTTAATTTAAGTACTCCGAACTAGTACAAAATACAAAGTTTTGCGTATTGCTATTAACTTAAACTCTTTTGTATTGCGTGAAAAAGTAAATAATTATTTGCTTAAATCTGTCGGAGTGTTTCAGCGTAGAAATATACTACACCCTTTATTCCTGTGGTTGTTGTAACAGCCGACTAACAGATCTTTAAGAGATTAAAAATGCAAGGGGCTATTGATATATGGCGAGAAATCCTTCTCGAAAAATACTAGACCAAAATACAGCAGACCGGTGATGGCCAGCAGCGTCTATGGCGAAGGCGATTATGGATAAATCACCTTACAGGAGAGCTCAACGCACTGCATTGACCTTTTACTCGCCGCTAAGATTATGATTAATAAGTGATAATACATTAGATAGTGTTTAAATGATCACATCTAAAACCCTTCTCTGTAGTATTACATGATGGTATTTTAGTAATATATTACAGGTAATTTTACGGAATTAAATCCACTTTTCTAAGTCGGAAACAACAAGCGTGCGAAGAGTTCGTGTTTGTAGAGATGCGAGTTAGTTGAGGGCGAGTAGTTAAAGTTCGACCATCCTCTTAGTGCGGCGGTCTGACGGTAAGTAGTCGAGTTTGAAAGTGGAACGTAGGCGTTCTTAGTGTTTTAGAATAGGAAACTACTGCCCACTATGAGTTATGTTTGAAACTAAGTTATAAAATTTTATGAATTTTACATATGCATATATAATTGGGTTCCATGTACAACATTATAAATGTAATGATGTTGATTATTAATAATGATTAAGTCTTGTATAAATATCTTTCGTGCGGTATCAGCGTAAGAATATACCAGCCTCTTTATTCAGAGGATTTCATAAAAAATAAAATAAAAAATATGTAAATAGTAGGATAAATATGTAGACGTATTGAGTCTTTTGCCGTCCATGCCTACGATTTAAACCGTAGATAACTTTTAAAATACTCACTGGTACGACCCTACCCCCTGGGGATCGAATTTGGGCCGTTGGATTAGAATTCCGATTACACAACCACTCAGCTATTGTGACTAATTATTTTACTATCAAAACGTCATTAGCTGCCGATAAATGGAGAGATGAAAATTTTGAAAAATATTAGAATGAAATTCATCAGACTGCTGACTGCCGGAGTATTGCAATTATGGTTCGGAAAAGTATGTTTTAGGAGATAGTTTCATGGCAAGTTCAGGTGGCAGTTTGAGTAGCAAAATCAAAGACAGAGTTGTACAGAGAGTTGACATACACATACAAATGAGCTATTCCGAGATTAATTTTTACACAAAAAATCTCTTATTTTATAGCTGTATTCAGTGCGGCTATGCTAACTAATTGATCGGGTGGAATCGTACAGGGCAAAATTCTTTTACGTTTTCACATTCAAAAAATATTTCGCTCTTGTGTTTCATAGCGAGGTGTGTTTACAAAATCAATCTAAAGTCTAATTGAATAATTTATAGATGTATTAGCCTGTATTAATTTTTGACGTGAAGTTTGGTTTCGAAACCAATGAGTTACAAGTACATTTTGTAATGTATGAAAATAGAAGAGCAGCAGATAATTCAGACTTACAAATAATTGTAAGCGGAATAGGTTTTTGCCAGATAACATTTGTGTGCGAATGCTTTTAGAATTTTTAAGGAATTCATATGCCGTGTGGTAACGGAATGAGAATGAATGAGAATATTGAGACTTCCTTTCTTCCCGTGGGTGTCGTATGAAGCGACTAAAGAAAGCAGCCTTCAATATCATTATTGCAACCGTTAGATGGCGGGATAACCATCGCTAAAAAATATCAGATCAAAATAATCTGACCGAAGATGGGCAGCCACGTCTGCGGTGCGAGTGGTTTGGTACTGCGATCGCCAATCCGCTTGCTAAGCTTGGCGATTATGGCAAATCCTTCCTATGGGAGAGGCCTATGTCCTGCATTGGACTTTAACAAGCCATTATATATGTATGTATGTAAGCGTAATGTTAAGGAAGTAAAATTATAATAACAAATAGAAAACTACAAAATTCAAAAACGTCTCGATCGTGCCTTAGTAGTTACTTAAAAGACATCTGATTTTAATATACATATCACTGATGGAACTGCTAAGAAGACAGAAACATTAAGTAAAAAGCATTAGTGTCTACTGGCACTGATTGTAAAAGCAGGTTTTTGTTTTTGACCGACTTCACATAGATTTATTACAAAGGCTTTCACAAAGAGATAAATGTTATTTCAGATGTATATTCGTATGGGTGAAATTGGTAAAAGCAAAATATTGAGAACGTTATTTTTCCAGGATGGGATATATCTACATGAAAGCGGTGTGCTCGATGTAAAAGTCAATAGAACCAGAAGCCTACACAAGTGTAATCCTGTGGAATGAAAATGGAAAAATGTGTACAAATCCAGTTTGGTCAGCAAAATTTAATTGATCTTTTGGCACAAGTGTTTTAGGTAGTCAAAGGTCCTTTCGGCGCCCCTTGCACCGGAGCGTATTTTTGGACAATATCATAGTATATATCGTACATTAATTTCGACAAATTGGTACACTTGCTAATCTCGATGTCGATTAAAATTCTGATCACGCAATCAATCCACTGCCTAAGTTTGCTAATCTCAAATTTTATTTTCAATTCCAGTCGGGGCGCTACATGACGACCTATAGTCCATTGCAGGACTCCTTTTAAGGAGTTTTATAAACCGTAGGCTTTTAGATACAATTCGTAAATAAGTTTTTGAAAAACCCATTGGTACGAGCCTGCCACCTGGGGATCGAATTCGGGTCCCTTGACTCGAAATTCCGACCACGCAACCACTCGGCTATCGTGACTTTTTAACATAATTTTTTTTATAAATTCTCACTCAGATTCAAAGTAATTTTTGGACATATTAAAAGTTGATGATTATTTCTTCTTTTGAATGAAATAAAATATTATTGTAGTGAATGTAATTATGCTTTGCTAATGGGAATTTAAGAAAACAGTTAATGTGTTCTACAGAAGTTAGTAATTGACTAAGTTGCAATGTTTCTCATTACGAGGCTCGATAGCTTTGTGGTCTTAGGACATAGTAATGTACGTAATCGTTAGTAGTGTCCAGATTAATTTTAGATAATGACATTACTAAGAACCTAGGTATAATTATTAAAATTCATATTTATATTATATACTATACTAATGGTTTCGTACATTTATGAATATCCGAAAAATGGTGAAAGGAGGGTCGAAAGGACTTAAGTATTGGCATAATGCGTTAAGTTAAAAAATAAAGTATTGATTGCCTTTAGCAGAATTCGAAACCTTAATCCCTTATTTTCGAAGGACTGCTATCAATTAGGCAATCACATGGCTATCTATCCTAGCATTCAGAAAATGCGTGAAAATAAAAAACCGGTGTATAGATGTGTAAATCAAAAACGACTGAAGCAAATCAAAGCTTTATATTATACTTAAGGGTTATTATTATTTTTTTCATGATAAAAAGTTTCCTAAGTCCTTCTGTCCGCTCCAAAGTGTAGGCTTCACCAAATCTTATTCAAAATAGTTTAGAGATTCAGTTGTTAAAGCGTAATAGTATGTGAATGCGTATTATAATTATCTTAATAATATGGTGTATGGATAGTATACATTAGTATGGATGTGGATTATAATAGGATGCGCCGTAAATATTAAAATTCAAGAGCGCCCCCTGCAAGGTCAGTAGATTGATAGGGGCGACGTACTGTCCCACCACTCGTTCGCAGCGCACCAGTTAATTGATATTACGTAAATATTGGCGGATAAAGTAAACCGAAAATTGAGTTCTCGAAACCTGCCTAAATTAATTTGCAACTTCATAACGGCGTCGTGTTGGCATAAAATTTTTAATAAAATCAAATCTCCGAGCTTTTCGGATAGATCCTGCGAGCGTCAGACGGAGTAAACAACATCCAGTTACGTTTTAGTCGAAATTGGATGACGTGTTAATATTTTTTAAAAACTTTTTAACACGCTTTTATTAGCGTTGATCATAATTTGAACTTTTAAAGTATCTACCCTATTATATGAGTGTTTTTAACATTAAACTTAAAACATAAAGTGTTTCAAATATTTACTTATTTATTATGCAGTTCTAATGTGTTTTGGGAGTACTTCATTGATAAGAACCTGACGATGCTGGCAACATTTGTTGATGTAGTAATGAATGAATTAATTTATCTGCATACACATTTCTTAACCGACGAAAAACGCTTAGAAAGAATGTATTTCAAGTTCTCGTCTTCTCGTGGCGGTGGAGCTTAGTAGCTGCGCTTAACTTTGCGGAGTGTGGCCGGCCCAGGGTGGCCGCTCCAAGGTGCTCCGAAGTTCGAAGCTATCATCGTTCTCCATGCCCTCGACAACCGAGGTGGTGTCTATCCTCTGCGACTCTGGCGGAGGTTGCACAACTGATGCGGCTTTTATCGGCCGCGGGGGGAGGGAGGGGAAAAATACAAAAATAAATAATAAATATCTTCACGCAATTCCCAATACAGGGGTAGACAGAGGTCTAGTCTAGACAATTAAGTCCCTTTGACCCACCTTCCACCGAAGATATTTTCGGGACAATGTGACAGGTGGTGAGCCCGTCGCCGCCTTTCATGTCCAAGCCAACGATATTAATTCGTACATAAGTTTTAGAAAATCCATTGGTACGGCCACTTGAGGATCGAACTCGGGTCTCTTGACTCGAAATTCCGACCACGCAACCACTCGGCTATCGTGACTTTTTAACATAATTTTTTTATAAATTCTCACCAGATTCAAAGTAATTTTTGGACATATTAAAAGTTGATGATTATTTCTTCTTTGAATGAAATAAAATATTATTGTAGTGAATGTAATTATGCTTTGCTAATGGGAATTTAAGAAAACAGTTAATGTGTTCTACAGAAGTTAGTAATTGACTAAGTTGCAATGTTTCTCATTACGAGGCTCGATAGCTTTGTGGTCTTAGGACATAGTAATGTACGTAATCGTTAGTAGTGTCCAGATTAATTTTAGATAATGACATTACTAAGAACCTAGGTATAATTATTAAAATTCATATTTATATTATATACTATACTAATGGTTTCGTACATTTATGAATATCCGAAAAATGGTGAAAGGAGGGTCGAAAGGACTTAAGTATTGGCATAATGCGTTAAGTTAAAAAATAAAGTATTGATTGCCTTTAGCAGAATTCGAAACCTTAATCCCTTATTTTCGAAGGACTGCTATCAATTAGGCAATCACATGGCTATCTATCCTAGCATTCAGAAAATGCGTGAAAATAAAAAACCGGTGTATAGATGTGTAAATCAAAAACGACTGAAGCAAATCAAAGCTTTATATTATACTTAAGGGTTATTATTATTTTTTTCATGATAAAAAGTTTCCTAAGTCCTTCTGTCCGCTCCAAAGTGTAGGCTTCACCAAATCTTATTCAAAATAGTTTAGAGATTCAGTTGTTAAAGCGTAATAGTATGTGAATGCGTATTATAATTATCTTAATAATATGGTGTATGGATAGTATACATTAGTATGGATGTGGATTATAATAGGATGCGCCGTAAATATTAAAATTCAAGAGCGCCCCCTGCAAGGTCAGTAGATTGATAGGGGCGACGTACTGTCCCACCACTCGTTCGCAGCGCACCAGTTAATTGATATTACGTAAATATTGGCGGATAAAGTAAACCGAAAATTGAGTTCTCGAAACCTGCCTAAATTAATCTGCAACTTCATAACGGCGTCGTGTTGGCATAAAATTTTTAATAAAATCAAATCTCCGAGCTTTTCGGATAGATCCTGCGAGCGTCAGACGGAGTAAACAACATCCAGTTACGTTTTAGTCGAAATTGGATGACGTGTTAATATTTTTTAAAAACTTTTTAACACGCTTTTTATTAGCGTTGATCATAATTTGAACTTTTAAAGTATCTACCCTATTATATGAGTGTTTTTAACATTAAACTTAAAACATAAAGTGTTTCAAATATTTACTTATTTATTATGCAGTTCTAATGTGTTTTGGGAGTACTTCATTGATAAGAACCTGACGATGCTGGCAACATTTGTTGATGTAGTAATGAATGAATTAATTTATCTGCATACACATTTCTTAACCGACGAAAAACGCTTAGAAAGAATGTATTTCAAGTTCTCGTCTTCTCGTGGCGGTGGAGCTTAGTAGCTGCGCTTAACTTTGCGGAGTGTGGCCGGCCCAGGGTGGCCGCTCCAAGGTGCTCCGAAGTTCGAAGCTATCATCGTTCTCCATGCCCTCGACAACCGAGGTGGTGTCTATCCTCTGCGACTCTGGCGGAGGTTGCACAACTGATGCGGCTTTTATCGGCCGCGGGGGGAGGGAGGGGAAAAATACAAAAATAAATAATAAATATCTTCACGCAATTCCCAATACAGGGGTAGACAGAGGTCTAGTCTAGACAATTAAGTCCCTTTGACCCACCTTCCACCGAAGATATTTTCGGGACAATGTGACAGGTGGTGAGCCCGTCGCCGCCTTTCATGTCCAAGCCAACGATATTAATTCGTACATAAGTTTTTAGAAAATCCATTGGTACGGCCACTTGAGGATCGAACTCGGGTCTCTTGACTCGAAATTCCAACCACCCATCCACTCGGCAATCGTGATCTTTTTTACAAAATATTTTTAAAAAATTAACAAAATATTTTTTACAAATTATTTTTAAATAAAAAAAAGGCTAAAATTTGTGGTACGAATATGAATGTTTGCATTCGAGTCATGGATGATATATGAATATATATCTACATAAAAATATTTCTATTTAAATATTAATGTACCGTTCGCTCAAACACTAAGACAGTGATGAGCTCACCACTTCACCACTTTCACTACGCTCACCACCATCACCTTGTTCACAATAATCTTCGGTAAAACGTGAGTCGAAAGAACTTAATGTCATACTTTATTGTAACTTAGATCTGTGTGTAACCCAGTTATGGGTACATGCGTGAAGGTAAATCAAAACTAAACACTCAAAATCGAATAATAAGTCGCAAGCTTCATTTTATAATATTTTTCTAGGCCACTAATACAATATTTAAACTATTCTAGTGAGCGAGCACGAAATGCAGCACGACATAGAAATCGGAGTTTTATTTTTAAATGCAAAACTTCAATTTGAACGCAACCCGAGGGGTGGACGTATAAAAATTTCGCATATGCTCGCCCGATTCAGAATTAAATTACGATTTTTTTATGAATGGAATTTCTATATTTCTACCAATGTAATGAGTATCTCGATTCCCTAGCTGAGATTTTAATTAAAAAAGATTTCTGAGCGGTTTTATTAACAAGAAATTTAATTACAAATGCTTCGAAGTCTCTTTGTAACGCAGTGAAGGTGAAAATAAATTAAACGACTGTTAACTTTGTTATTTAGTGATAACAATGAAGGTATGATGGTTGTTGTGAAATGACGTTGTTAATTTAATTCTTATTGTTTCATTAATTTAATTTGTTATTTACTAAGTATTGCAACCTTTAACACTTCAATATTTGTTTGTTTAATTGTCTGGGATTTCTTTCTATTCATGAAATAATTTCTCAAGATGGTCAAATTCACGTTATGCGGTAGCAATGTGAGAATCTGTTGTCTATAGTATGCTATCTGTATGTTAATTTTTTTTCATAAGTGATGAAAATAAAAAAAAACATAAGAAAAGTTGGAAGGAGGTTTTTAAATAAACGTCATACTAACTGATACTAGTTAATAGTCTAGCATTGCTAGCATTACTCTAGCATTACTTTACGTTAATTTATGTTTACAAAGATATGTCTCTAAAATGTTTGATGCAAATGTTATCTGGTCCGAAGAGAAGTAAAGCTTTACTTTCAGGTATCAGTCTACATCAACCAGACAACATACATCCAGTATTACATCTCTAAATAAATAATTATAAACAAACAATTAAACTGTGAGATATTTGACTACTGAGAATAAATTTTACTTCAATTATCGGGTATGGAGTGTAAAATGCTGGTTTGATAATGGTGCATCTGTACGGGCAAATAAATTTAATTATTAGCTAATTGTTATTGTATCTAGTCTCTGAATATTCACGAAGGCCGAGTGGCTGAGTGGTTGGAATTCCAAGGTAAGATTCGATCCGATTTCGATCCCCAGTTGGCAAGCTCGTACCAATGGGTTTTTTAAAGACTTATGTACGAATTAAATCGTTGGCTTGGACATAAAGACGACGACGGGCTCACCACCTGTCACGTTGTCCCGAAAATATCTTCGGTGGAAGGTGGGTCGAAGGGACTTAATTGTCTAGACTTGACCTCTGTCTACCCCTGTATTGGGAATTGCGTGAAGATATTTCTTTATTTTATTTTATCTTCTGACTACTATATAGTCCGTACGTATGTAGTCTAATTAGTAAATATCATATACGCTAGTATAGTAGTAGTATTTCATTTAATGAACTATATTATTGTATTATACTAGGTAAACTTTATTTACAAACCAATCCACACCTTTCCCTTACCGCATGTTTAATCTTAACATACACGAGTTTCAGCTTAAACTTACATACGATAGCAACTCAAACTTTGACTTCGTTTGGGATCTGCCCGTTCTTATCTCACGTTCTCAGTTCACGAATGATTGTTATAGAGATAAAGTTATATTACCGAGTAATTCGAGTAGTTTCGACGACTTTAGTGTTAAACTAACACTCTATTGGCTCTCTTTATACATACTGTGCAGCGTCTATGTCTTGAAGTGCCGAACTTGAGAGTTTCTATAGATTTTAATTACTCCTGAGATTCATTACACATAAAAACATACAAATAATAATATAAAACTTCGATAAACAAAATAATAGCATTTTTAAGTGCTTTTCTCATTTAAATTACAAAATAACTTCGATCTGAAAGAAAATATTAAATAAACACAAAGTATAAAGATAGGGACAACATCAAATATATTGCTTGGTCCCAATATAGACTGCTTAAGCACTTGTGTTATTAAACAGGTAACCTTCAGTTACCGAAAAGGGCATAAATGGGATATAAGCAGTCTTTAATAATTAAGGTAAGAGATCATACTTATTTTGTAATTATCAATGCATATATAATAGTTGGATTGGATAAAACTAATAGTTTTTGGTGGAATTGTTTGTATATGGCAAATAAAATAAATATTATCAGCTCGAAAAATTACAGATATATATGTATAATATTAATCTATAGACATAACAGTGGTAGAGCCACGCACCAGCTTTTGTTGTTGCAGGAACGGGCCGGCTCGACCGGGGTAGTACCACGGCCTCACAGAATACCGGCGTGAAGTAGAAGTATAACAAACTTCTGCGTTTCGTCTGGTGAGTGCAGGTAACAGGAGGCCCACACCTTTCTCAAAGGCCGGCAACGCATCTGGTATGCCTCTGGTATTGCGGGTATTTATGGGCAGCGGAAATTACTTACTATCACGTGAGCTACCTACTCATTTGCTTTCCCTTCCTATAAAAAAAAATAAGAGATTTTTTGAATCCAAAATGCTTCGCATTTACTACAAAAATCTGCGTAAATTAAATGCGCAAAGCGAATGTCATGGAAAAACCAATCATCTGTTTAAAATCATCTATATACTTCATACTCTTTGAAGAAAGTTGTGATTGATGTCTCTTTAGTATGAAAACTAAAGAAGCGACAGATATTTAACCTTAAATCATGGCCATCGTTAAGGTTGTAAAATATCGATAAAAAACCGGACTGAGATTTATCAACCTAGACATACAGATTCGCATTCGTCTCAATTATTCGGACGGCCCATCTGTCAATCAAGCCTCCCGGCGGAGTGATTAGTTATCGATTTGCTGGCAAAAATACAAACGAAAATTTCCCCGAATGAGATTTTTGATTATGATATGGATAGTTGGTAGATAATTATCGGTAAACTTTCAGTTTCGTGGTCACTTTGAAGGGAAGGCAAAATTGGCCTCTGAAAAGCTTGACGAGCTCAGTAAAGCACGAGTAAAGCACTTCTTGCCGGCCCACCGCTTGCAACTTTATAAGGCGCAAGTTCGGCCTCACATGGAGTACTGTTCTCATCTCTGGACGGGGGCACCACAGTGTCAGCTCCTTCCATTTGACCGTACCAACGAAGAGCGGCTCGAATCGACGACGACCATGTTCTATCTCACTTGGCTTTGCGAAGAGATGTTGCATCTCTTTGCATTTTTTACAAGATGTACTACGGGGAGTGCTCCGAGGAATTGTTCGGATTAATCGCAGCCGTTGAATTTCATCATCGTATTTCATCAACACCATCTTAATGCTTGGCATTCCACCATAGTGCGTTTTTCGCGAATTTTCTGCCACGCACTTGCACTTTGTGGAATGTGCTGCCGTCAGCTGTTTTCCTTCTGTAGACCTTTAAGAAAAGAGCCTATACCTTTCTCAAAGCCCGGCAACGCATCTCAATCCTGGGGTCAACGAATCTCAATAAGTGGACTCATGGTGGGCGGCGATAATCACTTACCATCATGTAAGACACCTTCTCGTTTACCTCCTTATTCTATAATAATAAGACATCTGAAAAGAGCTTTTCTGCTATTTTTAAATAAAATTATATATATCGTCAGGCATATTCACAATAATGTGGCAAACCTTAAGTCCTTTCAAGCCACCTTTCACAGAAGTTTATTTGGGACAACAGGTGGTAAGCCTATTGCCATTTTAGTGTCCAAGCTAACGATACAATTGACACTGGTATTGCTGATATCTCGACTTTTGAAGCACCAGGTTTCAGCTCCGTACAGAAAAATAGAAAAAAAATTGCACTAAACTTATGTGATAGTAGTTCTACGTGTACCCCTTCTCTAAATTTTCTCGATGCATGACATTGCGCCTTTACATTATTACAAAATTAAATTATTATCCTTCCCATTACATTATTACAAACGCCGTCTTTAGTAAAGAAGGGGACCCAGATAAATGAATAAAAAGAATGAACTTTCAATTGTTTTATTTATTTGCCGCTCTCGGCTCACGGTATAGTTGAGCGTCTACTCCTACTGGACATCTCGCAACTTGAAATCAGCTGCAATTTACCAGTCTGTCTAATTTATGTCTTTCGCGCGTAACTGTCCTGATATTTCCTTTCGTTCAATACCATGATAACTACGGAATGAGGTACTGTTATATTTATATTATATTCTCATATTATAATAAAATTAATTATAAATATTAATGCGATAAAAACGAAAAGGAATTTCAATTTTAAAAAAGACAATATTGCTTTCCAAAGAGAATACTTTGCATAACACTATTTGGAATGGCTCCAATACAAATTGCGACGTAATAATGTGTCGGGTCGTACATATTGTAAATTTACTTAAAATTGGTTATTTAATTATTTTTAGCATTAAATAGGAAATAGTACCAAAAATTTAATAAAATCAGAGAAAATGCAGTAACGATTTTAAGAAATAACATTTTGCACGTGAACACACTTGAGCTAGTTACTGAGGTGGAATATTTCCTTTAAATACACTTAAGTTGATAGTTAAGTGTAAGTCGCGGTCCACCTTCCTTAAAAGAATACATCTTGTATAGTGCATTACTATGTATAGTATGTAAATAAGCTCCGAAGTCAGTAACCAATGCCGTGTTGAATCGGCAAAAGACTTAACATGCATATCCTTTCTTCCCGTGCGATTCGTCAGAGGCGATCAAAGAAAAAGGCTTGAAAATGCTACCAAAAGGATACGGAAGCTCGGAGGTAAAAGGCTTGTTACGGTTCGGCAGAAGTCCAAGGTTCCTACCACTCGTTTCAGTTTTTTTTTATTTCTCAATAATTTTATAAAAAAATTTGAAAATTAACAAGAGAATCATTTAGAAATATGCCAGACTATAATAAAACAACACGGGCAGTTTTGACAAATCCTTAAGTCTATATCTTGCAGTTGACTTTTCATGCCTGTGAGTAAGAAATAGTTGAAAAATTTAAGTCTTATTGCACTACACACTTATAAAGAAATGTTTTATTTAAATTAATTAAATTAATTGAAGTTATATCAATGAAATGGTTGCGCTGTAGTTCGTAAAGAAGTTTCTATTATGTAAAGTTTTATATGTAATATGCTAATATTACAAGTTTCGTCATTTAAACGACTACAACCCATATAAAATAAGATTTCTCAGTTATGTGGGAGTCGTTAAACGTGAAAAAAAGTTCAAGTGAAGTAGCTGCATAAAACTCTTGATAATTGGCAACCAAAACTTAGAAAATTAAGTTAGGAAAGTTGTATAAAGTTTTACGTCTGTGAATGTCATGCTTTTGGCACTCACTGAACATTGTGGAGTCGACCAAGTGAAATTAAGTATGTTTTTGGGCTCGAACCTGTGATACATTTTGTACTGCACCCTAACAAGCACTCCATATTTTAACTCTATCTTCAGCACACTTGCCGCCAGGTGATGGAAGGGTACCAACTCGTCCATAGAAAACAATGCTTAAGGTCGTAAAATATACTTTTATTTGCAACATGTTGTTAGTTGATATAGGTGGGAGCTAAGGAACCTTAAATGGAAGAAGTAGAAATTGGATCAGAACAAGTAGGTGTAGTTTATTATAAAATTGTTTTACGGAAATGTAATTCTGTCTCAGCTTTTCTATGAAAAAATATGTTCTACTATTATTTTAATGTTTAAAAAAGTAAGTCTGCTACAAAAATATTTATAATGAATACACCCCACTTTGTGTGATATTATTGGTTATATTATTATTGTTAGGTTTCCGGCTGTTGCTACGCAAATTTGCAGAATTGCAGAAGCCTAATTACCAGATCTCACATCTATAATGCTGTATTAATAATTAACACATTCTTCGTGAGCGTCAGCTTCATGAAAGTGGATAAAAATAAAACAAGGACGTGGAAGGATTTGGAGAAATCACCACGTTCAGAAAGGGAAATGGAAATCGTGGTAAAATAAATATTTATGAACAATCGTGGTCACATCATTCACTCTTTGCGATTTTCAAGGTTCTTTGTCCGCTTTACACCAGGTAACTAACAAGAAATATATTAATTTAGAAACATGTAATACATTGAAAGATATGAAGCAAAAAAGAACAAAAACCACACTTTAAAGTAGTTTGCCTTAATTATGTTTGAGCAATAAGTGGACTCACTGTAAAGGGATTGGGGCGGAATGATGTAATATTTATGAGTTAGGTTCTCGAGGCTAAAGCATCAGGGAAGTGTTATGCTGAGTGAAAAGCGCCCACCACTCGACAAGATTGCGTAATTTATTTTTTACCCGACTCGCATCCGATTTGCCTATTTCAATCGTTCGGCGCACAGATTGTAATGTATGCAGTTTTTTCTTTGCTTACCTATTATAGATTGTTCGCATGGATGAAAATCTGAACAATAATAAATATCGACTTCAACTCATGTTTAATTCTTTTAATGTTATATAAATTTCGACGCAAGCAAGCAGCTTTGTTAGATAGTGCTGTGTTGCTTAGTATTAAGTGAAGTGTATGGTGTCTATTTGTCTGAGGGTGTAACTTAACTCTCTCACAGAGTTATGTGCAGCAGAGGAACTTTACATACCGTTACGTATGTATGTATAAAATTAAAACTTCTAACTTCAAATTAAGCCATCCGCTTGCCAAGCGTGGAGATTATGGCAAATTCTCCCTATGGGAGAGCCCTATGTCCTGCGGTTGTCTTTAATAGGCTGTTATGAATGTGTTGTATGTATGGTCAAACAATGAATCCTTGTTTTTCTATACTAAGAAAGCTTTTTTCAAATTAATATGGTGCTAGCTTAAAAGTATAAATTAAAAAAAAAACCTTAATTAAAAAAATAAATGAATCATTCAAATCGGACTATTCTGTAATATACGGGTTGATTCGAGAACCTCCTCCGAGTTTTTCATCGGTTAAAAATTAAATTTGGTGAAATGCGTCGGTGAAGCAATATTCGGCTTACGTAAATATCTCTATTTTTCATTAAAATCGAACCGAATTTCAAATAATAAAATCCGTGCGGCGCTGTGTACAAGTTCATGCGAACGAGTTCCGCCCGAGGCGAGCTTTTAAAACGTTGTTTTAAACATGTCTGTTACACGGAACGCGTAATCTATGGTTTAATTAAAACTGATTTTATTAGTAGTCATTTGAATTTCACTTCAAATTGTAAAGTTTTAATTCAGTTAATTACATACATAAGTCATGTTTGGAAGAATGGAAATGATAAAAATTTCACTGCGTTATGCAAATCAATTCAAGCTTTTGTTTCTCATTAACCTTTTCCCATATTCAAGCTCAACGAGACAAAGACACATTTCTTGAAATGCTTACCATTTTGGTTTATTAATTGATGTTACTTTCTCTTTTTTTCCTACTAAGTTTTATTATTTGCACTTTTCTTAAATGAAGCTGTAAGTATTGGGTTCGGTGAATTGTGTATTAACAATCCCACGACATTTCGTTACAAGTTGTACCGCTATTTGTATTTTTTCTTTATTTCCGGTATTTGTATTTTCAGAAACAAAATTATGTTAATATTTACACGATCAGTCTCGCGCAATGCATTTTCTTAAGGAATTGTATCCGCGACTTGTCGTAGACGTTGTAGACAAAAGGGATGGTTCTTTTCTCGCTCAACGGTTAATACTAGCCACTCAATGTTCAATGTGTCTCTACGATTATTGTAGTTTTTAGTTAGATAATTAGTACCGTTGTTTATAACTCTTTATCAAACCCATTTATTAAGCCTATACCAAAATTTTTGCACTCTGCGGTCGCTCATCGTAGAGTCTACTCGCTTGAGGATGCCTTGTTTTGAGGCGAAACACGTGTCGCGTTTTCGGTGGTGGTGTGTGTTACCTGGTTTGAGTGTAGTGGTGGTGGTGCATACAGTGGAGTTGGTGCACACATCTGTGGAATTGGTGCACGCATCTGTGGGAGGGAGGGTGGTGCTCTTCTTCTTCTTCTTCTCTTCGGACCAGGTAGCATATACCTTTTTATATTTTCATGCGGAGGGTTGCGAAGTAATTTTTTAAATAACAACTGTACCAAAATTTGCTGCGAGATGCGATGAGATATGAGATGCGATTTCCTAGACTTTTTCCGCAGTTGCCCTGATTATTTTATCAATAAAACAGAGTATAGAATAAAAGAAAGGTAAAGAAGTTTTTATAATCATGGGGATGGGCCCTATGATTACACAAACTTCTTCCATATTAATTTCAAAAACTTATTTTTAAGTAAATAAAAGTCTTCTGATGATAATTGATTATTTCAGCTCTAATTATTTAAACAGACTTAACATTTCAAATTCAATTATTTGCATAAAGTTAAAGAATTACATATTTTGTCTCTAATAGAAACGACATCCATTCATCCCCTCTCACTCTCGGATCGCTGAGGAGCTCAGTCGTGTAAATAGTTAGCCCGCATTTTGTTTGGTGTTTTTAAAAACCAAATATCAAATAAGTACAAAGGTTAACATAATATTAGAAGTACATAAGTCGACAAGAGTTTACTGGTCATGGGAAGGCGAAACTAATAATATGAGAAATGTCGCACCAATTCCGTAACTACACTACGCTATCATTAGGACTACAGATTATTCAAGAGATAAAGGATATTGCTAGTGAGTATAGTTTTCTTTTATTAAAGTAAAAAGAGGTACACACTTACTAGTAAGAAACGCACTATATCTCCAAGCATTTTGCTAAACAGAGACAGATGTAAGTGTCAACTTATAGTGGACGGAAAGCAGAAATCTATGAAATCGTCGATAGCGTCCACTTTAATCGGACCTTCCTAACTGCAAATACAAAATTGTTTATCGGATATTATTTATGATAACCTAGTACATTCAAGACTGCACAAGACTGATACTTTTTTCTAATTGAGCTTATGAAAAAAAAAATGTCGGTGAAACACTCTCCTAAACAAAGAAAGAACATTGAACACGGGTCATCAGAACCTAATATTGCGAAAAAAATATCTGATCTCGATAATGTGGGGGGAACTATCAAGTTGTATTACACTACGATCAAAGCGTATTAGGCTCGAAGACTCTCCGCCTGTTTCTGTCGAAAGCGACATAAGCGAGTTGAAGAGTGCTCTAAAGAACTTAACGAGCACAATTTATTCGTGGAAAGAGAATCAAGACATTATTTTAAATAAACTTGTAACGGATATGTCTGATCTTAAAACCCAATGCCGAAAAATTCAAGAATCTAACTCTGAAATTGAGGCTTCCATGAGTTTCATTAACTCCAGTTATGAGGAAATGAGGAACAAAATTGAAATATTGGAGAAAGATCGGAAAAAGAACCTAGACTGTATTAGCAACTTAGAAAAGCAAGTTCAAGACCTGCACTTGAAGTCTAGATCGGCTTCCATAGAGGTAAGAAATTTGTCGGCGGAAATCACGGAAACGTCAGATGACCTCGTCTCTATTGTTACTAAGCTGGGCGACACCCTAAATATTAAAATTCAACCTTCTGACTTGAGAGATGTGTTTCGTCTCCCTAACAAACCGCATGCCCCTAAAACAATCGTAGCAGAATTTTCTTCAGTTCAAACCAAATTAAAAATATTGTCCGCTGTAAGAAGCTACAACAGAGATCAACCTAAAGATAAAAAGCTTAATACGGTCTCAATTGACTACCGGGAGAACAAAACCAATTTATGTGGAGGAACACCTGACCTACTCGACAAAAAACTCTTTCTCAAATGCAAAGAACTTGCTAAAGAAAACAATTCAAGTTTTGTTGGTGCTCAAACGGAAAATATTTCTACGCAAAGACGATAAATCTAAAATAATATCAATTGAATCAGGACAAATTTTGGAGAAGATTATAAAAATGTGACTAGTACCAATTCATGCTGAACTTTTTTCATATTCGTTATTTTTGTTTAATATTAAGCTCATCTTTAATTTTCTAAACCAAGCTTCCTATGTGAGTATTTTAATTGTAACATTAATTCTTACTGCCTCATTATTACCTTGTTTGTATACACATAACACAAATTACAAAACAAAACGACAAACAAATAAAACATTTTCGACATATACCTTTCCAATTACTTATGTGTTAAAATACTTATGTATATCATTCATACATATGCTTATTGCGACGAACATACAAAACCTAATTCTTAACCTGAACTTTTTCAGTTTATTATTATTTCATATAAAATATTATACACATAGAATTCGATTCCTTAAATCAAGATATCGTAAGATTAAATCAAGAGATTGATAATATTGCATTAGCTAGTGTTTCGAAGGGACTCCTGAAGAGTTTGTATCAATTTGCCCTAATTCGAACAACGGGCTAAAAATACTCTCTCAAAATATACGTAGCATAAAATGCAATATACTAAATTTTGAAACATTGCTATTTCGAACAAAAATAGAATGGGATTTTATAATTCTAACCGAATGCTGGCTATCCTCGACCTTTTCCATACCACCCATAAGTGAATATAATAACTTTAGCACAACCCATAATAATACTCAGAATGAAGGCGTTGTTGTATATTATAGGAATGATATCTATGCTTCCATAGTGGAGGCAAACATACAGGAAGCAAACTGCTTATTAGTTAAATATAATAAAAATACTGTGATAATAGCTATTTACCGCCCTTATGGTTACAAGGACGTAAATATATTTTTAAAATCTTTAAATGAATTACTTAAAACACTATCACATTACACAAATATTATTATTATAGGAGATATAAACATTGACATAACTGAAAGTTCTAGTGACAAGTATGCATCTGATTATTTGGAAATTCTAGCGTCCCATGGTATGTTACCGGGATTTACGATCCCTACCCATGGCCTTACCTGCCTAGACCATGTGGTTATCAAAACGAAACTTAAAGCAGAATGCTTCATAATAGAGTCATCTATCACGGATCATTACAGTGTTTCCCTCTTGTTACACTGGAACTCTAATCTACAAAATAAAAAAAATAAAGTTATCCTTCAATATTTAGACTCCAAAGGATTATACGATGCACTTCGACAGATTAATTACAGTGAAATTTACAATATGACAAATGTAGATGATGCAACATTTTTTCTTATTAACTCATTGACCCTAGCATTATCAGCAAATACAAGGCATTTGAAATTATCATCACGCAAAAGAGTATGCAAACCTTGGATTACACCAGGACTATTAAGATGTATAAGAAATAGGGATTTGCTTCATAAAAACGAAAAGTCTCCTCAAAATGAAATATTAAAACCACCTACAAAAGATATCGGAACTATTGTAATGCTCTCATTAAAAAAATAAGCGTGCTTACGAAAGATCTGAAATACAGAAAGCTGGACAGAACAAAAAGAAATTGTGGGAAGTTATTAAAAGCTATAAATACAACTGCGCAAACTGTCACATGTACTGAATTATTTACATCTGATAGTCCACTCGTAGTGACGAACAATGCGAACAAGTACTTTGCAGAGATTGGGAGAAGTCTAGCGGAAAAATAATTACTATCAGTTCAACCTCCACACAATTGGCGTGCAAGTCTAGTATAGCTGTCGAACAGTCATTTGTGCTACTCCCGACCCACGAGTTGGAAGTAGAATCTATTGTTGCTGGCCTTAAAAATGATTGTGCTCCGGGAGTAGACGGAATACCGAATAATCTGATCAAACAGCATAAGGATATACTCATCAAGCCTCTGACGCACATTTGCAATTTAGCTATAACTTCTGGAATATTTCCACTTTTACTCAAAAATCTCTAATTAAACCTATTTATAAGAGTGGCGACAGAGGCAGTATCAACAACTATCGTCCAATTTCAATATTACCTCCATTTCAAAGATACTGAAAGACTAATCAATTCTAGACTCGTCTGTTATCTTGAAAACAAGAGTCTAATTTCGTCAAATCAATTTGGATTTCGCAGAAGTAAATCAACAGCAGACGCTGTCCATGAACTGACAGATTATGTAGTAAGGAAACTTGATAGTAACAAAAAGTGTGTTGCTGTATTTCTTGATTTGGCGAAAGCCTTTGATACTGTCTCTGTTCCCATCTTGTTACAACGGCTTGCTAACATTGGCGTCAGGGGCATACCTCTACAGTTGTTCCGAAGCTATCTCACTAACAGGACCCAGCAAACAAAAATGGGAAAATGGATCAGCCAGGAGCTTCCAGTTACTTATGGTGTCCCACAGGGAAGCATTCTTGGACCGTCTCTGTTTCTGGTATACATGAATAATATAGGTCAACTTGATATTCCGGGAAGAGTCCTAAGTTTTGCAGACGACACCGTACTCTTATTTAATGCGGATAAGAAGAAGCAATGCAAGAAGTTTTTTTTCTTGCACAACATGGCCTCGACTCTGTTACAAAATGGCTACGTGACAGTGTATTAACGCTAAATATTGACAAAACCAAATACATGACTTTCTCCATTAAAAAACAGAATAATCCTACATATTCGTTACACGTCCACTCTTGTTTTGATACTGATAAGCTATGCGACTGCCCTATCTTACAAAAAACTGATACTAGGAAATACCTCGGTGTATTGATAGACAATACATTGAGTTTTCAACCGTATATAAATGCACTAAATTGTAGACTCAGAAAAATGATTTATATATTTAAAAATCTCAGACACATAGCCGACCGGAACATATTAAAAATAGTTTATTATGCGCTCTGCCAGTCTATAACTATATATTGCATTACATCATGGGGCGGAACTACTAAAACCAATATCTTAAAACTTGAAAGAACGCAAAGAGGTATATTGAAAGTTGCTGCGTTCATGCCATATCATCATCCCACTGTTAAAGTATATGAATTCTGGAGCGTATTAACTGTTCGTCAGCTATTTATTCTATATACAGTACTACGAAAGCACTCTAATACTAAGTACGATCCGAAACTGGTAGAATCAATAAGAAAAACGAGTAAAGTATGCTCCTATTCTAATACGTATAGGACAACTTTCTCACACAGGTTTTATTGTTTCCTTAGTGTGTATTTGTACAATATGTTAAATAAAAGATTATCATTTTACTCACTACCTACCTTTCACTGTAAAAGAATCTTAATAAATTGGCTAAAAGGACTGTCATATGAACATACAGAATCTTTACTTGTACCTCCATCATGAGCACCAAATGTTTTGTTTCTTTATCATACACTCAAAACACACTACTCACTCACTCATTCACACACACACACGTACGCACGCACACACACACACACACACACACACACGTACGCACGCACACACACACACTCACACACACGTACGCACGCACACACACACACACACACACTCACACACACACACACACACACACACACACACACACACACTCACTCACTCACTCACTCATTCACACACACACACACACACACGCGCGTTCATATAAAATTTTCTCACATTCGCATTTTGCACTCTCACATACTTGTAATCTAGTGGTTAAACCGATCCCAAGACCTTGTCGTAGGGCTAGACACAAAATGTCAAGTCACTTCAGATCATATTATATCCTTACAGAGAAGTGGGAGCCTGTTGACTTGTAACTCAGGTTTTGTAAAACCTACAACGGGCAACAGTCCCTCACATTACAATAAATGTTTTATAACTGTTAAAACTAAATGTAGACATTTAAGTCATATGTGAGAAGGAAATAAATAAAGATTTTTATTATTTTTTTTATGTTGTACAGTCAACGAATTGTTGCCTTGTATTTAATTCATTCACAATAGCGCAATATCAAACTGCTGGACTGTGCAGTATAGGCTGGAAAGTTACGTTCTCCCCAGCAATGTACTGAAACGGTAATTCAATCCGCTTTACAAAGTACCCTGCGAAAACGAGAGGGCAATTAGAACTCAAGCGAGCCATGGTACCGAGTTATATTGTGCATTCATCGCGGGACTTAACGAGTCTCAAGCTATACCTCCTTTATATTATATTTGTAAGTAGTTGTTAATTTGTGTTGGAAGGAAGCTGCTTCTTAACTGGCGTTTGCGAATTTTATACCATGGATTCCTTAATGGTTTTAACTTAAGAGTATACTTAAGGCTGCGCTTTGCTAATACTTACTTAGGTCGTTTCTCTTTTGGTGAAAAGGAGATGAAATGTTAGCTTTTAAAGGCTGCAGGCTCTTTTTAATAAATTACTTGAATTCTCTGTAAGAGTTTTGTTTGCCTAGATTATTTGCTAACTTCAAGTACGTACAGAGCTAGATCAACTTTTAAAAAGTAATTTGAACTAAGTATCTTTGAATCAAAATAATCTTCAATGCTCACGATCGTGTACGTAATACTGAGGTGTTAGTGGTACAGGAAACTTAGACATTTCAATCTGTATGTTCTTGTTGTTAAACACACTTCTTAGACTCCTAAATGATATATAATATCATATAAAATATGTGTGCTATTTACACAATACACATGAAAAGTAATAAAAACTTTGATATGTTCCACCTATTTTTTTATTTCCTATATATATAATATATCTTCACGCAATTCCCAATACAGGGGTAGACAGAGGTCGTGTCTAGACAATCAAGTCCCTTCGACCCACCTTCCACCGAAGATATTTTCGGGACAACGTGACAGGTGGTGAGCCCGTCGCCGTCTTTATGTCCAAGCCAACGATATTCGTACATAAGTTTTTGAAAAACCCATTGGCACGAGCCTACCAACTGGGGATCGAACTCGGGTCTATTGACTCGAAATTCCGACCACCCAACCACTCGGCTATCGTGGCTTCTTTTTTATTTCCTCTTTTTCTAATATGGGAAATAGGGGAAAATAAAAATATATTAATATGGGATTGTTAGAGGTCTAGACAATATAGTTCTTTGACACACATTTCATTGCAGCTTTTAGGGACTACGTAATAAGTGGTGAGCCTGTCTCCGATGTAGCATCTAAGCCAACGATAAAAAAGTCATTAATAAAAGATTTTACTTATTCCTTGAAATTGAATTCGGGTCTCCTAAATGAAATTCCCATAAACCAATTACGTGGCTATTCTTGGTATATTTCAATTTAAATCTAAATCAGAGAGATAGATTGTCTTTTTTTAGATTCGTTTTTTGTTGCATCGAGTATCACAAAGGCGATGAAGAAGTTCTCACTTTAAAAAAAATGCCAATAAATATCTGCCGAAATAATTACGAAATAGTGACATTTTCTTAGAGAACTCCTGTCATTAGCAATGGACTAAATTAGGTTTGTGACTTATTACCATGACAATCTTTGAGTGCTATTTTATTTAAAATACATTGCAGTTCTTGTCACAATATTAAAAAAAATCATTATCAAGTACAGACTAAAGCATTTACGATAGTATACAAAATGAGTTGTAGCATTCGTAGCTCAGTTAACGTTAAGTCTCCAAAGACTCGTTTTTCAGTCAGCGGGTCACACGACGAGCAGATGAACTTTTCCCAGAGATTTATTGTAAAATCACATTAAAAATACATCGGAACCTTCTATAGTTAAATATAATGAGTTACTTTACGTCGGAAATCATATATAATATGGAAATATTTTAAGAAATTTTTGTATTTGTAAAAATAAATAATTTAAATTTTGTATATGTAAAAATAATAAAATAAATAATAATTAAGTCCATTCGACCCAACTTTCACCGAAGACATTTTTCGGGACAACATGACAGGTGGTGAGTCCGTCGCCGTCTTTTAGTCCAAGCCAACGATATAATCGAAAATAAGTTTTTAAAAACCCATTGGTTCGGCCTTGGGGATCGAACTCGGGGTCTCTTGACTCTAAATCCGATCACCCAACCACTCGGCTATCGTGACTGATTTGTATACGTAATCGACTTATACTACTTTTCGCTCTCGCTTCCAAGAAAGTTAATCTACTTAATCTACGGTAGATTTTATGTCCGTTTAAGAATCTAGATCATTATTATCAGGGGTACTAACGTAACCCCTCCCATAAATATGTGTAAATGTATAAGTGTCGTTATAAAATCATAAATCCAATGTATTCGTAATCCCTCATAAAAGACAGATCCGTAAATACCTCTCATTTAAAAGTAAAAAATGCATTTACGCTGCATAAAATACTAAACATAGCTATAATTAAATTGATTTTCTCGAAAAGCATTACCTCCCTTATACGCAATCGGGTGAAAATAATTACACAACTATGTGGGTTGCTAGTAATGATAGGCTCAGCATATATTGAAATTCGTGTTTCCACTCATGACGCGCGTGCCTGACAAAACATCGATATACGGCTGATTAGACAGCATTCAGCGGCAAGGGCCCAACCTGACTCAGTCATTCAATCAACCCTATTCACGTACATTCATTATATGTATGTATATAAGAGGACATATTACTGAGTTGTTTACGTATCGAATTTATGTAACAAAAGGCCTATTCACAATGTAATGATTGCAGGAAAATGGGAGTTGTAATGTTGTCCGACAATTCATTTATAATATATACATTTTCAAGAGAACTTCCTAAATGACAATGTCATCGTCATGTAATTTTTCGGCGAAATTTTATAGTTTGTCATCAAATAAAAAAACCTATTTGAAGAAGCCACAGGATACAACTGTGAATTACAGAGAGCTAAGATGCGGGAGAGAGGGGTTCCGCTCGCGAATCACATATGCAGTACCAGCGTGGTACGTGTGTTGGTGGATACGTCAGGAACGACGTCATCGCCAGGGACCTCAAGATCGAATCCATCCAAGATTTCGTGGTCCATTTGGCGCGGAAGATGTACGACCGCGCCGATAACGGACCACATGAGCACCTGCGCGATCTGGCGTCCGTAACGGACCTTCTGCCACAGCACGCTTGACCACCAGAGCGTCGACCTCGCCCAAGGGAATGATCCCCTGAAGATGATGTCCGGGTAAAGAGATCAGCCTCGAGGCCTGTTACCTGCTAAGCTGAAGGAACCGTACTGTACTATTGCAACCTAGCTTTTTAGTTATTACTTACGACACACTGGAAGAAGAGGATGAGAGGTTCTAACATCAATGACAATAATCCTATAATGTTCTAAACACAATAAATGACAATAATTATGTAATATTGTAAATGTCAATTTTATAAACGAGCTAATGTTAATTAATTAATAATTTGAAAAGTAGGAGTTATTATTAAAAAGAAGGAGTTATATAACTTACATATGAAGACTGTAATTTTGAATTGTGTCGCAAAGCGGAAATTTTACTTTTATCCATATAAATATTAAAAGGAACGCCCCGCTCAACTTTGAATCGCTAACCACGATTTATTTAGCGAAGCGTGTATTGAAGTGAATTCCCTTCTAGTTTTACAGTCACAAATATATGGTAACATTTTAATGTCGGAGATTTTTATATATATCTTTAACTCTGTTCAAAAATGCGAGAAATTTTATTAATACTGAGTCATCGAAAAATGTATGTATAGAATTTGTATTCCAAAGTTCCTACTGGACCGATAAATGCTAAAAATACAGCAGTGAATAGGACGATAATTCATGTAGTATCGTCGTAAGATTAATACCAGCACTTAATAAAAAAATATATTCACGCAATCCCCAATACCTATATTGTAGATGCCTATATTGTGCAGTCAAGTTATATAAAAATTATGGTATGATTTATGCCGGAAAAAATCAATAAATTACAATCAATAGTCCGATTTGTCAATAATTCTGATATGAACTATGTTAATTGCTCTACAAATTACCAAGTAATAAACGTTAGTATGAGATCGCTGCCTATTAATATTAATGTTCATGAACTGTGAAGGGTGTTATTAATTACAGGCAAGGATGCAGTAAGGGAAATCTATTTATAAAACCATTATTTTGTATCTTAACCTTAATAACTTAACCAAAATAGATGTGTATTATTTATTTATTTATAACTTAACCCAAAACTTTAAGTAGCGAAGAAGTAAATCACCTATGAAAGCTTACAAATATGTTCGGGCTAAGAATAGATAACGGTGAACTTGCACATATAAAAACTCCACTGTGGTCTACTAAAAGTTACCATAAGCAAACATCTCTCTCCCTCTCTCTCTATAAATATATATATATATATATATATATATATATATATATATATATATATATATATATATATATATATATATATATATATATATATATATATATATATATATATATATATATATATATATATATATATATATATATATATATATATATATATATATATATGTATATATATATATATATATATATATATATATATATAAATATTTGTAGAGCAATTAACATAGTTCATATCAGAATTATTGACAAATCGGACTATTGATTGTAATTTATTGATTTTTTCTGGCATAAATCATACCATAATTTTTATATAACTTGACTGCACAATATAGGCATCTACAAGACAGTATCTACAGTTAATTTAAACTATTAAAATTAATGAAAGTTTATCTGTTTCTTTATTTATTTGAATGTATGTTCATGTTGATCTTTAAAAGTATATTGTGTTATTTAATACAATACGACGACTGTAGGCTCTCCAACAGTCATGTTGTTCCAAATAGGCTTCGATAAACGATGTTTTAAATAATTTATTGTTTAAGCTTCTGTCTACCCCAGTACTAGGAAAATGCGTTAAAATAAAAAAGAACTATTAAAATAAAATATATGCACCATTTTTTTCAGTTTACTTTTACTTTTACTATTTATTCCTTCAATTTTTCAGGCTTTCCTTTTTCAGATCAGTTCTGTAATGCCTATGGATTGTTGCCAACTGTTTAATTCATTCACAATGCTTAAATTCCGCAATGCCTGCTTGAAAGTTACGTTGAAAACAGCAGCGCGCGGAAATGGTAATACAATCCTCTTTACAAAGTGCCTCGTGGAAACGAGAAGGCAATTAGAATTCAAATGATCCGCAGTAACTTACTATATTTGAAAACGTTCTGCGATAGCATATCTTCTTTGTTTTCTTTTGTTATTTTGTCACAACAAAAAATCAGCACGGTGGGTTAGGGTTTTCATGTATCACACAAGATTGTTATTTGAATAACATTTTGAGCCTATACTTGTTTATGGGTTCTTCAATATAGCTCGGAATGTCTCATAAAGTTTAATTAACTATGTTTTTTTTAATAAATGCAATTCCCAATACAGGGGTAGACAGAGGTCTAGTCTAGACAATTAAGTCCCTTCGACCCACCTTCCACCGAAGATATTTTTCGGGACAACGTGACAGGTGGTGAGCCCGTCGCCGCCTTTATGTCCAAGCCAACGATGAAATTCGTACGTAAGTTTTTGAAAAACTCATTGGTACTGCCACCTGGGGATCGAACTCGGGTCTCTCGACTCGAAATTCCGACCACCCAACACTCGGCCATCGTGACTTTTTTATTTTTTTAATAAACGAACAAACCAATTTTCCGCTTACCTGATACTGGAGCTTCGCCTGCGTTTGATAAGTGTACTATTCAACAAAGTGTACTGTATATACATTTCACTTGTCCAAGCGAAAATCACCTTTATTCCCATATTTTAGTGTCACGATAACCGAGTGGTTGGGTGGTAGGAATATCGAGTATAAAGACCCGAGTTCTATCTCCAGGTAGCAGGCACGTACCAATGGCTTTTTCTAAAACTTATGTACGAATCATATCGTTGGCTGGGACATAAAGACGGCGATAGGCTCACCACCTGACAGGTTCTCTCGAAAATATCTTCGCTGGAAGGTGTGTCGAAGGGACTTAATTGTCTAAAGTAGACCTCTGTCTACCCCTGTATTGGGAATTGCGTGAAGATCCCTTTATTCCCGAGGGTATTGTAGGAGACGATAAACGGAAACAGCCTTGAAGACCGTAATAGTAGTTAACAGATAAAGTAAATATGAGACCTTTTTCTCATCCTACTTCATTTATAAATACCTTCATTTGTTAGTTCCCGCGGCCCAAACCGCGAGTGCAAAGGCAGTACGTATATTTGACCTTAACTCAGTTTATATTTTTATAAACGAAATATAAAAAAAAACTGCATATTGGATATTTTTACACAAATCCATAGCCAAATCGTTGGGTGATAGAAATTCAAAAAACCTCGTAACAATGGTTTTTTTTTAAATAACTTATGTATGATAGATTATCGTGGGTTTGGACATAAAGACGGTAGCGAGCTCGTCACCTGTCACATTATCGTCGGTGGGTCGTCAAAGGTGGGTCGAAAGGACTTAATAATCCAGACAAAGGTGTCCACCACAGTATTGGGAAAGGCGTGAAGATATTTATCTATTAATTTATACAAATCGATGAATAAGAGATTGGTTCAGGACAAATCAAAACCGCTGCCCCATGCACGTGCCTGACAAAACATCGACTCTCGGTTGATTAGACAGCATTCAACGGCATGGGCTCAACCTGACTGAGTCAATGAATCAACCCTATTCTTGTATAAATGTATATGCGTATCTATTAAGAAGATACATTATTGTGTTGTTTACGCATTGAATTTTTGGTAGCATTGGGTTTATTCAATAATGTATTGATCTACAGTTAATTGGATACCAGGCTAATTCTGTTTACATATATAAGTCTACATTTGATATAACATAAAAAAAATACAAAACTCATATCTACCGTGTTCATCGCGTTTATTTGTAGCAAATACCATACCTAACGTGAGCGGAGTAGAATCTGCAAACATCGAGTCGGTTTCAGCAAATAGTTCGAACGTCACAAATATACGAACGTTGTGTTTACAGCAACTAGTAAATATTGCAATACCATTACAAATCATCCATAGTTTTTCAAATAGCTAAAGAAAATATTTAAATTATTTTGGAGTGATATCAGAAAAACTTAATTTTCTGATCAAACTATAAAAATGTTGCTATAAACATAAGTTACGTTGTAATGTTGCTATAGAAAATAAATAAACATAAATATTTGCATTAATGGATATAAAATCACATACGATGTTCTGATCCCATAAATAAATATCTATCTTAAATATATAAATATCTTCACGCAATTCCCAATACAGGGGTAGACAGAGGTCTAGTCTAGACAATTAAGTCCCAAATGCTGGACACACTTGTACAAGTTTCTCATCACACATTAAAAATAAAATATATAAATATCTTCACGCAATTCCCAATACAGGGATAGACAGAGGTCAAGTCTAGACAATTAAGTCCCTTTGACCCACCTTCCACCGAAGATATTTTCGGGACAACGTGACAGGTGGTGAGCCCGTCGCCGCCTTTATGTCCAAGCCAACGATGAAATTCGTACATAAGTTTTTGAAAAACTCATTGGTACTGCCACCTGGGGATCGAACTCGGGTCTCTCGACTCGAAATTCCGACCACCCAACAACTCGGCTATCATCACACATTAAATACATAGAAATATTAGTTTGTTTAATATAGCTAACTTAGCCTGACCCAAATATGCTTCGGTGGATAGTGGGTCAAAAAGAACTACATTGCTTAGACCTCTGCTTAATTTAGAGTGGGAATTTGCAGAAAGATATACTCGTAAAAAATATCGTACCCTTTTTGATATCAGCAGGGCGAACCCAGATTTTCTTCGTTTTAATTAAATTAGCATTATGTTATTACAAAAGAAGTAACTATGTGGTATATGTGTGAATATTTAATATTATCTTTTGTTAGATGCCCACACCCTATCCACCTCCTTTGCCTATTAATCTAATAGCGACGAGTATATACTTTATTTCACGTCTGCACGTGCCTCTGATATTATGAGTACAGAAGGAAGTAAGTAGACAAAAGCCACCACCACAAGGTAAAGTGAGTACATTTGCTACCTTCTCCTATAAAAAAGCAAATTATAAAAGTACTTTTTAAATACTATGAACAACTAAGAGGTATTACTCGTACATATGTGCGTGTACATAACAGTTTTAAAAGTCCATTGTCGGGCAAATTCCTCTCCCGTACTGGTTCGCAATAATCATCAAACCTGGCAGTCGAATTGGCGATTGCAGTACTGGATACGCTAGCATCTGCCTGTCACCTGTCTGCTGAATTTTACTCTGTTATATTTTTGTTATGATTATCCCGACACTCGGCGGAAATAAATTTTGTTTTCATGAATTTCCTTAGTTGCCTCTTACGATACTCACGGGAAGAAAGTTGGTGGCCATCAAACCTCTATTTACATTATTCATTAACTTTAACGAACTCTGCTACAAACTCAAATTATTTTTTCTTTTACGAAAGTTCTCTAGGACCATGAATTTTTTAACTTTTACATTTACATAAGTTTTTTTATGAAAACGTGCGATGTGATGGTTACGTTAAGCTATGATTTGGTTTAATTCTCGTAAAAATTTATTGAAAATAAATTGTTTTTTTCCAGTTAACAGTAGTCAATTGATACATTTAATTTGAGTAATATCTAATTATATAACAAGTATGCCGTGTGGTATCGGTGCAAGGATATACAACCGCCCTTTCTTACCATGGGTATCGTAAGATGTGACTAAGGGACACGATTCAAAACTACGATAGTCTACAAACAAATGGCGTGTTAACCACTTCGAAATATACGAGACCAAAATTCTGCGGTGATTATGACTAACAGCCCGATAAAACAAATCTACCTTACGGGAGAGGTCTACGACCTTCAGTGGACATTCATAGGCACATAATTTTTATTTTAATATAGTAAAAAAGCAAGGATGTAATAATTGGAGTGCAAGTATTAACTATAGATTAAGACCAGCAAAGTCACTGTTATTATTCATCCTTAAGTTGAAACGATTGTAAGGAGGCATAGCTGAATTTCCACAAAATACGTACACTCATATTCCATAAATTACTTACTTTTTATAAAATAATATAATTATTTTGAATTTGATAACGTATATTATTTTAAAAAAAAACTTCTTTCAATTTTGCGCCATTTCACATATTTTTTCGTGTTAATTATCAAATTACAATATGGAATGGGTTGTTAAAGAAAATAAGATTGCTGTGATCGCCATGCACAAAGTGGGTATGGAGCCGTCGGTCATATTCCAGATATTTCAAAAGCTTGGTATCAGCCGTATGTTCGTATATCGTACTATCAACAAATACAACAATACTTCCTCTGTCGAAGACCAGAAAATATCGGGGTCATCACGTGGTGTTAGAACTACAAAGGCTGTTAATGCTGTTAAAGCCAGAATTCGTCGACCCATTAGGAAGCAAAAAATCTTATCACGAGATATGAAGATTCCTGCTAGGACTCTGTCGCGTATTATGAAAGAAGAGCTGAAACTCGGTGTTTATCGTCAATTTACAGGACATGCCCTAAATCAGTCTTTACAATTAAAGAGAGTGGATCGATCAAAACGTCTTCTGTCGCGATACGCAGGTGAAAGGTTTCTGTCGCGGATTCTGTCGCGATACGCAGAAAAAAATTTTTTAAAATGATAAATTATTGTAACGCTCTCAGTTTTAAAGAAGCTACTCAAGTGGTCGGAAAGGTCATCATCCTGCATCAGTGATGGTTTGGTGGGGTCTTGTTAAGGAGTCTCAAAACTACATTTCTGTTAAAAAGGAGTGAAAACTTTAGCCAAAGTGTATCAAGATACAGTCTTGGATCATGTTGTGAAACCTCTCAGCAATACACTTTTTAATAATATACCGTGGACTTCCCAGTAGGACTCTGCACCGGGTCACGCGGCACGAGTTACCCAAGCCTGGCTAAAAACCAACGTTCCGGAATTTATAAGAGCTAAAGACTGGCCCTCACCTATCTCAGACCTAAATCCTTTGAAGTTCAAATCGTAATCTGTTTTAGGGGAGATGGCCTACATTAAACGACACGGCGACATTGAGTTTCTTAAAAATCTTTGGAGCAAGCAGTGGCAAATTTTCCCTTGCAGTGCGAGCTTAAATTTATAGTTTCGTGGTCAAACAGATTAAATGCCTGTATTAAAGCCAAAGGTGGCCATTTCGAATAGAATATTTTTTTCTATTTTTTGCTAAGACTAATAAGTATATAGGTATAAATTTTAATAATATTACATTACTACATTTTAAAAACTGCATTTTGTTTGTAACAGAACTTATGGCCGGACTAGGTTTATATATCATATACTTATCCATACATATTAACCGATAAAAGGGAAAGAAAGTTGGCGAACATTTGACATTTAACGAATGTCAAAAATTCGTACCAAAAATATTTTCCCGTAATATTTAGGTACTTCTTTCCTGGTTTCACAATCTAGCTACCTTAAGTAAAAGTATAACAAATATAAACGGAAAGGAGGAAATTGGAAATGGCTTTACTCCATTAAATAAAACACTCGTAATTCCAATACTTTTTATGATTTATGAGGTTGTTAACTTTTTTGTTTGCGATGGCGGATAGAGGACCAACATGTTTTAGTCCCTCATCCGCCCTTTTACCGGTCTTTACACCTTCAATAGGTTATTTCAAATAAAAATGTATGAAACTCCCAATGAAGAGGAAGTGCTTGATACTTTTATTTATAATCTTTAGTTAAGTATTAAATGTTAAAATTGCTTTGCTTTTAATGGCTGAATTGTTAAATATCTAGATTTATCACCGATTATAATACAATCAGAGTTTAATAAGTTTAAAAACGTGATAAAAGGAAATTAAGCAATAACACATTATTTAACTCGTATTGCCCACATTCCAGAAATCAGACAAAAAGTCATTACGCTTTGCTGTTATAAACAACTAGCTGTCTCCCGCGGCTTAAAACTTAACGCGGACCTTAATTAAATTATTATTAAAATTATTTCTCTAAATTAAAAGTAGCCTAAGTTATTCCTTATAACATCAGCTATCTGCCAGTCGAAGTCCCGTCAGAATTAGGCCAGCCACTTCAGAGATTAGCCGGAACAAACAGTCAGACAGATAGACAAACAAAAATTATAAAAAAAAATATTTTGGTGTATGTACTATATACATATATACTCGTACATACGAAATGGCGTAGAAGAAACTAGATATGAGATTTTTTTACAACGAATTTTTTTTTTCAAAAAAAAATCTATGTTACTTCTAATAGCTCCAAGAATATGTGTTCAAAGTTTCATGATGATCGGTTAAGTAGTTTTCGCTTTAAAGCGTAACAAAAAATTTACATTCACATTTATAATATTACTAGAGATTGTGTAACTGTGAATACATTTAATTTTTTTTACTTCAAATTTCGAAAATAACTGCCAATTAAAAAAATTTTGGTTTGCCAATAGTGGACTAAGCTGACGTGAGCTGCCCAGTAAGAAAGAAAGAGCAAAATTATATTTATTATAAAAAATTTAGAGAATCTTGTAAATTCATACCTTTAGTTTAATATTCTGTCCGCGCAAATTTGTTCACATCTCTTACCATGGTTCTGCATCAGAATGACTATTGCTGGCTACCTTTTCACCATAGAAAAGATATCAAAATTCATTGTACTCTTTGCCCCATTCTCTTTAAACAATATTTTCCTGAACTTTATAAATTTAAATTTATACGTGAATATAAATTCATTCACAATTGATTGCCCCCCTTCTCTGAAACTCTATTTTATTTATTGTAATTTCATTAATCACGTATCTATATTTTACTCGCATCATAGTTATCTCAGTACTCAAAAAATATTAAAATAACACTATAAAATGAAATGACTATCAATAACATACTTCTCTAATATCTATTAATCTATTTATCCTAAAGATTGAATGACATATAATTCCACCTATTATTAAGGGTCAATAAAATATAAAATTAAAGTCTTTTATATAAAGAAAAAATCCTTTAATATGATAATCTCTAATTTCCAAGTGTTCAAATACCTCTTTGGTAAAAGGAAAAATGTATATTATTGAATAACGTTTAATCTCGTTGAAGTGGCTTCGGAGGTGGGTGCCATCGCGTTGCTAAGCGATTAAACTCCGCTTTACTAGCACTAAATATCCATTTCTCGTAGAGTCTTAAATAGCTACTCTATTTATTGAAAACAAAGTTGCTAAATAAAATCCCCCTAATAATGGATAGTATAATGAACGGATATGTTTCATTTTCAAGATAAGGTCTACACAAAATGAATGTTAACTCTTCTTCACGCCATTCCCAATACAGGGGTATACAGAGGGCTCGACAATGAAGCCTTTTTGACCCACCTTCCACATAAGACATTTTTGGGAGAATGTGACAGGTGCTGAGCCCGTCGCCGTCTTTATGTCCAAGCCAACGAGTATAGTTACTTCAAAGGTTTATTTTTATCTTAGAGGAATTAAGTCAAGAAGTCACGATAGCCAAGTGATCGGGTGATAGGAATTCGAGTGACGAGAACTGACTTTGACCCCTAAGGCTCTTACCAAAGGTTTTTTTTTTTTCAAAACTTATGTTTAATTTATATCGTGCGCTTGGACACAAAGACGGAAGCAGGCTGACCACCTGCCACGTTGTCCCTAAAATGTCTTCGGATAAGATGGGTGGAAAGGACATATTTGTGTAGAACTCTCTCTACCCCAGTATTGGGAGTGGCATGATTTGAATTTTCATTTATTTATTTTAAAATAATAATCAAACGTCATGTCCAACCAAGAAATTTTCTGAGGAATCTTTATTCGTATTTCATAAAAACTTGGTGCTCAAGTTTTAATTAGCATTTTTTTAGGTTAAACGAGATTTTTTGGACTAAATTAGATTTTTAATTGCGCTAACATTCTTTGTACATTTAGTAAAAAAATTGCACTGAACATCAAGTCAGTCACAAAATAGTTTTTTAAACATTTATTCAAACGACAACCTCATAGCCTAGTTGTTAGTAACCCTGTCTTAGAAGCTATTGGTTGTGGGTTCCAATCCTAAAAAAATTCGTATGAACACTCGAGTGATGCATGTTTATATGTATCTATGAATGTTTATCTATTTAATTATATATTTTAAAACTGGTAGAGCCACGCATCAGTTTTTGTTGTTGCATAAATGGGCCGACTCGTCCGGGGAAGTACCACGACCTCACAGAATACCGGCGTGAAGTAGAAGTCTAACAAACTTCAGCGTTTCGTCTGGTGAGTGCAGGTAACCGGAGGCCCACACACCCCTCTCCTCCAATTCCTGGGGGCACTCTAAGGCCGGCAACGCATCTGCTATGCCTATGGTATTGCGGGTGTTCATGGGCGGCGGTAATCACTTACCATCACGCTCGTTTGCCTCCCTTTTCTATATAAAAAAATATAGTAATTATTTTGTATCGTTACTTTGAACGGCGATCAGCTTACCACTTGGTCCAAATAAATTTTGACGTAAAGTGGGTAGAAATAACGTCAAATCAATTCTAGTCTCCTGTTTTTTAAAATATTCACATAAACTCCTTTATCAATAGTATTTTTTGTAATATACCAATGTTTCATAATGGAGTTCCTCTTTAAGCTTTTGCCTACCCCAGAACCGGGCATTACGGAACGAAGTAGGTTTAATTTAAATAATTTAACTGACTAGTTTAACTGACACGGGGATCGGTTGAAATTAAAAAAAAAACATTTATATTTGTTATATATTCTAGTATAGTCACCTGTCACGTTGCCCCAAAATATCTTCGGTGGAAGGTGGGTCGAAACGACTTAATTGTCTTTACCACTGTTTTTTTACTTATTTCTTATTTATTTATTTATTATATATTATGTGTATATTCCATAAACGTAATGTACACAAAGTTCCATAATATTATATTATATTTTATTTATTTATTTTGGAAGAGATGTCACAATAAACAAGTGGTTGGGTGATCGGAATTCGGAAGTCAAGAGACCTAAGTTCAATCCTCTGGGCTCGCATCAATGGGGTTTTTCATTAAGTCATTGAAAAAACCCCATTGGTATGTACGAATTATATCGTTGGCTTGGACACAAAGACGGCGAGGGGCTTCACCTGTCACGTCGTCCCAAAAATGTTTTCTAGATCTCTGCCTGCCAATGTATTAGGAATGACGGGAAGGATTTATGTTTTGTAAGAACGACAAAACTCATCGATCTCGGACAGCCTGGTTAGATTTATTGTCCTGTTTCATTGTTCTCGTATGTGATAACTAATCTACAAGAAAAACCATTTCATCTCTACACCGCTCCTGTTCGAGCCTTAGACGAAAACAATAACGAAGTAGAAGTGGAGAAATAAAACCGTCTAATTCCGTTACGCTGGAAGATCATTCAATTAACCTTACACCGCATTAGCCGAGCTTCCAAACGTCTTTGTACAATGTAGAGGAAAGTTTACGTTTGCCAAAGTCGCTATACAAACAGTTCTATGCGTCGAACTGAAGGGAATTTGCATGTTTACACACGGGCGGTTGCCGCGTCTTCGCATCTAGCGCGTTCGGTGTGCGCCATTCCATTAAATAAGTTAAACAAACATCAGCATAGCAAATATGGTCCGCGCATCGGAATTCGCGTTTTTATACGCTATGGGCTACGTGATTAACTCGTTGCATTGCTGTATTATTTTAAATAATGTTAGTAATATTTTGAACAATCACATACGTCATATTTAAGTAAGATTTTCTGTGCCTTGGTAACTAGATGGTGAAGATATATGTATATAGACAAAAAACGAGTTAAATGCAAAAACATCTATGATTCGAGTACAAAGCTTTATACTCATTACACGAATGGTCATACCTAGCAGGGTTTTAACGTGCATCCCTTAGCTTCATATCCACGGTTACTAAGCAGTTGGGCTAACATGTAATAGAACTCAATTCTTTTAGATTGAGATTTGAAGTTCGCCAGGGATTATATAGATAGCAATTATCTTAATCTCAATTTTTAAAAAAATATTAAAATATCTTCACGCAATTCCCAATACAGGGGTAGACAGAGGTCGAGTCTAGACAATTAAGTCCCTTCGACCCACCTTTCACCGAAGATATTTTCGGGACAACGTGACAGGTGGTGAGCCCGTCGCCGTCTTTATGTCCAAGCCAACAATATTCGTACATAAGTTTTTTTAAAAACCCCATTGGTATGTACGAATTATATCGTTGGCTTGGACACAAAGACGGCGAGGGGCTTCACCTGTCACGTCGTCCCAAAAATGTTTTCTAGATCTCTGCCTGCCAATGTATTAGGAATGACGGGAAGGATTTATGTTTTGTAAGAACGACAAAACTCATCGATCTCGGACAGCCTGGTTAGATTTATTGTCCTGTTTCATTGTTCTCGTATGTGATAACTAATCTACAAGAAAAACCATTTCATCTCTACACCGCTCCTGTTCGAGCCTTAGACGAAAACAATAACGAAGTAGAAGTGGAGAAATAAAACCGTCTAATTCCGTTACGCTGGAAGATCATTCAATTAACCTTACACCGCATTAGCCGAGCTTCCAAACGTCTTTGTACAATGTAGAGGGAAAGTTTACGTTTGCCAAAGTCGCTATACAAACAGTTCTATGCGTCGAACTGAAGGGAATTTGCATGTTTACACACGGGCGGTTGCCGCGTCTTCGCATCTAGCGCGTTCGGTGTGCGCCATTCCATTAAATAAGTTAAACAAACATCAGCATAGCAAATATGGTCCGCGCATCGGAATTCGCGTTTTTATACGCTATGGGCTACGTGATTAACTCGTTGCATTGCTGTATTATTTTAAATAATGTTAGTAATATTTTGAACAATCACATACGTCATATTTAAGTAAGATTTTCTGTGCCTTGGTAACTAGATGGTGAAGATATATGTATATAGACAAAAAACGAGTTAAATGCAAAAACATCTATGATTCGAGTACAAAGCTTTATACTCATTACACGAATGGTCATACCTAGCAGGGTTTTAACGTGCATCCCTTAGCTTCATATCCACGGTTACTAAGCAGTTGGGCTAACATGTAATAGAACTCAATTCTTTTAGATTGAGATTTGAAGTTCGCCAGGGATTATATAGATAGCAATTATCTTAATCTCAATTTTTAAAAATATTCACATAAACTCCTTTATCAATAGTATTTTTGTAATATACCAATGTTTCATAATGGGGTTCCTCTTTAAACTTTGCCTATCCCAGAACCGGGCATTACGGAACGAAGTAGGTTTAATTTAAATAATTTAACTGACTAGTTTAGCTGACACGGGGATCGGTTGAAATTAAAAAAAAAAACATTTATATTTGTTATATATTCTAGTATAGTCACCTGTCACGTTGCCCCAAAATATCTTCGGTGGAAGGTGTGTCGAAGAGACTTTATTGTCTAGACTAGACCTCTGTCTACCCCTATATTGGTAATTACATGAATATATATTTTATATATAATTATATACTTTTGCTTAAAAAAAAAGTCACGATAGTCGAATGGTTGGGTGGTCGGAATTTCGAGTCGATAGACCCGAGTTCGGTCCCCAGGTGGCAGTCTCGTACCAATGGATTATCAAAAACTTATGTACGAATTATATCGTTGACTTGGGCATAAAGACGGCGACGGGCTCACCACTTGTCACGTTATCCCGAAAATATCTTCGGTGGAAGGTGTGTCGAAGAGACTTTATTGTCTAGACTAGACCTCTGTCTACCCCTATATTGGTAATTTCATGAATATATATTTTATATATAATTATATACTTTTGCTTGAAAAATAAGATCGGAAGACGATGAGGTGGCAGGCTTACCACCTGTCATGTTGTCTCATATAAGCGCTGCTGAAATGTGGGTTAAAAATTCTTAAGTCTAAATCTTTGACTACTACTACTGCAAATACAGTCTTCAGTTTGATTTCTTGTTGCTTAATTAACAGAAAGAAGCAGACTGTAAGAAAATTTTAGTCTATTTACCTTACACTTATTATGACTTTGAAATAATTTAATGAAACAAAATCGTAGTCTTTTATTTTGACTAAAGTTATTTAAAGGAAGTACTACTGTACTCTGGAAAAAGTCACAATATTTTTATTTGTCGAAGAAAACTTTACAACATCAATAAAGTCTCCAGCGTAGCCAACCTAATTAAAAGAATTCTATAAATAAGTATTAAATAAATACATATATAGATACGGACGAAGATAAGAGTCACGATAGCCAAGTGGTCGAGTGGTCGGAATTTAGAGTCAAGAGAGCCGAGTTCGTCTCCCAAGTGGCAGGCTCGTACCAATGGGTTTATCAATAAACTAATGTATGAATTATATTGTTGGCTTGGACATAAAGACGGGCTCACCACCTATCACGTTGTCCCGAAAACATCTCTCTACCCTCTAGACCTCTGTCTACCCCTGTATTGGGAATTGCGTGAAGACATTACGGACAACATCACACATATTGCTCTGATACCAAAGTAAGCAGCTTAAGCACTTATATTATGGAATCAGAAACTACGAAGGTACAAAAAGGTCAAAACCTGAGAAAAAAAGCGTAGAAAAGAAAAAGTGTTTTTTACATTAACCCAAATCAAACCCGGGACTCGACAGCTGGTGACACCATGAAAAACGCCACTCGTCCACCGAGGTCTATGAAGTCTATGACGAGTTCGTCAGGCCGTTATATACAAGAGGTTTCATACCTTTTGGATATAATGCAGTACGGATACACAGATCTGTCATCATGCATTGGTAATCACCTAACTTTCTACCTTCTCAAGTTATACCAAAACACGATTTCTTCCTATTCACTTCTTATGCTTCCACACACATTTATTACTCTATATCTCTGGTTCTATTTGAAATATTCGGCTTGTTTTAGTCAAAAACTAGGTAAAAAGGTATTGGGATTATTGTATTGAGAGTCCGGAGGAGCAACAAGGGCTTCTTATACGACTTTTATCCTGACTATAGACTGCTTAACGGATCTGAATGATTTTTGGTATAGCGATTTTGACTTTTTGTAAGGAAGTTCCGGATTTCCGAAGGTGAAAAACTAGCGAGGAGCATAAACCTTCAAGAAAAGAGCCCATACCTTTCCCAGAGGCCGGCAATGCAACTGCTATGCCTTTGGTATTGGAGATGTTCATGGGCGGCGGAAATCACTTACCATCACGTTTGCCACCTGCTCGTTTGCCTCCCTTTTTACTAAAAAAAAACTATTTTTTATTACAGGAAATTAAAGTCTCCTCTCTCCTTTTACTAATGCTTGTTTGGGACAAAGTGAGTGATGGTGACTCCATTGCTGTCGTAATGCCCAAGTGAATGTTACAATATACCTACATAGATATATTTATATGAAGATAAATATTCATATGTACATATAGACATCCACGACTCAAGTAAAACATTCATACTATGCACTCAAATATTTCCTCTAGCCGAACGAACTCAAAACCGTTAGTTTCGAAGGTAGGCCATCACACCACACTGCCAACTAGGCCATCGAATCGTAAATTTTATTCATCATATTTTAATACAAAAATATATCGAAACACGCCCTACACATTGTGGTCTTTATTGTTAAAATGTTATTTTTAACAATTAAATTTAATTAGAGAAATAAAATTCAGCGCGAAATTATCTGTTTATTTAGTTTTTTTTTGTGTATCTGACACTAACAGCCAAAAGCCTTTGATGTAACTCTAATTTAGTCGCTTATTATTTAATGTTAATTAAGTTAAATTCGTAAAAAAGGTTTATATGACAATAGTTGCCAATAATAAGAATTCAACAAACTGAAATCATTTAGCTGTTTATTCCTGCAAAAGTTTAATCTGTTATATTTTTTGTACACAGAAATATCATGGAATATAAGTCACTTGGAACGTAGCTATATTTAAAAAAAAATTGTGAGGAAATTTTCAGAAGTTAACTTTGAGATGGAAAGCTCGCCGTCCAGAGTGCTCGTTCCACCACATTTAACAGATGGAGCGCATGCATCTTAGCTATTTGTAAAAGGACAAAAGTTCCAAAGCTTTTTTAAGTTTATAGCAATTTATAGCAATTATGCTAAAAATACTATTTATAAACAAGGTGTTGGATGATCTGAATTCATCCCACCTGGACCTCTCGTACCATTGCGTTTCCGAAACTTTGTATCTGTGGGTGCTTGTTTCTGTGGGTTGAACACTCATAGTAATAAACTAACCACCTGTCACGTAAGCTGAGCTGTTCTAAGCAAGCTCCAATGAAATGTGGATTAAAAGCACTTAAGTGTAGCTGGGATACGAGATTTTTTAAATTTACTTATCAGAAGTTACGATAGCCGAGTGATGGGGTGATCGGAATTCAAGTTAAGAGACCCGAGAACGAGCCCCTGGTGGTTGGTTACTAATCCTATAAAAAAATAAATAAATAAATATAAATATCTTCACGCAATTCCCAATACAGGGGTAGACAGAGGTCAAGTCTAGACAATTAAGTCCCTTTGACCCACCTTCCACCGAAGATATTTTCGGGACAACGTGACAGGTGGTGAGCCCGTCGCCGCCTTTATGTCCAAGCCAACGATGAAATTCGTACATAAGTTTTTTGAAAAACTCATTGGTACTGTCACCTGGGGATCGAACTCGGGTCTCTCGACTCGAAATTCCGACCACCCAACAACTCGGCTATCGTAACTTTTAATTTACTAATCCTAATAGTTTTTTTTTTTATTTTAATCATTAGTTTGAAAATAAAGATGGCGACAGGTTTACCACCACGTCACGTTGTCTCTTAAAACGTCTTCGATAGAAGGTGGTCGAAAGGATTTAATCTAATGCACACCAGTTAACCTAATGCACAGGGGGCTTACCTACATTTATCTTGATGTTCAATATGCGTTTCAAAGAAGTACTTTACACCATGTTACAGAAGACTTATTTTTGCATGACTTGAGCAGCACGGGTCCTCCAATATTGATTATTATTGATTTTAACACGCACGTGAGGATATTCAAGCACTCTTGACTTATCCATATTCAAGCAACTTGTTCGCAGGGTCAGTAATAATTATGCGTCGCTATAATTTATTTATTTATTAATTCAAGCTGTTATGTGTTAAGCGTACACCATGTACCCAGTTTAGATAATTAGAGGACAAAGTTATACATTAATTGACGACCTCCGTGGACGAGTGGCGTAAACACCGGTTTTCAAGATGTTGCCATCTCGAGGTCCCGCGTTCGATTCCCGGTCGGTTGAATGTAGAAAAACCACTTTTTCACATTTTGTGGTCTCGGGTTTGTGGTGCCTTTGTTGTTTCCGATTCCCACAATTTAGCAATTGCTGAACAATTGCAGCAATAGCACAAGTGGTTTAGCATCTTACATTGGGAACGGAGCAATGTATGTGATATCACATGATCAGTGCCACTTTGAAATTATGTTACTGTAGAAATATATATATTTTATGTATTTAGTAGCCAGGCTGACTCTAAAAATTGCAATGTAAAGGAAATAATGTAACATCAGTTCAAATAAAATCTTTAAATTTCTGTTTAAGAGAATTTTCTTTTCATTTAGTTTTAAATAATAACAGTGTATTTTTTGGCATTAAAATATATCGCAAATTACAGGATATGCATCGATATTAAATTTGAAAGATACGTTTAAATCAGCAAAGAATATTTAAATAAGGCATGGTAAATTAAATGCGGCTTGGTATTGTCCAGAGCTCAAATGTCACAATAAATTCTCCTATCATTTCCACTCGAACAAATCGCCTCAATGTCTCTTATATATATAATTACAAGGCCGTAAAGATAGGTAGGTAAATGAAAAGCCGGCTCTGGTTTCAAGACGGCCCTGTGGGACTAAAAAGGGACCTTTCTGCACCGGTGACAAGGCCCGATTCATTCAGGATACATGATGGAACATCTGTGTACGAGTATGTATTGGGAATAATTTCCCATAAGCAGAGTTCTGTTTTCGACATTAATGGGACTAGTAAGTTTGTAGGTCGGATAGCATATAAACGTCCTAAATTGTAAACGAGAATATTCCATCACTAACATGCGTAGTAGTTAAATGTTGGACATGAGTTTTAAACAGCCCCGACATTATACAAAGGACGATACTTTAGGCAACTTGGAAATACGAACAAACCGCTTAATGTATTTGAAACTGGAACACGGTTGTAATGAAAACTTTTACTTACAATTTGGAAAGAACAAGCTATGTATCTACCTATTGAAACAAAACTTTCTCACTTCTTGTTCTCGTTAAGCGTTCGCCTGACTGCTTTTTTCACTATTTAAAAATAAATCGTTCCATTTTCAAACTTCGGGACGGTTCCCTTCTTTTAAAGTTTTAATTCTCTGTATTGTCCTAAGTTCGACAACAACTTTATACAGGCTTTTGGGATTGTATTTGATGGGTAACTTTTTATACTTCTAGCTATATTATATAATTTTTCTTAAAGACTTCTACAATGTCTTGAAATAATGAAAAAATAATGAATTCAATGAAATAACGTAAATATAAAACATTTAAAAAGAACCAACACGACAAACCTTAAAGCACGGAATATTTATTTACTTGTATTGTAGGAATCGCAACCAAAATCATAATTATTTTTGTTTTGCAATTCCGAAAGAAGTCACTGCGTAATTTCTCTATAATGACTAATGCACATAACGGCAAAACAAGCTCAAAGCAATCCACAACAGCATAAATGGCACAAAAAAAAATTCGTGAATAAGCCACATTCACCAGGCTCCCAGCGGTGAAAAGAGAGCATTTCAAAAGGCTTTAGATTCACGACAAAGTCGATGAATTCTCTCGCCGTTCGCGCGGAAGGTTAGCGGCCGTATCGAACGGCGGGGCCGGTATTGGAAATTATTTCTCGAGAGCGTATTCCTGCCGTGGACATAAGTAGGTCGCGGTGTTTTATGGCTACATTTTTCACCGGTGATGCTTCTTTGACCCTTTTGTGTGGATCGGGGTTCCTATTCATCGCTTAAACGGTAAAAGGAAATGAATTTTAATTTTTTAGCTTATTTTCTCATCATTCATCCTTTTGTCTACGTTGCCTTATTGAGTAAAAATATAATCGATTAAATGTTATTTATAACTTTATTCTGTGAAATTGACTTAATGCTTTATAAGATTCTTTAAGTGTCGAATTTTTCAAGTCATCGTTTAATCCTTTTTTTTGGATTATAAAAACATTTTCAAAGAGGCATCGGGACTACATATGGGTTTTTATTGAATTCGAAGTTAAAAATAAATAAATAAATATCTTCACGCAATTTCCAATACAAGGGTAGATAGAGGTCTAGTCTAGACAATTAAGTCCCTTCGACCCACCTTCCACCGAAGATATTTTCGGGACAAGGTGACAGGTGTTGAGCCCGTCGCCGTCTTTATGTCCAAGCCAATGATATAATTTGTACATAAGTTTTTGAAAAACCCATTGGCACGAGCCTGCCACCAATATTAATAAATAAAGACTGAAAATCAGAATACTGTGTATATCTATACCTTTTAAATCATAACAAAACAAAAGTTAATAAAAGTAATACTAGTAATGATCATTAAACAATATGTAGTTTACAATAAATGAATTGTCACCTGTAATTTTTTTTATCTGGAGAGGCATATGAAAATTGTAGAAACACACTTACTATGTTGTGGCTACAGATTCGTAGCGAATACATATTGGTGATTTCTATTAAGCTCCATTGGGGAGAGGGTGCTTACATGTGACACTAAATTTTACCATTCATACCAAAAATAAATAAAAAAATTGTTTTACATCTACTCAGTACCTTTAATTCAGTAGCGTATGTCACGAAAACCTTAAAGTCTTCGAAATAAAATAGCTTTATTCTTTAAAAATGTTTTTACTTTGCGAGTAACCGACCGCGCGAACTATCTGCTTCTGACGTCTAGTCTCTTGTTAACAGTACAAATTTATTTTCTTTTAAAATTTTCGTCTTTTGTTCTGTGTATCGAAGTTTCGCGCCAAGTTTATTGAAAAAGGCTTTAACACTGTTAAATTTTCTAGACTATTGTTGTTATTGTGTAGACTTAGCAAAAATTACGTTTAAGTACATCTTAACATGAACAGCTTTCTAATAAATGTACTGCAAGACAGGTTTATAGGACGGGTATAAGTATATAAGACGGGTGGGACATTAGATTATAGCCTTCGCTGGTGTCATATATCCACTAGTAAAGATAAGTCTTTACATTAAGATGCATAATATATGCCTCTTCCGTTACTAGAACTTTCTATAACCGCTACACGTGTCCAGCGGATTAGCTATCGCATTAACAGAGATAATTATTTATGAAATTATTACTTGAATTATTAATCAAATTATGCATAATCATTATTCCACCTTCGAAAGTAAAATTATATAATTTGTGCGCGTACTGAAGGCGGTATTTTATCTCCTTTATTATTTTCTTTATTTATAAATCTCATCACCCAGAACCATCATTGCGCGTATCATTTGTATGCCGATGACCTGCAGTTGTACTCACAAGCGAGTGTTGATAATATGGCTGCAGCGGTAGAGATAGTTAATAGTGACCTTGAACATATTAAAAGCTGGTGTGACAAGTTTGGTTTAACTGTTAACCCATCTAAGTGTCAAGCCATAATAGTAGGTAGCTATTGGATATTGGGAAGATTAGATTCAGACGCATTACCTCCCGTTGTTTTTAACGGGACCTTACTGGAATGGTCTCCTACTGTAAAAGATCTCGGCTTATACATTGACGCCACTCTTGGCTGGCATACTCAAGCCATGTATGTAAGTCAAAAAGTTACTGGAATCCTTCGAACACTCTACCGCTTGAAAAACTTTCTCCCTTCTAAGACCAAAACAACTTTAGTTCAAACTATTATTTTCCCCCTTATTGACTATGGTGATGTATGTTATTCATACATATTGTTATTATGGTTTGACCTGAATGCAGACCTTCTTGACAAATATGACCGACTTCTCAATAACTGCATTCGATTCATTTTTAATCTTCGTAAGTATGATCACGTGTCTAATTATGGCTCGCAATTAAAATGGTTACCCATTCGCCAACGCCGTAGTTTGCGTGTACTCACAACCCTGTACTCTATTCTAACATCTCCCACTGCACCTTCCTACCTATCTTCCCTATTTAAATACCTAAGCTCTAACCACGACAGAAACCTTCGGTCATCAAACAACCTCCAGCTTCATTGTCCCAATCATACTTCAGGCTTTATCCATTCCTCCTTTCTTGTGCAATCTGTTCTGCTTTGGAATGCACTTCCTCTCGAAATCAGGATGTCCAAGAACCTTTAAAGCTTTAAAGAAGAAGGTGAAAGATCACCTCCTAAAAACTTTGGCAGAATCATCGTAATATCCGTTTATTTATGGCATTAATTATATTATTTAAGTATTTAATCTGAATAAGTGTATATTTGTAAGTATTTATATGTATTTTTATATGTATCTATGTATGTATGTATGTATGTAAAAATGTAGGTATATATATTTTATACTCATGTAGTATATCAATATCTTATTTTACTTGTGTGTCTATCATATTTATCTGCTTCACCTACTTCAACCAATCTCTGCATCACCCAAAGGTAGACTGGCAGAGAATGCCTCAGGCATTAAGTCCGCCTATACATTAAACGTATGAAGTTTAATAAATAAATAAATAATACACGATTCGTGTCAATTATTCGATTTATTAAATACAAAAAATTTACAGGCTACTAGGCAGATACAGGGCTAGAGAAAATAGTCCAAACAAAAAAAGCCTTGCTATGTTGATAATAAGGTATGGCAATTAGTTGATTTTGTTGTTATCATAGTTTTCTTTTGCAATGAACACTTTTTAGGCATCGTTGTGATTTGAAAATTGATAAAACGAAAAGACTATGCTAAAATACGATACACTCATAATGAACAGGATTTAATTTGCGAGACAATGAATCACTTTCAGGTCATAAAGATATAAAATATAATAAGTTATATTTTATATATAAGCTATAATATAATTAAGTTTATATTTTGTTGCTCCTTTAGACTACAAACCACTAGATATCACTTTTACTGAGTGTTTTAAGAACCATTGCTTTCACTTAATTGTCACGGTACTTGATGATTGTGTTCCGGGTTCGATTACCGCTGCCATTACCGCTAAAATTGTGGATTATAATCTAGATTCGCTTACTTAACTACGTCATTGGCATTGAAGTGAAAATTATACGACTTAATGTTAAAAAAACATTATTAAGAGTTCGTCTGAAGCTTGTGAACCCTGTTTCAAAAATGACTATTTCAATTTCTAATGAATAATATTATGAGATATTTATTTCTAATGAATAATATTATGAGATATTATGAGATATTAGTCTAGGAAGTCAGCCTGCCTGGGGCTATATGCAGGTATCAAATTAGCGCTTCTTTTCAAAAAGAAAGGAAAAAATTACCGAGGTATTTTGATGCCATTTTTAATTTATTATAGTAATTAGCAGTAATTAAAATATTATAAGCGTCATTCATACCTGTTTCTTAGCCTCGTCTAGCGAAAGTCTTAAGAAATTGCACCGCAGACTTACCTGAGAAATATGAATGAAGTTAAATAATTAAATATATTTTTAGAAACTTAACTTCTTAGATTACAACTGTGAGTTTTCTGAATAATCATCAACTAAGAGGGATAGAAATATAATATTTCAAAGACTTTTTCTAAGAAATTTCGATTATAGAAGCTGCTTTGGAAATTACGACTGCAAAGGAAAACATAAAAAAGTAGTTAAGAAACCGATTGAAAGGTGCCTGTTGTAAATTACTTTTCTAAATCAGTCAGTTATCAAAAGTAATTTGAATATAAATAGAATATATTTGCGATTTTGTCGCTGTAATTTGTAATATTAAAGACACATAAGATTTGAGCTGGAAACAATTTAATTTTTTTATTGTACTGCTAGCTTATTTTATCTACCTCTACAACACCACTCATATAATGAGGAAATACCTTAATAAGGGTAAGCATATAGGAGATCATGTTGCTGACGATTTGTAATTTTTTGAAGAGTTGGCCTTGCCACTTCTTGTCTTCTGTGTCTTGTCATGTGTTTTGCTTCTCTCGCGAAATTGAAAATTATTGGAGTATCAAATAAGTTTATCAAATAATAACGTAGCAAACGTTCATAGCGACGTCTTTAGGAGATTGGTATAAGGTACATTTAGTATATACTTACTACGTGAGTGTGTTTATCGCAAATATATGTGTGTTATTAAATACGTAAGATATTGAAAACACCCAAATAGCGTTGTACCGTGTAGAATCTATTATCCTAAGCTATCCTCTCATCCACAGTATCAATGTCAACTGCATCAGTTAAGTTTATAAATCTCTGTTTGGAACGCATCTTAAGAGCGTTGGCTGCTTTTGTCTGAAGTTTTGAAAATTTCTAGCTATGTTCTTAACTTTATAGGTATTAGGACTACATACGTTGCCCGATCTAGGCATAATATGCATTTTTGTGACTCATGTAAGCCATGGGCGATTTTTCAAGTTGATTTTTTCAATTCTATTCTATTAATTAAAATAGACCTCAGAGCTAGCGGCACCATGAAAACCAGTATTTTAGTTACGTACATTACATAAATACGTATTAATGTATGTATTAAATTTACGTACATTACATAAATTTTTATTAACTTCAAGAAATAATACGTAAAATCAAAGCATCGTTTAAATTGCAAGATACTCTACAATAGCCATTACATAAACTATACAGCTTCGAGTTTTTTTCTGCGTTAAGGTACTACATCAACTGTATTGCAGTGCATTTAAGAGTTTCCGCCTTCTCTCTGCAGTTTAAATTGCAGCGAGAGTGTGCCCCGTGCGGCTATTCATCCATCATTGTGTCCGGCTCTACGGAGTTTCAGATCACAGTGGGCTGTCGATTTCAGAGAAGAAAAGATTTCTTCTGAAATGAAATCTATGTTACATTTAAGTTTATGTGGTAAGACCTTAAACAATTCTATTTCCTAGTTTCTCCTCTATTTTCTTACTTAATGGCAACGTTTGAATGTAAGGACGTTTTTTATTTAATCACTTAAAAGCGATCAGATTTCATACAAATTTAACAGAGATTTTAAAATTGGTAATTATAGAACGGTATTCTTTCCGGTATTCTTATCTTGCATTTATGAATTAATCCTGTGAAAGAAATCTAAAACAAGATTTTACTTGATTTTAATTAGTGTTGTAGTATGGTGTAACGACGATTCGAAGGCTATAATCGTTCAAAATTACTTATCTTCGTGCAGTCATGGATTTGAATATCAAAATTAAAAAAAAATATCTTCACGCAATTCCCAATATAGGGGTAGACAGAGGTCGAGTCTAGACAATTAAGTCCCTTCGACCCACCTTCCACCGAAGATGTTTTCGGGACAACGTGACAGGTGGTGAGCCCGTCGCCGTCTTTATGTCCAAGCCAACGATATTCGTACATAAGTTTTTGAAAAACCCATTGGTACGAGCCTACCAACTGGGGACCGAACTCGGGTCTATTGACTCGAAATTCCGACCACCCAACCAATCGGCTATCGTGACTTAAAATTAAAACAATAATTGACTAAAAACTGTGAATATCTTTTTTAAAATATATGTTATAGTTATTTTTGACTATACAGTTTTTATCCGATAAATGAAATGATCGAGCGGGAACTTTATTTATTGAATATACAAATCGCTTGCCGAGTGGTCGGTTAGTCGGAATTTCGAGTCAAGAGACCTGAGTTCGATCCCCAGGAGGTAGGTTCGTACCAATGGGTTTTTCAAAAACTTGTGTACGAATTATATCATTGGCTTGGACATAAAAATGGCGACGGGCTCACCACCTGTCACGTTGTTCCGAAAATATCTTCGGTGGAAGGTTGGTCAAAGGGACTTAATTGTGTACACTAGACCTCTGTCTACCCCTGTATTGGGAGTTACGTGAAGATATTTATTTATTTGAATATACAAATCCTTTCCTTTCTAAAAAAAATATTAATTTGTTTAAAATCCAAATATATTATTTATTATTTCATGAATCTAAAGCACGAATTGCCTAAATGGCTCGAGGGGCGAACTGTGAAGTAGGATTTCGTTTATTTTAAATTAAAAGATTTTTGGTTCTCTCATACTCAAGTAAAAAAGAAAAGATTCTCATAATTATATACTTTTTGTATGTAAAACTAAAAACGAAACAATTTGGGTTCACTCATTTTTTAAATTCTTTGATGCACTTTGCACGCGAGTTTGATGCTACTCGAAGAGGCGTGGAAAGTTAATTTCGCGAATATAATAAATATTCTAATAACATAGATTTGTATTCTTAAGTCCTTTTTTAGGTAAGCAATAGTACACAGCTCACTATCGAGTCGACAATTAGATTTACATATTAACCGCCCTCTGGAGACTAGTCCTGTTTCGATATCGACTAACTAACAAGGTTCGACAATGAATACTGTCAATTGAATCCAAACAATGAATCCCAAAGGCATAGAGACATTGCTATTGTTAGCGACCGGATATCTGAGGAATAAATAATTGAAATTCCTTCGCATACCGTTATTTTTAATAAAAAATAAATAAAAGAAAACAACTTTAAAGAAGAGAATTTTAAAGTTGTTATTTTTAAATTTAAGCCATTATTCAAACTTAGTCAGTGTGTTTGTACAAGTTTTATCACCATTTAGGAAACTAGATTACTTTTCATTTAATTTCACTCTTCTGTTTGATGGCAGAAATATGTAAAAATGTTTTTATGATGGCCGAGTGGTGGGGTTATCGGAATTCAAGTCAAGAGACCCAAGTTCGATTCCCAAGGTTCGTACCATAGGGTTTTTTCAAAACTTATGTACGATTTATATCGTAGGCTTGAACATAAAGAAAGCGACGGGCAGAGGTTGGATCTACGTGACTCCATCTGTCACCAAAAAATATCTTCGATGGAAGGTGAGTCGAAATGACTTAATTGTCTAGACCTCTGTTTACCCCTTTATTGGGAATGGCGTGAAGATAAATGTGTTAAAGTGTGGTTCTAACTCGGACGAATGCTGGACAGAGAAGGAATGGAAAGGGAACATTTGTTAAAATTGTGGTACTTCAGGTAGTTTATACATATTTTTATTCGAAACAAAAGATTTTAGAGGAGCGTGTCGGCAGCTGCGTGATTAATGGCGCGCGTCCACTGGCGTTTTATTAGCGTTGCTAAAGTACGGACCACTTCGTACCCGTACCGGTGTTACGTGGCCGTACCGAGGACGGTTAGCGCGTGGATTTTTACGAGGGCATAAAATTTCACTTCACTTTACCGTACGCCAGTCAGTACCAATTTGTTATGTTGATTCTACTTCATTCTGTATGCTGTAACCGCCATTTTGCCAGCGCCAGTAACAGTAAAAGGCGGGAACTTGTTTCATGTTCTTTTTATTATCGGTTCTTTAAATTTGTATTCCTAACAATAGACCAAGATTAACGTAAATTGTTCTATCTTTTTTTTCAAAATACAAAATTATTAGAAATGGCAACTGAAGTCGCTGTTTTTTTTTATTTTTTACTTGATAAATATCATCTTGGTGAGCCCGTCACCGTCTTTATGTCCAAGCCAACGATATTAATCGTACATAAGTTTTTGAAAAACCCTTTGGTACGAGCCTGCCAACTGGGGATAGAACTCAGGGCACTTGACTCGAAATTCCGACGACTCTACCTTCGTCTCGTGACTTCCTATATCTCTCTCCTAAGTAATATGTGTTGTCACTGCTGAGGTGAAAAGTTGTGTGTGCTACACGAGAGCAAAGTTGTTTGCATCTCGTGCTGTTAAGTGCTGTAACAATGGGTGTTACGAGCTTTCCACCTGGGGATCGAACTCGAGTTTCTTGTCCAGAATTTTGATCACCCAACCACACGGAAAATAAAACAATACTGAATACTATCCCATTAAATCAAAATCTAAAAGTAATAAAACAAGCTAAAAATAAATAATATAAAACTGATAGTGCCTGAGTGACCAAGTTCCAAAAATATTTGCGCTATAAAGAACTCGGTAGATAGTTATTCTATATTTTTTTCGTATGCCAATAAACTTTAAATGTAAAATACTAAGTCTAAAGTCAAAAATAAATGTCTAAAGCCTAGATTAGCCAATAACGCTTAGTAATTGTTGTTGACTAGTGGTCAGGGCGCTCGCTTAATAAAGCGAGTGACGCATGTTCGACCCCGGGTCAACACTTTTATTAAATTTGTCGAAGCGATTTTTTGTGCTAAATTTACCTTTGCTCGGCGGTAAATGAAAACATTCTGAGGAAGTGTGTCAAGTTCGAGGGATGGTATTTGCCCAGCAGTGGGCATTAACACTCTGCTGCTTGACTTACTTCATACATTTTAATGGTTTATACATCGCAAACATATTTATATCTTATCGATAATGACAATGTACTCGTATAATGTTTATATTATATTTTTATTGAAATAATAAACAAAATAATAATTTTATTGGCTTATTTCATAGTACTTCAAGTAGAATGATAGAAAAATGTCATACTTGGCATTTGCCCAACCACGGTACAAACAACTATTTCTCAGTGGTCTTTATGGATACCGAAGGGTAAAACTTTGCTTGTTAACGGAGAAATATCTCGAGTCACAACATATCTGCGAGCCTTTATAGAGAAAGTTTCGAGTATTGCACACGTTTGAGTATTGAATCATTGACCTGCCCGTCGCTTCTATCGAAAAGTTTCGTTGGTTAGTGGTAAATAGAATCATATGATATACGTCCTGGAAATTAGATACTATGCATATCTAACTTAATATACTTGGACATCGATCTTAATCATTTCAACTTTATGTATTAAACATTATATTTTTTATTCCTAAAAGTGGGGTAGACAGATGTCTAGACAATTAGTTAAGTACTTTCGACTCACCTTTTACCGAAGATATTTTTGGGCCAACACGTGACAGATACTGAGCCCGTCGCCGTCTTTATGTCCAAGTCAACTATATAAATTAAACGTAAGTTTTTTTGTTTAAAAAACCCATTGGTACGAGCTAAGTCTCTTGATTTTAATTCCGATCATCCACCACTCGGCTATCGGGAAACCTGTCCGTCTTAATCCAAGAAACAAATCTTTTTTTTATTCTTTCACTCCCTTACATCTACACATACATTGGACCTCGGAGGCTTTTCTTATTTGAACACATTTTCAGTCGATTCACATCCATCTAGGGCACAGGGCATGTTCCACATATTTACTTGACTATTCATAAAGCCAGATAAATTACACAAATAAAAGATTTTAGGTTAATGATGATTGACAGTAGCTTAATCGAAAGGGATACTCAAGTTAAATGCTCGTGGAGGGCTAGTCTTTGTGTTTTTATAATGTTTGTAATGAAACAACAACTGTTGAAATGTGTGCCTAAATGATGGGAGAAAGTTTATTCTTTTAAATAAATTGTTATTGTATTAAATATGTGTAAATCCTAAAACAATTTTAATACATTGTACATTTTAAATTAATTATGTTGTCATCAAATTTACAAGAGACTATGTTTTGACGTTCGGGGGTTGTTGAGTTTCAAAGCTTTAAGATACGATGATAAAAGCCCCGCAGCTACTTCCGTTTCCTCTTTAACTTAACTTGGCTCTAAAAGTACCCTTCCAGTTGTCATGCATTACTTTAAAAATTTTATAGCTTATTAACCATTTCTTAACCTTTGTAATTGTTTATTATATTAATTGTATTTAGAACTATTTACATTAAAATTCATTTTCTTATTACTATTATGATATATTTATGTCTATACAGAAATCGAAATTTTTTATGAATGTAGCTTTTGAATTGTTTATAAAACTTAAACACGATTTGGATTTTTGGACAGGCCTCACAGACGTTGGCAGGTTCATCATCTACATTGTTGTCATCTTGAAGTTTCGTTGAAAAGTGGTTTAATTAAATAATAATGATACTTAAATATTTCATGATTTATTTTATTTTTATTTCATAGGAAAACTTACAGCTTATTTACAAGAGTTGATACAAATACAACTAGAAGAAATGGAAGCCAATTAAAAGTTTTCACTTATAGAGGATTAAAAACATATTTAGAAAAAATATTATCTTAAACGTACACGTTATGAAAATAAATGTCAGGACACGGTAACAAATAAATAAAAAGTTAGTTACATTGTAGTGAGAAGAAGCTATATGAGAGTAATTTCTTAAGTTGGGGGATACCGGTATGAAATAGCTCAATGTGTACAGTTCGCGACGTGTTATTGAAAGATCTACATGATGCAATTAAAAAAAATTTTGCCCTTTTGAATTAAGTCGCTTTGATCCACCTTCCACCGAAGATATTTTCGGGACAACGTGACAGATGGTGAGCCCGTCGCCGTCTTTATGTCTAAGCCAACGATATAATTCGTACTTAATTTTTTTGGAAAATCCATTGGTACTAGCCTGCCATCGAGTTCAGGTCTCTTGACTCGAAATTTCGACCACCCAACCACTCGGCTATCGTGACTTGTTATTTCTCATTTAAATAATTAAAATTGCATTCTGTAGTAAGAAACTGTAGCTCACATTATACCAATAAGTGTTACTTATTTTTTGGAAGCTCCAACATGCCAGCAGATCACCACGGAAGGTTTGGTTTTCTTTAGTTTGATTGCAAGTCGTCCACGATACTTTGTAATTTACCTTAAATAATGGAAACCTCTGTTTACGAGGCATTTTGGTTAGAACTATACAACTTTTGCATTCTATATTGAAAGGTAGAGAGTGTCAGTGTAATAACGAGGCATAAGGGGTATTTATTGTGGTCTTAGGGGTGGCAAAACATTTACAACAATGGTTTGTGGTTGTTTACAGTTGTCCGTAGGATGCACAAGTAGCAACTTACTATCAGATGGATTTTTAGCTTAATAAAATTTTTAGCTTAATAAAATTTTAGGATTTTTAGCTTAAAAAAAATAAAGGTCACTTAATTTGTTTTTTTATTTAAAATTGTTTAAAGTAGTAAATAACAAAATTGTTTTCCAGTGATAAATGACTTTACTAATCTTCAATATTTCTCGCTTTGTCGTCCTTATGTGCGAAATCTTAACAGTTAAAGGGGTGGAACAAGCGAAAACATCAGAAATAGAGTTTTTTTTTCAGTCTACATCAGGCACTTAATACTTATACACTACTACTTAAGTTAAAAAAGTTTTTGAGACAAATTGCAAATGTATGCCTGGGCTTTGAAAATTTCTCGCCATTCGCGATATTAATAAAAAAACATATAATATAAATATATAATTCAATGTAAATATATTTACATAGAAACGAATCTATTTTCAATCATGAATACATTTCGAGAATTTAAAGTCAACTTATATTTAATACGACATAATAATGTGTGTACTGTGTGTAATACTTCTTCCCATCAGGTAGAATTTGAGAGAGATAAGTAAAAATTTTTCTCCAATTCCTCATTTTTCTCTAATTCTTTAAAGGCCGGAAGCGCCCCAACGTCCATTCGGGTGTTGCCATAATAGTCTCGTGCATCTGTGATCACCTACTGTACTTCAAATGGTAATGCAGTTTATTTGAAACTACATTTTTACTAGAAGTGCAGCTTGGTGGATCTTTTGCAAAAGTTACCCAAATTACAACAAATTTTATAAATAAATAAATATTTTCACGCAATTCCCAATACAGGGGTAGACAGAGGTCTATTCTAGAAAATTAAGTCCCTTCGACCCACCTTCCACCGAAGATATTTTCGGGACAATGTGACAGGTGGTAAGCCCGTCGCCGTCTTTATGTCTAAGCCAACGATATAATTCGTACATAAGTTTTTGAAAAACCCATTGGTACGAGCCGGCCACCTGGGGATCGAACTCGGGTCTCTTTACTCGAAATTCCGTCCACTCAACTACTGGGCTATCGTGAATTTTAAACAAATTTTACGGCATAAAAAATATCTTCACGCAAATCCCAATACAGGGTAGACAGAGGTCTAGTCTAGACAATTAAGTCCCTTAGACCAACCTTCCACCTATGATATTTTCTGGACCACGTGACAGTTGGTGAGCCCGTCGCCGTCTTTATGTCCAAGACAACGAGGTAATTCGTACATAAGTTTTTGAAAAACCTATTGGTACGAGTCTGCCACCTGGGGATCCAACTCGGGTCTCTTGACTCGAAGTTCCGACCACCCAACCACCACTCGGCTATCGTGACATTAAAAATATTTTACTTTTTTTAAATTATAAACAAATGTCTATTAATTTTCAGTAATGTAAAATGAAGCAAAAAGATACCTGAAAGATATGTTAGAGTCTATTTTAGACCGAATAATTTTGGACAAGAGAAAAAAATACGGCATGCGAACATTTATGAATCCCTTGTGACGCATTAATAAGAAGTGATTGCATTGCAGTGGCTACAATATCCAGCAAAAATTTAAAACAAAAACGCAGATTAAAGATCTTGCTAGGAACAGCTATTGCTTTAAAATTATTTTAATTTACACGTAAAATACCCGAAATTAAATTTCTTAATTCGAACACATCTTAAGATATAATCTATAGTAAAGATTATATCCAAGTTAAGATATACCAGGATAAGTCATTCTTTGTATAATTATGGAGATATAATAGACAATCCGACTACCTAGTTGGCAGTGACACTGCCTTCAAGGCTAACGGTTGCGAGTTGAAATTTGCTCGAACAAATATTTGTTTGATACTTGAATCATTATGCATATAGCTCAAAGGTCCCGGGGTCGAATCCCGGTCAGGTCAATGTAGAAAACACTTTTTCTTTCCATTATACAAGTTAAGCTTAAGCTTAAAGCTTTGGGATCAGAGAAAGGTATGTGATGTAGTCCCTATATATAACTAAATTATTGTATTTATACTACATATGTACGAAACTATATATGTGCGATACTAGATATGTATGAAAGTATATAATATCGTAGGCTTGGACACTCTCACACAGATAGGCTCAACACTTTGTTGTGCTTAAGCTTCGATTAAAAATCGTATAATAATAATACGTAAAATAAACATAAACATTCACAAACACAAACAACAGTTATTTGTAGCATCAGACAATGTATACATTGTCGGGTGATATTTTCAAAGTAGGATAATATTCAGCAGTAGATAGAAACACTGTTGAATGTAAATACTAACACTGATTTGACATTGAAATAACCATACTCAAGAGTTATAAATTAAAAGATACAAAAAGAAAATTCCGATTCGAATTGACTATACTATAAAATATAAATTGAATTTTAAAAGTAATTAAATGTCACTATGAGACGCCAGTTTAATATTTATAAACTTAGATGTAAACGTAATTGGATATGCCAATTAAACTTTTATATCAATAACAGTCTGGATATAGAATAAAACAAGCACAAAATGCTTAAACTACTTAGTTTATATTAAAAGAAACCAAGGGATGTCTGCGTTACTACTGAAATTTTTGCAATTCTAGAACGTTCTTCACGCTCAAATAATGATTAAGATTGAAATGAAACTGAGGCCCGACGACACGATCCTGTCAAATTGCGTCAGATTAATTTTGATTCATTTTGTGTAGCTTCCACCTGCTCTCAATTTAATTACGACGAACTTCGCTTGTTAAGTAGGTGTCTCGTTTCACATGATGTCGAGGCTTGACGCTAATTAAATTCATACCAAAAATTATATTGAATTTTATTGATCGTTCAAACAAACTTGTCTACTTAAGTATTTAAGATTATAAATGTGAAAGTAACACCAATTTTTTATTTTACATATCTTTGTCGCGGTCTACTTTTTCAGCGCAGAGCATGAGAATTTAACGGTTGTTTTTAAAAAAGAATTTCTCAATTTAGAATTAGGAAAAATCAAAGAAACTTTAATTGAACAATTTTTTGAGAAAAATGTAACATAGTGATTTTTTTATTTGACCACTATTAGAAAAGCTTCAGCTGGGATACCGATGGGATAAGAAGGGATAAAGAAGGGATAATTTAAAATTCTGTTGTTATAAATAATTAGTAAAAATAAAAATAAAAAAAAATAAAAATAAATATCTTCACGCAATTCCCAATACAGGGGTAAACAGAGGTCTAGTCTAGACAATTAAGTCCCTTAGACCCACCTTCCACCGAAGACATTTTCGGGGATAATTAGTAACAGTGATGATATATGTATATAAACTCGTGAAAAGCTTGCCTATTAATAGTATTAAGAAAACTATAAAATGGGTTATTGTAACATAAATTAAAACATTAAGGATAGTAATCCCAGGGAATTAGTGGATTGTTCCTTTGCTTTTTCTACAATTTTATCTTCAATATTACATTTTAATTGTGAAAAAAGGAGAAGTCACGATAGTCGAGTGGTTGTGTGATCAGAATTCGAGTCAAGAGACCCGAATTCGATCCCTCGATCCTTCGATACCCAAGGCTCGTACCAGTGTTTTTTTTTTTTTTTCAAAACTTATGTACGATTTATATCGTTGGCTTGGACATAATGACAACGACGGGCTCACCACCGGTCACGTTGTCCCAAAAAATTTCATCGGTGGAAGGTGGGTCGAAAGGACTTAATTGTCTATACCTCTGCTATTGTATTGGACACAGCGTAAATAAATTTATTTTGTACTTATTTGAAAAGGAATAAAAAAAGGATTTCTTTCCTACGGATATTCATTCGCTTGTTCCTTCCGCGTTAGAGAAGCCTCATTACGGAACTACTGTAGATAAAAAAATGATAATCGACGAATGTAACATATGTTACATGTTTATATACATTGTGGCCCGGCTAGCCGGTCGAAATAAAATTGGTTATTCTAGTAAATAACAATATAATGCAATAAACTATATACAAAATAAATCAGTCAGCACGGCAGGGTCAAAATCTATAATCACTGGCATGTATAGAGGGTAAACGCTCGACGATCCCACGAAGCTCGAAGAGGTCAATTACTAGGCTTCAAGTGGTATTTTATCTGCATTCTACGCCACAAAGTTCAGATCAGTTCACAGCTACTAGCAACGCACAATGTAGGGCGCAGTCGTGAGCGCTCAGGTTAAACATCAAGGGTAGGGCTGTAAGAGGTGTCTTCTTAATGTACTGTACATCGTCACTCCACCCACCTCACATTCAAGATAAGACCAGTGACACTTAACGAATGAGACTTGGATTGAGTGAATAAAATTAAATTACAATTTATATAACACGCACACTAGAGTAGTATTTACAAAGAACATACAACACGTACCTGCTTAGTTTGCAGCTCTTACATATAAGTTATATGCAGTTTATTGATTTGTAAACGTAGAAATACTATTTAAACCTCCCTTTACAATGATATATACAATCATTTGGTCAATTTAGACAATTAAAAGATTATATTTTATTCAAGTGTTCCCGTGAGTAAAATTTGCTGTAATTGCTTCGCTTGGAAAGCGGATTGGCGATCGGAGTACCAGATACATAGGGGTTGCTATATTTTAGTCTGATATTCATATTAGTATTCCAATTAGTTGTATCGGCATCTATTATTAGCAGTTGTAGTTCAAAGAGAAAAGAAGGTTAATTTAGCCCTCAATCGCCTCTTACGACATCCACGAACGATAAGGGGGTCGTAAGTTTTAACGTCGATACCACATTGTTTTTCATCATATTTGTTTTTCATTAAAACAATTAGCATAAGTCAGCAATGATCAAAACAGCTTTTAAATAAATTTATTAAACCATATTGTAAGTAAAACGCCAAGTAAAATGCAAATAAATTCTTTTGTTTTCCGTTCCTTGATATGTTTTATTCCCAACACGTATCTTTGAATTGAGACTTGAGAACTTAATACGTCACAAACATGTTTTCTTTCAGTCATATGTAATAGAAAAATTCTATGTGTAGAGAGAGTTAAAATAAACAAAACGCAATACAATGTGTTAAAAGTAAAATCGTTTTATTGTTCATACATAAAATATTTGTCAATTGTTACTATTGATTTTTTGAAACAGACTTCATTCCGTCTAAACTTTTTTCTATATGCGAAGAAGCTGCGTTTTATTCATAAATCGTAACTATGTTATTTTATTTTTATTTATATACCTAATGATTAACAAAGAGTAACATTAAAGAGGGGTTTTGGAAAAATTCTATGAAATTTATTATGTCATAGATATTAGCGGCTGGTTTTGTAGTTGTATGACGTCTTGACGGAGGCTGTACGAACTTGTGGTTATGCTTTTTGTCCGATGCGTAAGGAAATCTGAGATATTGACATACACAAACAGAGACACACACATACACACACTGACACGCGCATCTTTTAGCTACAAAAGTTGAAAGACTTGTCACTGAAAGAGTTGCAAAGAAAGGACATAATACTTGTGGTGTGAAAGAAAATGCAGAGCTATGAGGCAGATTAAATTAATGTTCGCGCTACATTACTCGGCTTAACGCCGCATTGTACGCGAGTGTCCAAAGTCGCTTCGCGTTTGTCACGCAATTTTATGTAGGTGCGATGAGGTTGCGTGACCCGCGTTGCTTATTCATCTCATTCGCTACGAGTAAAAGTGAGGCAGTTTCAGATGTGTATAGTTTTGAATAGTATATTTAGTACAGTTTTCTTAAAAATATCTTTACGCTATTCCCAATACAGGACAGAGGTCTCGACAATTAAGTCTTTTCGACCCACCTTCCACCGAAGATATTTTTGGGACAACGTGACAGGTCGTGAGCCCGTCGCCATCTTTATGTCCAAGCCAACGATATGAATCGTCACAATTATCATAGTTACGATAGCCGAGTGGTTGGGTGGTCAGAATTTCGAATCAAGAGACCCGAGTTCGATCCTCATGTGGCCGTACCAATGGGTTTTTCTAAAAACCTATGTACAAATTATATCGTTGGCTTGGACATAAAAGACGGCGACAGGCTCACCACCTGTCACGTTGTCCCGAAAATATCTTCGGTGGAAGGTGGGTCGAAAAGACTTAATTGTCGAGACCTCTGTCCTGTATTGGGAATAGCGTAAAGATATTTTTATTTGTATTGGAAGGTGGGTCGAAGGGACTTAAATGTTTAAACTAAACCTCTGTCTACCCCTGTATTGGGAATTTTTATTTATTTTTATCATTTCTCGTCATCAAACCGAATAAACAGTATAATAGGTTTTCGATTGGAACTTGCTGTTAATTCTATATTTAATAATTTATAGGTTAATGTCGTTAGTTAAATGACTGGATACAAAGTTTGTAGAACAAATGGCTCGTCTGAATGCAAATTACCCAGACCATAGTAGTAAATAGGCTGAGCTAAATTTGCATGAAGTGATGGCCTATTTAACGTAATCTCGAATGTCGTGAAGCTTAATCCGGCATGGTCGGCCATTTTTAGATGCGTCTTTGGACTGCAATTTAGTATTTGAATTTAATGTTATGCATATACGTGTAAATAATTTTTTAAATACTTTTCTCCAATAACCTAATAATAAAATGAGATGATAAATGATGTATCTTCGAGTCCAAATATTATGAAAATAAAAAAAAATTAGGCTTAGCATCGTAATCCCAAAATTTTTTTGTTCAGAGGCTCAGTTTAGACTTTGTATCCCACAATCACCAGAGCATTGAGGTAGCCTGACAGGATCGTCAATCTCACTTAGCAACAACAGTCGATCACCATGTTAGTGTTCAAGCCTATGATATAGTCTGTGCATAAGTTTTAAAAACGTATTGGTAAAAGTTGTTAGATCATATATTTATTTGTTATTCTAAAATATTAGACTTCTAAATAAATAAATATCTTCACGCAATTCTCAAAACAGGGGTAGACAGAGGTCAAGTCTAGACAATTAAGTCCCTTTGACCCACCTTTACACCGAAGATATTTTCGGGACAACGTGACAGGTTTTGAGCCCGTCGCCGCCTTTATGTCCAAGCCAACGATGAAATTCGTACATAAGTTTTTGAAATACTCATTGGTACTGCCTCCTGGGGATCGAACTCGGGTCTCTCGACTTGAAATTCCGACCACCCAACAACTCGGCTATCGTGACTTATATGTTACTATATTAGACTTCTATGTTACTAAACTGTACTTTGTACTTCGGACGACCGGGTAGCCTAGTAGTAGCCTCCATATTAGTAGACTAACTGCCAACTAGTATGAATATATGACAATAGAGATGGCCACAACCTCAGCACCTGTCACGTGTTCCCAAAATAATGAATAATGTAAAAAAAGGTAAGTAATTAATAATTTGCTTCTAAGATTTTCACGGCTAAGTAGTTCCTGATCCTATAGTATATGCCATTAACTTTATTGCATATTCTAGTAAAGTTAGAAATATTATTTTATATATTTATATATACATATAAGACCCATATAAAACTTTGTGTCAAATACTTTAATATATATTCTGAGATTGTTTCAGTTATTCTCCCTTAATATTTTGTACGGGCTCGGAAATTTCATCTCACAAGACGTAAGAGACGCCGCGACGCCTTCTTCTTGTTGATATATTAATTCTTTTCATTTGTTGTAGCTTTATTTTCACAGAAAGTTCACATTTTTACTGAATATACTCGCTGGTTTCATTAATTATTTGTTTCAATTGTATTTCTGGAAAATTAGTATCTTAAATGCAGCAGCAATGGGTTTTTTCAAAAATTTATTTACGGTTTATGTCGTTGGCTTAAAAGGCGGTTGCCACGGTCTCAATTGTCTCGACCACTGTATACCCATGTATTAGGAATGGAGTGAAAATATATATACTCTGTCTGTTACTACATTTAAGGAAAGGAAGGGATGTTATACACTTAGGCCGTAACGAAATGGCATTAAACTATACCAACCATCATATAGATAAAAAATATAATTGGGAAAAAATCTCATAATCTAATAATTGTGTTTGAATAAACTCTACTTGTACCAAATGTTCGAATAGTAATTCTGAGAAAAAATGGAGAAGTTCTGCAATATGATACATATCATTTAATAAATAACTCGCAATGACCGCACTTAAGCCTTAAATCGTGGCGTGGGTGGAGGTCCGTTTCTTTTGTCAAGCAATTTGCGTGGGTGGCGAGGGTTCCTTGCATGATCCGCTTATTTATTCAACTCTATTTGCGTGGCTCTTTGTATGACTAAAAGGTTGCACTTGCCAATAAAATGGTGATCTTAATACCACTGCCAATATTTTTTTTAATAAAGATTACTTCTATATTTATAATATTATGATTGAAATTGCAGTAATTTTTTCTCGTATAATAATCGGATATAATTAAAGAATTTTACTTTACTTTTACTTGATAGTCTCTAAAAGTCTGCTGCCTCATCCAAAAAAGAAGAGAAAGATGGCCCATACACTTGAAACAAATCATAACCCTCGTTATGCATATTTGAGGAAATGGCATATTTAAAAAAAAATAATCTCATTGCGATCCATTAAACCGAATCCGAGTGTGTTAACGCTCCCTTCGATTGCGGCGCGAGGGAGCACTTTATAAAAGCCGTAGAATTACATTTAACCGTTTCAAACTCATTTTGTAAATGAAAAGACGACCCGATTGTCTGAACGGCATACATAAGCTATCTAGTTACGCCTCTTTATACCAGTAGCGAGACACAGCACTGGCTTCACGCCAGCCTGTCCCTGTGCTCCCATGTACCACTCAGTGACGTCATAAATACCTTCAGTAACATCTCACTTATCGTGCTATGGTAATTTGTTATTGCTTTACGAACATCCGATTATAAATTACCCAAAATTGGCAGGTTCTTTTCTAAAAAAAAAACATTAATTCACGTTTTCCATTTCTAAAACGTCACGAAATCCGAGTGTTTGGGTGATCGGAATTTTAGTCGAGATACTCGAGTTAGATCCCCAGGTGGTAGCCACCTATCAATGAGTTTTTATCAAAACTTATGCACGATTTAAATAATGTAAATGGACATAAAGTCGGCGTCAGGTTCACCACCTGTGTTAATTGTCTGGACCTCCGCCTACCCTAGTACTAGTAATGGCGTTAACGGCATTAATATTTTTTTTATCTATTTATAAACTAAGGCGAAACGATTGTGATGTATGTAGTTACTTTAAGCAGTTAATTTAAATGTCCACAGTAGGTTATAGGCCTTTCTTATTAGGTACATTTGCCACAATCACACATACCAATAATCATATCACAACACAACATAAGCCTCTACGGGAGGAAGCCTACTCATTAGGCTCGGTAAGCGGATGGACGATCGCATTACCAGACACCTCCCACTTCGGACGCTGTTTTTAAGTTAAGTTAATTAGCATTCACTTTTAACATTAAGCGGGTTTTGAAAGGGTCGACTAAGAAAAAGCCATGAAAGTAGCAAATCCTATTGGCAGATAGTGGGTAAACTATCTTGAAAAACAGCAGATAAAAGAAGAACAGATTGGTGATGTGCAGTACTGCGTTCGTTAATCCGGTCGCTTGTATGACAAATCCTCTTTCAGAAAGAGGTCTCTTTTTATGGAAATCGGTTTCAAACGAGCACCAGTCTCAAAAGTACTAAGGAAAAAGGTCCATATACATCCGCAACATTTATGAAAGAAAGTAATAGATTATATAAGTAATAAAAGAAGAGGTAAGATAGAACGAGACCTGCTTCGTGCTATGTTAATTAAGCTCTGTAGAATCTTCATAATAAGGTTGCATTGAAATAAAGAGAAAAACGAAAAAAAGAAAAAAGAGAAAAATTAAATTACATTATTTTTTATATTAGAATATTTTAAACCAGCACAGATGTAGGTATTTTTTATTTCATACCATCAAAAATTATAACAGAATAAAGCTACATTCAATTAGACGTATGAGTTTACAACGAACAACTTTTTGAAATATATAATCCTTATTGAAGTGGATCGTAAATAACACTGGCCGGTATCCAAGATGATGTCTGTTTTATACGTTCTATTTATCGTTAAAAGGGTGAAAAGGTTAAAAGGGCGGAAAGGATTAGGTCCTTTTAAGTTGTTGTCGTATATTTTGTAACTTCGTTAATAAATTAACAATAATACAACTTACGCCTCAGCGTATACTACAAAGAGTTCGATTAAAGGTTTGATTAACTAAAATAAATAAATAGCTTCTCATAATAAACAGCTCATAAAGTGATAGGTTTAGTTTAAATGAAAATTTTACTGTGGTAGTAACAAAAGCAAAATTAAGAAATTAAACAGAATATGGTCAAAATAAAGAAGACTTTTTTATAGAATAGGGAGTAAACGAGCAGGTGGCTCACGTGATGGTAAGTGATTACCGCCGCCCATGAACACCTGCAATACCAGAGGAATAGCAGATGCGTGGCGGCCTTTGAGAAAGGTACAGGCTCTTTTCTTGAAGGTCCCTAAGTCTTATCGGTCCGGAAAAACCGCTGACGGCAGCACATTCCATAAAGTGCGTGGCAAAGAATTCCGGGTAAAACGCACTGTGATAGATAGCTAAGCATCAAGGTAAAGACCTCAATAAATATATAGCTTCTGTAGTGCGAGGTGTCCGATATTTTGATCGCCAATATGTTTGCCAAATATTGCGCTTATAAGTAGCCGTCTTTACGAGGCTCTTAAGATAGTAGATTGCATCGTATATTCGCATATAATATCCTTTGTATAATGAGACACGATGATTTTGCATTGAACCGAAAAACACCTCAGCTCAAAATTACCGCACTTATTGAAGACTGCAAGCCTTTTTAAGATTTTGAAAAATTATAAAAAAATAAAGAATAATATCTAGAATAAAATAGCATAAAAATATAATACTAATAATAAAATATAAATAACAAAAGTAGACAAAAAGAGTAATATTCGTAAGCCGGGGGTAAAAATGATGCCGCCAATCAAATATGTATCGTAAAATTATTGATACCGCCGTGAAACAAAAGGCACCATTAAATTAGCGAAACGTTTATAATAACATTTCACCTATCGAATTTTTAATTAAATTAAAATATTCCGTCTTACCTCTACACGGGCATTTATGTAAGGACAAAATTCCCGGTAACAAAGAGCCCTCAGTCAGATTAAATTTCCGCCGGCGTCCACTCCAGCCCTAAAATGCCCTTTATTACCCCGTTACAAAGGACTCTGCCCCTATAGCACTAGAATATTAGAATCTCCCTCTCATTAATTTCCTTCTCGGTTCACTTTTGTCCACTTTGCCAGCACTTTAAAAGCTTCGTACAATATTTGCTCGAAATGGAATAAAGCATTGTTCCACCTAATTGTATCTCACCAACAAGACAGCGCTATCTCGAGTTAGAAGCGAATGGAATTGAAAAAAAAAAAGGAATAATTTTTGCGGGACACCCCAGGGAAGAATCCCGAAGTTGTCGTTAGAGGCGATTAAGTCCCGAAAATGTGCAATAGAAATAATGGCGAACTCGATTTCGAGACTTCTCGTAAAATACGAGACAAATACGTAAATATGTGTATGATCAAACCGGTGACAGGCAGCAACGGCTAAGGTGCGAGGTGTTGCGATTTGTGATAGGGCCAATCCGCTTGCTAAGCATGGCAAATTCGCTTTACGGAGGAGGCCTACCCTATAGTTGCCTTCAACATGTCGTTATATATGTATTACTAATTACTATTAATATTATTAATCTAGTTAATAGAACTATTTCGGAGTTGATGGATAAATCTCGTTAGAGACAAATGTTAAAAAATTAGGTTTTTCATAATATAATGTAGGTTGCCGACAGCTGTGTAAGCATGAAAGCACTAGTAAATTGTTACATTTGCGATGTTTTAATACGCTCGACATGCTTGTAAACAAGTTCGTGTTCAATGTAATAATGTAATAAATAGAACACTCTACAAAATATATTTTGAAACAAGTATTGCGTACCTTTTATTATTCTATACTGTTACTCTACTATTTTATTACTACTAGTACTATTATTTTACCATTATATACTGGCATGGACGGGATTAGAACCCGTGGCCATGGTTTTGCGGTCTTAATGGTGGCAGTAAGAGTGTCACCACGGTACGGCAGAGGCCGCGAGTTGTTTAAAAAAAAGTAAATCCCACAAGTTTCCGATGGTTTTCCAAATTTTTCATTTATTTAATAATGAAATTTAAATTGTTTAATTACAAAGTGTAGTTATGTTCAATTTGTTTTTAAATTTAATATCATTGTATTCTAAAGACTACATCAGAAAAGTGACAGACGGGTATAACAATGTTGACGCTAGCAACCAATTCGTAAGGAGAATATTTAAAAGACGTTTCGGATGAGGTTGACAGGAGGGTTATTATGTATTCTTTGAGGGCTCCGTTCCCTCGACAGTCGAATGCCTAGCGTCCTCAATGAGCCCTTCATCAAAGTGTAAACACGAGAAAAAAATAGTAAAAATAGCTTTATTTTTGTAAAACAAATTAGGACAAGGGTTATGACGTTAGAAATTTATTTAAGATCAGTGTGCAAATACAAATGAATATAATATATGTTTTAGGTGAAATGCAAACTAAAAGTGTGGTGGTAAATAATTAATGTAGCCCAAGATTGACATAAGAAGAACAAGCGACTATATATGAAGAAGGTTACAGCGCTATAAATTCAATGATATGATACAGTTTTACACTATATATAAATCAGTATATAAATTAATTTAAAACGCTACCCACAATCGATAAATCAAACGCCTCACATATATCAGACGCAGAAGTATTAACGACCGCAGTTTAAAGTATGAAACTGAATAACATAAAATCCAAACATGATTTTAATGTGTAACAGTTTTATTAAATTATCTGTTGTTTAAAATTCGAACCGCGTATTTATATATTTCGGCATTATTGCTGAAATATTACATCGTTATTAATTATTTTATACACGAAAATAGTAATTACCCCCATACGATCACTCCAAAAAGTGTATTGTAGCTAGTGGTTTTTAAAATGATATATATTTTAAAAACCACTAGCTACAATAAACCGCTCTTGACAATTGGGACCCTTCGCCTCAAATAGAACCTATTTCGGGATAACGTTACAGGAGGTGACCAAGTCTCTGTGTGCAAGTGCAATTTCGATAAACCTCATTGTTATGAGCCTACCTGGGGATTGAACTTAGGTCCCTTGATTCGAGTTCTGATAACTTGTACTTATATATAAATTGTATCATATGTAATATAAATGTATCTTATTTATATTTAGCACACTGAAATTAACTGATGTCAATAAACATGTGCATAACTTATTTCAGTTTTATTTATTAGCTTTAGTTTATTGGCAACATATATATTATATTGGCAACAGGGATAATGTACTAGTATAACTGTATCTATTGTTGATGGTCTTAAAGAAAAGAAAACAAATAAAAAATTTACAAAACGTAAACTGTAATCAGGAAATTCCTGGTTCCATTTCTTTTGATCGCACGCCGGTATTCGTGATCATTGTAAAACAAAGCGATACTTGTATTGTCCGACGCCTCCAATGTTCATAACAAACGTATTTCATTGCGTTAGGGATAAAATTAAACGGATCGTAAAACTCTAAATGTACACGTCATCGATTCTAAAACGCCTGGACTGGAAACTAATGCAATAAAAGACACGAGGAACGTGAATTTCGTAGAAATCGGTGCGGTTACGTGATATTTCTCGGGCAGTGTTAGGGCTGTGATAAATAAATATTGTTTTTGTTATATATTAAATATATTAAAGTTACTGAAACAGTAAAAAATAATAAACAGCGGCTAAGATACTGTACACATTATCCTATGTTTGGACGTAATTAATTTCTACACATAATTATTTTTCTCAATGCTAATTGAGCATATATAAAATATTCTTCTGCATTCCGCATATTTTTATTTTCCCAGAACTGAATATCAAGTCATTAATATGTACGTTCGTTTGGACACTAAGATGGTGGTGGGCTCACCACCTACGACGTTATCCCAAATAAGCTTCAGTGAACGGTGCATCCAAGGGACTTAACTGTCTACCCCAGTTCTGGGAAAATTCGTTCATTTTATATCATTATATATGTAAAATTACAGCATCCGTATGTTTGTGGTCAGAATATTCTGAAAATAATAGAAGAATTGATTTGTCAATCTGTTTTCTCTCGCTACCCCGTTAGAGTTTGTGCGTGAAGACAAATAAGTAAGTAAGTGTTTATAGATAATCTCGAAGTACCCACGGGAACATGAAATATTGCTTAAGAAAATATATAATTACGTGTGTAATTTGTTTTACAGATTGCCTTAGTGATTGTTTATATTTCATTATTGTTAACAAATTTATTGTTGTCAAATATCTTCTTTTAATTTTTATTTTCAGTTGTTTATTTTTTTAATAACTCTTAATTTAACGGCTATGTTTGTATAATATTTATAATAACCTGAAATAAAAAAATACAAATTTTAATGAAGGGCTGATCCTTAGTAGTGTGGTCGCGATTAGCAAACCATATATAATCACTGAATGTGTTTTTATCTTTAGTTCCTATTTTTTTAAATATTCGTTTGATATTTTTTTAATAATCTAAATGAGCAAATAATTAAGTACTAAATTTAATTATCTTCACGCAATTCCCAATACAGAGGTATAGACTAGACTAGACAACCATTCGACTCACCTTCCACCGAAGATATTTTCCTTCTCTAACCTTGCCTTCTTTAAAATACCATTGAAGTAATTGAAGATAAGGAAGATCCACCATGCAGTGTTAATGAACTTCATTCGATCCTAATATAATTTTTTTTAGAAACACGGGACAGAATTTATAAGTATCAATTTAGAAATATAAAAAAGTAATTTAAAAAATATTTTGTAAGTAATGCAAGCGTACTACTTTTAGTACTTTGGACTTAGGACGATCCGTTAGCCCAGTTGGTGACTCTTCCTTCGGTTGCGGTTTCGAATCACACTATGGCCATATATTTGTACAATACAAATGTATATTAGAATATATTATATAATAATATGTAATAGTAAGATATAATAAAAATATATTATGTACCAAATATTTTTTATTATTTATAAATAATGTCACGATAGCCGAGTGGTTGGGTGGTCGGAGTTTCGAATCAAGAGACGGGATCCCCAGGTGGCAGGCTGGTATCAATGAATTTTTCAAAAACAAAAACGAATTATATCGTTGGCTTGGACATGAAGACGGCGACCGGCTCACCACCTGTCACGTTCCACCTTCCACCGAAAATATTTTCGGTGGAAGGTGGGTCGCAGGGACTTCATTGTCTAGACTAGATTTCTGTCTACCCCTGTGTTGGGAATTGCGTGAAGATATATTATTATTTTTAAATAATTAATATAAATAGCATTGTACCGTTGGCTTGGACAATAAGATGGTTATACCGCGATAGGCTCACCATATCTCCAAAATACGGGGATTTAATTCTTCAGAAATCTCTAACCAAGTGTTGCTAATAAGCACGAAGATAAAAAGAAACTTTGTAAATCTAATTAGAATAATAACGGTGTAACATCACCACGTCACTTTTCAAATTCGTTAAGGCAAAGCTCATTAAATATTTTAGTGCAGTAAATGTAATGTTGCATATAGGCATTTACTCATTTGGTATTTTTAAAAGATTTTAAAATTGAATACCCCATGTGGATTTAAAAAAGCTTATGATATCGTATCTAAAGTTTCTAAATTTTTAGTATGGTTTATTTTTGTTACGGTGACAACCCTAAAGTCTTGATAAAGATTTTCTTTTTCTCTGCTGTGATTGTTTAAACTAGAATACAGCAATATGAATATTGATTTTAATTTCATATCATATCTTCTAACCGTGTCAATAACTGATGTAATTATATAAATAGGCTTATTGAAAAATCAACTAATATGGGCGGGATTCGAACCCGCGAATCACCCCATGCCGCTGAGACGATCTTACTATAGAGTCGACAAATCTATCTTTTATACGTCTCTTAGGAGTATTGGCGACATCTTCCAAACATTATGTGAACTTTATACTCAATGTTTATTAAAGCAATGAACATCTCTATGTTCATTGCTTCAATAAACATTGTATTACTCTTAATAAGTTCCTATAAATTGCCTTCACACCACGATCAACATATTAATACTATAACGCCATCAATGCATAAAATGCATTTTTTTGAATTTTTCAAGCATGTTAGCAATGCAGGAATTGTTAGCAATGCAGGGGGAACCCGCAGCCTCCGCCGTGCCATCCTTAGTGTAATTAGTAATAAATCGCAGAAACTTTAGTTGTAAGTGAACAAATGGCAACCCTGAATACAGTGAATAAGCGAGGCGGCGCAGAGCTCTGAGTGACGTTAATGGTCAACGCTTCCGAAACACGGGAACAAAGACCGCATTATTATCCGTTATATACGATTCTATGAACATTACCTTGCAATAAAATCTTTTGTTAATGCGCCGTACACATCTTTGCCATAAATTTTACTTCTTAACGTCTTTTACATGGGAATAAGAATGCAGAAAGCATACGCGGAATATACATAGTTAAAAGGATTGTTTATCCTTTAATCGTTTAAAATATTAATCAATTTAATCTAATTTATTGCAACGTAAATAAAGAAAGCCATTTAGTTTTACAAATGTCAAAACTATCCATGAACCCAAAAAAGCATGGAGCAGACAGGGGTGGTGGATCGCATTATCATTTCCCATTTCATCTGCATCATCTTCAATGCTCGTGTGGCAGTGTTACTCATTTCATATGAAATTTATCACCACTTTCATTCCGTGGGTGCTGTAAGGAACAAATAAGGGAAAACCTAAGAACCCGGATACCGATAGTTGACGGAATAACTGTTTTGAAATATACCTGTTCAAAATAACTCAGACTGGTGACGGGCAATAGCGTCTTAGGAATATCGCATAACGAGTGATTCGTATACGTGGAAAAGAAAAACATGGCTATTATGGAAGATCCTCCTCCTCAAATAAAAAAAAAATTAAAATTAAAGATTTGCTTAAAGTATGTACTCTTCGTTTTCAGAGCCACACAAATTTCACCACGTACAATGTACTCTAATATACTCGTACCTATTTTATAATACGTCCAATTTTACGGTCAAGCATATAAACATTAATATATTAATATTAATAAAAATCTGAATGTGTGTGACTTGGTCAAATAAACAACAGATAACAAATACAACAACATTCCTTGAGCCAAGCCGCGAATCGAACTAATACTTTCTGGAAACTGTAGCTACTCTTATATTATAATGCGAATACTTATGATTTCTTTCAAAAGAAAACAAATTAATATTGCGCGATTTTGTGACCTATTACAGAGTTTTATAAGTCAGATTTATAAGTCACGATAGCCCAGTGGTCGTAATTTCGAGTCAAGAGACCTGAGTTCGATCTCCAGGTGGCGGGCTCGTACTAATGGGTTTTTCTAAAACCTATGTACGAATTACATCATTGGCTTGGACAGAAAGACGGCGACGGGTTCACCACCTGTCACGTTGTCCCGTAAATATCTTCGGTGGAAGGTGGGTCGTAAGGATTTAATTGTCTAGACTAGACCTCTGTCTACCCCTGTATTGGGAATTGCGTGAAGATATTTAATATATTTATTTTAATTACAGAGTTTGAAATAAGTCATTAGCCGACTATTGCCTACCAGAATCTATTCAAATGTGATGTGATTTGGAAGGCTTCCATAGCGGAACATCTAAGGCCGGCTAGCGCCATTACGTCTCACCAATATAATTTGGCACCTCTATCTCATCTAAAGCATCTAAAATTTCCGGTTAAAAGATCACTAGTTATAAAAGAGGATGGATCTGAATATTCTGGACTGGTATCTGCGAGAGTCGTGATGAGGCAACTTGCAGTTACGTTCCTCAATGGCTGGCTGTTAAGCTCTAAACGAGGGCTCATAGTTAAGAAAAAATCCTTGAGATAAAACGAGGAATGTAATTTTATATCCATCGGTCTGATTCGTTAACAGCTGCTGACGGCTGCCGTTATTTTATTCGATAACCTCCAAATTCACCTAGTTTGTGGTTCTTTTTGGAGCAAGTTTATTTTAAGTTAAAAATGTTTCGTCATCATGACAATGGTTCCAAATTAAAAAATGTTATAAATTCGTAGTGTCGAAGAGGCGAATGTTCTATGATTGGATTACTTTTTTTTATATTAAGAATGCATAAAGTGACTGTTTCTTCTGTTAACGAATGTTGCAATGGAATATAAAGTTTGTGAGACTACCTAAAGTTTCAACGATGGAAGAAATCACAACCTTGACTTATCTCTACAAAATGTGAGTTTAAAAAAATACTAGAACTTGTAACAATTGGCGAAGAAAGGTAATTTTGTGCAATATATTATGCAATGCAGGTCAGAGAGCAAATCCTAGATACACAAAAAGGGTATAAACTTGCAAAAATTCAAATATATAAAGAACTAGTGTAATATTTTATAATGTCGACTATTTATAATATCAATAATCCCATATTACCTAATTTTATCCTAATTTGTTTTTATGAACTCGATTACGTGCTACAGTCCGTTCACTTTCAATAATTATGTATCGTGTTAAATTATCGAAGACCGAATTTTATAGTAGAATAGTATAGAATTCGATAGTAGAAGAGAACTCGTGTTAAATATTTTCGAAATATTTGATAAATTCCTCTTTCATGTTCTAATTAAAGGAGATCCGCATTCATCGTTAGCATTCATACAAATGTTTTTAAAGCCACATAGCACCGAGTAAATGTTACAAGAGGCTTAACAGGAATGTTGCCAATTAGTGAAATACATAATGAAGCGGGTTTTCACGGTAGATTGAATCAGATACGAGCGGAAACTACGCGTAATAATACCGTTCGTATGATAATGGTTTATGGAATTTGCATTACGCGTGCGCTAACTATAAAGTAAATGAATATTATTTTATTTTTTGTTTCATCCAACAAATTTTACAAATATTTTTCGAATTTTCGGAGAATAAGCAAAAGAAGAATGCATGTGGTATACTATACTTATACAGCTACAATACGTTTCTGTTGGATAATTGCCGAATGTGTCATCTATCCAAAATATATTATGAACTTTCAGAAGTAGTTGTTAAATAATATTTTCATATAAGACACACACGTGGGCAATATGACAGCCATTATAAATAAATACATATATATGTATTATGATAGGGACAACATCACATACATTGCTTCGATCTCAACGTAAGAATCGAAAGCTCTTGTGGTATCGGAATCGGAAACAACGAAGGCACCACAAATACCCAGACCCGAGAAAATGTAGAAAAGCCACTTGGCTTTTTGCAAACTTATGTACGACTGGCTCGCTCTCGCGGCTTTTCCCGCGGTTTAAAACGTAACGCGGACCACTTATTACTTTTCTAAATTAAAAATAGCCCAAGTTACTCCTAACAACATCAGCTATCTGCCAGTGAAAGACCCGTCAAAATCGGTCCAGACAGACAGACGGAAAGACAAAAACTGTAAAAAAATATTTTCGTGTGTGTACTGTATGTATTTATATACATGTAGTATAAAAACGGTTATTTAATATAATATATTAACACACTTACATATTTAATATAATATATTTAATATAATATATTAACATAATATATTATTACAATATTATAAACACTCCCATTTTATTTATATGCATAGATTTAAAAGTCACGATAGCCGAGTGGTTGGGTGGTCGGAATTACGAGTCGACAGACCCGAGTTCGATCCCCAGGTGGCAGGCTCCTACATTGGTAATTTAAATAAAAATCCATTGGGATTTTTTCAAAAACCCATTGGTTTTTATAGATTTAAATCATTGGCATGGACGTTAAGACGGCGAAAATCTCACCGCCTATCACGTTGTCCCAAAAAATGTCTTCGGTGTAAATAAGTATTCCAAGATTTCTGGTCTGGTCAATACAGAAACACTTTTTCTACATTTTCTCGGGTCTGGGTCTTTGTGGTACCTTTTTTGTTTCTGATTTCATAATACACGTGCTTAAACTACTTACTTTGGGATCAGTGCAATGTATGTGATGTTGTCTCTATCTATGTATGTATTTATTATATATTTGTATTACAGTCACGATAGCCGAGTTGTTGGGTGGTCGGAATTTCGAGTCGAGAGACCCGAGTTCGATCCCCAGATGGCAGTACCAATGAGTTTTTCAAAAACTTATGTACGAATTTCATCGTTGGCTTGACATAAAGACGGCGACGGGCTCACCACCTGTCACGTTGTCCCGTAAATATCTTCGGTGGAAGGTGGGTCATAGGGACTTAATTGTCTAGACTTGACCTCTGTCTACCCCTTTATTGGGAATGGCGTGAAGATATTTATTATTTATTTATTTTGTATTACATTATATTTAATACAAAATCAGCCAAAACGATTTTAAGCAGAAATTATTTTTATTTATTGCAAAACTTACCGAGTTTACAGCAGTCATCACAGCATGTGTGTTACTGCATTTTACTTCCAGCCCATTCTGAAATAAACGAATTATCGTATGATTAAGCATTTAATAATAGTATAAAAGTAGAAGTTAAGACTGTAGATAATTTCCTTCAGAATAATCAAATATTAATTGAAGTCAAAATTAAAATTTATGACAACAGATAGCATTGAAATGCTTCTGTAATAATCGAAATTGCAGATATCCGATAATAATTGTACAAAGACTTAATACTATTTCAAAAGATTCCAATATCATATGTATCTAAGTTCTGAATCTTCAGTCCAAATTAAATCTGGAATTTCCATGTACTGCAATGGATTAACTTAGAATCTAGAAAAAAATCGTATGCTCCTTAATACTGAATCGTAAGTCCGAATATCGAATACTGGAATTATATGTCTTTCGACGAACAGAATAGTCTTGTTCACAGTCAGTGGGGCAAACGTCCAAGTCCATTAATAAGATTGAATCATTCGGACATTCCAAAGCACAATGTGTGCACGTGTGAGCATAAATACAATCACTGACGTTCTGTCGGCCAAAAAGCGGACGCCGATGTCGAAGTTATCGGATGTCTGACAAGAGACAGTTTAGATGAACCACCAGCCGGAGATACTTAAATGGAAAAGTGTTACGCGTATTGCAATTAGCGCTATTCTCGTCGAACACATGGCGCATAACGTACGTTACGTATGTTGACACGTCTGTTCCTATTTCAATCTAAAATCATCCGTACACTCGCCTACACAATTAATTATATATTTCATAATATTCATGCCGCTGTCAGCAAATAAATTACCAGGTTCCATTTACAAATAAGAATAGAATTTTAAAGTTTTATTATGCTACTGTTATTAAAATATAATTAATTAAGTTTAACAGTGGTAGAGCCACGCATCAGCTTTTGTTGTTGCATGAATGGGCCGGCTCGGCCGAGGAAGTACCACGACCTTACAGAATACCGGCGTGAAGTAGAAGTCTAACAAACTTCTGCGTTTCGTCTGGTGAGTGCAGGTAACCGGAGGCCACAGTAAGGGCGGCAACGCATCAGATATGCCTCTGGTATTGCGGGTGTTCACGGGCGGCGGTAATCACTTTTCTATAAAAAAAATAAAGCATTTCGAGAACCATAATCATCAAATATTTCGAGAAAAGGCAGGTGGCATGGGAGATAAAATACCAACCCAAAATAAAATTATTTTGCATAAAATCTCAAATATTATGATAACATATATTGACCATATACATAATAGTGATCGCAGTCTGATACACAGTGGTGTATACCATGGGTGTGCCTTTTTAAGTCTGATATTTTTTTTAGTTAGTAACAAAGAAATAATATAACAAGAGATAATATAATAAGTGAATTTAAAAATTAACGGAAATGAACTAGTGACAATATCTCATAATAAGGCAATTTCAGATTTTCCCAAATTTTTGACTATTCGGAAGATTTTCCAAAAATTTTCTTTCACGGATGTCACCTTGCCGTGACATTTACAAACACAACATAAAAGAATCAGCCAAATCGGTAGATCTGTCTGTTTTCTATTCAACCTCCCTTATGCCCAAAGTTTATGTTTATATAGACAAGATTACCTCCTTTAAAGTTATAAGATTAATAGAGATTGCTTGCGGATATAAATTATTCAATATCCAATTTCAAGGCACATATTAAGTCGTTACCTTGTTTCATTCAAATCCGTTCTATCAAACGTAAAGTGTGATGGATCAAAGATTCATGTTGAAGTATTGCCTCTTAAAAAATCCGACAGTATGTATAAAGATACTTTATTTATAAAATTAGTAAACGGAAATTACACAACAATTTACAACAACTGCTAAATACTCCATATGTGGATGGAAAAAAATCATTTTTTTATATTATTAAATGAAAAACTTTACAATATTTAAGTATATTTATTTTTATACACATATATAACGGTGTTCGGGCTAACTATAGCCCGAAAAGGTTTATGCATATTTAATTTAATGGTAGTGCTATTAAATTAAATATGCATAAACCTTTTTAAAAACTTACATTTAATTTAATTCATTTTTAGTAAGAAATAATAAAACTAACATTAAATAAATTTCTGACAAATTGCATAAATAAATAACAATTCAAAAAACTAACATTATTCAATTCACGTGAGATGCAACTTTAATTTATCATTTTCCTCTACACAGGTTTATCTGGAACTGAGCTGAAGAGCTTAGGTCAAGTTACACTTGCCACTAAGATATATTGAAAATACGAGTATCTACTCAAAATATCTATTTTATCGAAAAATATAAAATCGGGACTGGACTGCGTTGTGTCACCATTAAATATATTTTTTAACCGTGGTTGTAGAATAAAGACTTAAAAAATCATTAGTTACGTACTCTAAGCTGTTGCGAGCCTCTGACGTCGGATGATTGATAATGTTAACTACATTATCAATAGCCAGTGATAGCTCTTTTAAAATACCTTTCATAAAATATCTACTGGGAGTTTGTGAGGTTATGAGGAGCATATGAGGTTAAATTTTTATTCAACCAAGGTTGCGCTCGACAAAGGTAAATAAATTATATAAAAATATCCCAATACAGGGATAAACAGAGATAAGTGGATAATTAAGTCCTTTCCACCCATCTTCCACCGAACATTTTTTGGGACAACGTTGGGTAGGTGGTGAGCCCGTCGCCGTCTTTATGTCCACGCCAACGATTTAAATAGTACATACATTTTTGAAAAAGCTCAATAACACTTTGTTTACTTAAACTCAAAACGTGTTCTTTTAACTTGTACTAATTAAAATCATTATATATTTTTATGTTCGGGTCACTATGTTTGTTTGTACTTTTGAAACTTAATCCCACTAGAACGAGTCTAGTACTTCTCAAATATATTGGCAAAATATATCAATCTTAATTGACATATTTTGTCAATATTTTGAATTAAGACTATATTTTACTTTCAGAGTATATTTTTTTATTTTATTTATTCATTCTTTATTGCAACAAAGAAAATTGTACAAAGGCGAAGTTAATGCTATACCGCATTCCCTGCAAGCTAACCCTAGGTTAAACAGAAATATGGTTAGGGCAGATAAAGTAATAACGAACAGAAATGAATATATAAGACTAGTAGATATTATAAAAATTAATAACATACATTATGTTTAGTAATATTAATATTTATCAACTAGAATATCTTAAAGTCACGATAGCCGAGTTGTTGGGTGGTCGGAATTTCGAGTCGAGAGACCCGAGTTCGATCCCCAGGTGGCAGTACCAATGAGTTTTTCAAAAACTTATATACGAATTTCATCGTTGGCTTGGACATAAAGGCGGCGACGGGCTCACCACCTGTCACGTTGTCCCGAAAATATCTTCGGTGGAAGGTGGGTCAAAGGGACTTAATTGTCTAGACTTGACCTCTGTCTTCCCCTGTATTGGGAATTGCGTGAAGATATTTTTTTTTTATTTTTTATTTTTAGAATATCTTCATACAGTTTTCTTTTAAAAACGTCCTTCGTAGGCGATTGACGTTGTTCAATAGGTAACCTATTCCTGAGCGTGATAGAAGTGACATTAAAGGAATTAGACATGAAAGCGGAGTGATGGGTTGGTACGGACAGTAATGACTTATGTGAAGCCCGAAAGATAAGAGAGTGTGAGTCACCGTCACAGTTTATCTAAATATTTTTGAGAAAATTTAATGACATTCGCAAAAATTGGGCAGTCAAAATTAAAAATAATTATGCAGGTGCTATAATATAACTAGCATAAAATTCCTCTTTAGTAAGTTTAGCTAAAAAATTAGCTTCAACGATAAAAAAATGAAACGAAATAAAGACAAAGCAAGTGACTTTATTAAGGCGCGCCTATCATTTTTATCACTTTGCCTGAAAGTTTAATAAAATGAAGGCAGGGCATAAACGCCTTGGTAAAATATAATATTTTTATGCGAATAATATTTTTTATGTTTCTGTGAAAATTATAATAACATTGATATGTCTAGAACACGACTATTACGATATTGACGACCTATAATATAGTTAGTAGTGACACTGCCTTCGATGCTAAGGGTTGCGTGTTCGAATCCCGCTAGGGATAAATATTTACGCGATAAATATAAATGTTTGTACTCAAGTCATTGATATCTATGTGTAAGACGGCGAGTGTCTAAGATGTTGTCCCGAATAGGCTCTCTGTCTACTCTAATAATGGTGAACATAAAAAAAAATTGGGACGAAATTTAACACAAACAGTTACTCTACTAGGACCTGAGTTCAGTACTCAGGAGTTTGCTAATGTTTCCGATACAAATCTGGTCCGAATTATGTGATGTTGTTCCCATCCATTTACTTATACATTACTTCATATTATAAGAATAAGTTTTTTTTTATATTTGGATTTAATTCTTTAAAATAATGTGTCAAAAATTAGATATTTATTTTTATTATCTTAATACTATTGTCTAATACGCGTAAACTATTGTCATGGAAACTGGTAAAGAAATCTTTATTTTATCAGTAATAAAGTAGTTCACATTAGTTTCGTTTATATCGGATTTTCTTTTTCACGACAACAAAACGACAGAATGCCGAACCGCGAGGCAAATGGCCAAAGCCATTAATAAAATTGAATTAATGCGTCTGTATTGTACGACAACGTTCAATTCAACGGCGAATAGAGAATTTTATACATAAGCCCTTTGTTCTAATATAATACATTTATTTACATTTTACCACGGATCTACATTGCTTGTAATTAATTTGAATAAATAAATGTCAATATTTTTTATGCATTGCTTTTAATATTGCAATAATAACAATTCTTTTTTAAAGAAAAGTTCGCAATAAAATTTTTGTAGCAATATAATTTTTGTGGGATAGAACAGTTAATAGAACATGAAATTTGACTAAACAAATAATATTTTTTTATTTATATGACAGTCGCAGGACGAAATGCATTTCTTAAAATAAACCTGTTATAGAATTAAGGGTACTGCTGCGTAATTTGCATGTATTAACCCTCCAAAGCGAAAATTATGCATCGCTTTATTTATGCTTAACTTTCCCTTGGTCTCGCATATATCATTTCCCAATTTTCCGGGAGGAAGAAAGTGTTTCCGTTCATAGCGTACGCAGGCGCCAACATAAAAGTCCCCATTATGTGGGTTAGGTGGAGAGACGGCGCCGAGTCAATGGAAGTCTGCCGGAGGCTGGTTTATATCACGATAAAACACAGTTTTACGACCGAAGCTGCGATATTTTGTAGCTTGTGCGAGCGTTTTGTTATATTTTCGCTAAATGCAGCGTAAAATTAATTAAATTGGGTGGTGGTAATTAGATGTTAGGCCGGCCAACGTGAGTGAGACATCAATACGTCGAACGGTCAGTCGCCTATCATCAATCTTGACGTCGACTCCGATTTCCGCTTCCAAAAATTAACAAACTGCTTTAGGTACGTCCATTCTGGCTTGTTAATAGTCGGGTGAAGCCGAGTGTTTGAAAATAGTCGGAATTTCAAGTCAAGAGACCCGAGTTCGATCCTCATGTAGCAGGTGTACCAATGATTCGTTTTTTCCAAATCTTATATACGAATTATATCGCTGGCTTGGACATTGAGGCGGCGACGGGCCCACCATCTGTACCGTTGTTCCAAAATATCTTCGGTGGAAGGGGGGTCGAAACATCTTCATTGTCTAGAAATCTGTCTATCCCTGTATTGCGAATGGCGTGAACATATTTTTTTTTACTTTACAGCTCAGAATTATGGACATAAACAGTTCGTACTCGTAAGAATAAATTTCACCCTACTCCCATAGGCCATCGGGCAGAGGCAAAAACATAACCTAATAATTTTCATCTAGCCGCGTTGCTTTTAGTGCTTAAATCCGTGACCGAAACTATCGGAATCTTAAATAATTTCTTGTTAATAAACAGTAACCAGTAGAAACTTCTTCATCCGGATCTTTATATCGATAAAAAAAAACTTATGAAGTTTAGGTAAAAATACTAACTGATGCCACGAGAACTGTAAGAAGACGGTACACGCGCTTTAACATAATTAGAGGAAAAAACATGAGTTTTACTACAATTTTATCTTAAATATCTTCATTTGCAGCATTAAAGTACACGTGTTTATCATATGTAATACGAATCCCATTCGATGCACCCCTTGGGACAGTTAAAACGGTCAACGGGAGCGAATCTGCGCGTAAACAGCCCAGCACTGACAGTCGAGAGCAATTTGTTTCGGACTATCGCGAACATTTCCATTGACCTACACCGGCACGGTATAGCTTGCAACTGATATATATCGATTAAATCATATATTCTTCAAATAAGAAACATATATTTCATCCATACATATTCTTTTGTTTTTTTTTTACTACCTTTTCATATTTAGGTTTCACTAACATACTTATTAAATAAGGTATTGTCTTACAGATTGATTCCATCGGGAATCTAACCTGGGACCATTGATCTGGTTACATGAAAAACGGTGTGTACGCCACTCGTCCAAGAAGATTGTCAATTTAAATTACATAAATAATAATTTTAAAAATTTAAAGCACTCTTTTTTCAATTAAGCATTTAAGTTAAACTCAACTATAAAGTTTCACTGAGAATATATTATTTGAACGGGTATGTTATCAACACTGTCATCTGAAATAACGTAATACACTTCCGGAGCTTTATTATTGTTGAGACTTCCGTGCGGATCGGACGTTTCTTAAAGAAGTAGAACTTTGACTTGACCTCATTGCCGTTGGCTTACTATCTATAAAATAACTTATCACATTAACATGATAAATGTGTATGTTTGTGGGTGTGAAATTTGGTTACTTCTTGAATGAAAGCTAGGACGTTAAAACAGGTTTATGAGAAAAAAAAAGGTAAAGATGTATTATGATTAGCTTCTGAAAAATTTTAATTTTCCATTTAACGTTAAACTTCGAGTATAAGCGCGAAACACCGGTAGTATATAATGTAATGTAAACTTATGAGGTGATTTATTGACATAAGAAAGTGGCAGATTAAATATTTGTTATACAAATTAAACTGCAAGTAGGATGGTATGCGGACACAAGTAATATATAATACAAAGATACATTGATAAGGACAACTAAGTATGTGATACACATTGCTCTAATCCCACAGTGAGTAGTTTATGCACTTGTGTTATGGATTCGGGAACGAAGAAGGTACACCCATACGCGAGACAGTGTAGAAAATGTGGTTTGTCTACATTGACCCCAAAATCGAACTTGGGACTTCAGAGCTGCCGACACCATTAAAACCGGTGCGTACACCACTCGTCTACGGAGGTCGGCTGAATGTAACGTAAGTTTATTAGGTGATTTATAAAGAGAAGTGGCAAATTCATATCTAAGATACGGAACCAACCACAACAAAACTATATAAAGGAACAATTTACGTCGCATAAATATATTTTTGGCTAATACAAGCAGCATTATATATATTTAATCTGTAACGAAATCTATGAGCTAAACTTATCTAGACCATCCCTGTTTTACGGGTGTGTACTAACTTAATAATAATAATAATTTATTGCATTACTGTGTAAAATAAAGTATTTTATATATTTAGTATTTTTGTATTGTATTTGCTTGGAGCACATTAAGTCTTTACACTGAAAAATATAGAACAAAAGTGAGGTTACAAAAATAGTGAAGGTGACGTTCTGTTCTCCTAGCTAGACTATGTAATAGTCTGTATTAAGGAGCTACAGTCCCTTATCCCCGTATAGTACTCATATTAAAAGTGCTTATTATGCGTTTGTACTACAGTTTACAATTAAAAATAGAACATAGTAACGTGCAAATCTATAATATATTTATTAAATTAGTTTTTAAAATAAAAAGGTTAAGGTGTCTGTATGTTCGTAGTTTGAAAGCGTGTTCGGGTGTCTACGTTTAGATGTATGTGTGTATAAAATAGTGTGTGTAAGATGTCAGCTTCGGATGTGTCCGGTCTTACGTGATTGTTAATAAGTACTGTTCTGTTTCTTCGTATGTTTTGCTGAGAAGGAACGTGTGTATGTTTTTTTGCATTTGAAATAATTTTAGTGTTTGATTTTAGTGTTGTAGTGCTTGATTTTACTTTAAAGACAAGGGCCGAAGTAAAGCAGTGAACTTTTACAGACCACCAAATAAGTACTGAAATAATAATAAATGAACCACGTGAGTTATTGTATTTTACACGGCTGACTACTACGACTGCTGAATATTCTGGGCTCGAAGTTCAGTACTTTGCAAAGGTTAAGCAGAATTTAATTTCATTATCAGGTATGGGTATCTATAGGTTTCTCCAAGTCGGTCAAGCGCAGATTAGCGGGATTCGCCAGGCCAGCTTATAGTGAATAAGTGAATAATTTACAAAATTTGTATTTCAAAGAAATGTTATTGTTTAAATACATTTTTAATCTCTCTTAAGAAAGTTGAAATTTGTTCAATAAATAATATTGTAAATAATCTGAAATCCGAACAACCCAATTACCTTGGCTTTTTGATTTTCTGTAGATGTGTCTGGTTGTCTAGGACAAAATAAATATAGTTCGTTGCGAAGCGTCTAATTATCTTTTGTCTTCTAATCAGGCAGTAAATCAATAAATTATAAGATTTGTAACATTTAATCTGTACTCACTCCAATGGATAGAAAATTGAAAAGTTCACAATAGTTCACATATATTATTCAATATTAGTTTCCTTGGTAGGTAGATTAAGGTGAAAAACGGACAAACGGTCAACCTAATAAGTAATTTAGTAGACGCAGCCAATGAACTCATATAAGTAGTTTATGAGAGTTCATTCGAAAGAAGAAGGCATAAGCCGTCACCCCCAAGGACTAATGGAATACCATGTAGTGCGTGATTACACTGACTCTCTATACGTCTGGAATTGCAACATTTATTACAAAGAACAACAGATGTTACATAGAATAGCAGAAATTTTTTTTTTGTTCTCCATTAGTTTTTCAGCTATCGTTCAAAATCACCGTATTACGCCCTTATCCATTTCTTCAGACCTGCTGCATTGCGAATTATTATTTATATAATGACGCTCATTAAATTTTATCAAAAATAAAATATCATCCACTGAAAACGTTGTTATTCGATGTCTACTTTTTTGCGCAACGAAATCACAGATATCCAGTTACAGAGAGCGTCTTCGGATAATTAACAACGCGGAGGGTTTTCTTATGGGAGCGGGCGGGGGTTCAACACCCCGAGCAACGCGAAACGTGATTTCTGCAGGTGAAAGGGAGCTTTTTGTGCGACCAAGATTTCTCTAATGTCGTTACCGGTGAAACTCTGTGCTGCGGCGTCCCTACCATGCTCACTGAATTGCGTACTTCAGTTTAGTGACCTACTTTACGTGGCAAGTTTTCGCTTATATTTCACATTCGACTTCATATTTTATTTATGCTGATTCCAGTGCTGCAAATATTAAATGGATATGAAAGTTCTGCGTTATGCTACGTGTTCATTTTTTTATACAAGTTTATCAAACTTTTAGTAACTTTAGTACATTTACATATAAATACTTGGACATGTATAAATGTATAAATATTTACATAGAAAGTTCAGGTTATTGTAATGACACATTTTTGGACTAAATAACAAAGCAATTAAATTTTATTCTGAAAAATATTTAAGTCGAATAAAATTTTAGTCTCCGTGGACGAGTGGCGTATTCTGGTGTCGCCAGCTTTGAAATCTCGGGTTCGATTCCCAGTAGGGTCAATGTAGAAAATACTTTTTCTACAATTTCCCAGGTCTGGGTGTTTGTGGTGCCTTCGTTGTTTTCGATTTTTCATATCACAAGTGCTTTAGTATCTTACAATGGGATCGGAGCAACAAAATATGTGTTATTGAAATTAATTAATAATTGATTAATGAAAGATTAGGGATATATAATGATAGCCGGATGGTTGGGTGATCGGAATTAGATAGAGATAGAGTGTAGAGTGTAACAGTGGTAGAGCCACGCATCAGCTTTTGTTGTTGCATGAAAGGGCCGGCTCGACCGGGGAAGTATCACGACCTCACAGAATACCGGGATGAAGTAGAAGTTTAACAAACTTCTGCGTTTCGTCTCGTAAGTGCAGGTAACCGGAGGCCCACACACCCTTCCCCCAATTCTGGGGGGGGGGGGGCTCTAAGGCCGGCAATGCATCTGCTATGCCTTTGTTATTGCGGGGGTCTCGTTTGCCTCCCTCTTCTATAAAAAAAAAGAGAACCGACTTTGGTCCCCGACGCCCATGGGGTTTTACTTTATGTTCATACATACATTTACTTTATGTTTATGTATAAACTTATGTTCGATTTATATCGTTGCCTTCTTTTTGTGCTTTTTCAACTTTTTAATTTTTGACTAAAACTGTTCATCGTGTCTATGAGCTATCAATTGCCTTCAAGTTAGTATAAATTTAAAAGTTACTCTATTGGTTACGTGCAGCTCCGCTTGGCAGCATTTAATTCTTTGTTGATTGTTCATACCTCAGCCATAGCTCAAATGAATAAGCATGTTACAGCGAGTATTCCCGGACTTAGCTGAACCGGAAGATATACTGGAGTAACCGGAGATGTAAAGGAATAAAGCTAAGAAAACAAAATAAATGTATGGGGAAGACATCTCGTTTGAGTATAATTTAGCTGTAAATGTTAGATGATTTCCAATGTTTGATAAAAAACGTGGACCGGTCATTAAAGAAATATCAGTCTAATTGTATATAACTCTGTGTATAACGGACTCGTATTCGATTTCATATTATTTTAATATTTATATTGAGTGACTAAACGAGGCTAAAAATAGCTGTGGCAGGTTGCTGTTAAAATTAATAAAAGTATTGCTTACCTAATAATTAATGAAAAGAATGTAATTTGTGAAACAACTATTACGATTGCAATGGCATCCCACGCAGACTACAACTCTGTAGTAGTCTCTCAACAATACGTTATAGTATAGTTGTAGTAAAACATAGTTGATTTTAAAATTAATGAACAATAAATACGCAAAAAATACTACTATCTTAGGTATGTTTGGCTGGCGTGCCATATATATATATATATATATATATATATATATATATATATATATATATATATATATATATATATATATATATATATATATATATATATATATATATATATATATATATATATATATATATATATATATATATATATATATATATATATATATATATATATATATATATATATATATATATATATATATATATATATATATATATATATATATATATATATATATATATATATATATATATATATATATATATATATATATATATATATATATATATATATATATATATATATATATATATATATATATATATATATATATATATATATATATATATATATATATATATATATATATATATATATATATATATATATATATATATATATATATATATATATATATATATATATATATATATATATATATATATATATATATATATATATATATATATATATATATATATATATATATATATATATATATATATATATATATATATATATATATATATATATATATATATATATATATATATATATATATATATATATATATATATATATATATATATATATATATATATATATATATATATATATATATATATATATATATATATATATATATATATATATATATATATATATATATATATATATATATATATATATATATATATATATATATATATATATATATATATATATATATATATATATATATATATATATATATATATATATATATATATATATATATATATATATATATATATATATATATATATATATATATATATATATATATATATATATATATATATATATATATATATATATATATATATATATATATATATATATATATATATATATATATATATATATATATATATATATATATATATATATATATATATATATATATATATATATATATATATATACATATATATATATATATACATATATATATATATATATATATATATATATATATACATATATATATATATATATATATATATATATATATATATATATATATATATATATATATATATATATATACATATATATATATATATATATATATATATATATATATATATATATATATATATATATATATATATATATATACATATATATATATATATATATATATATATATATACATATATATATATATATATATATATATATATATATATATATATATATATATATATATATATATATATATATATATATATATATATATACATATATATATATATACATATATATATATATATATATATATATATATATATATATATATATATATATATATATATATATATATATATATATATATATATACATATATTTGAGACGAAAATGAATTACATGGTAGCAATGTAAGACTCCCACAAATATTAAAAGAAAAGAAAATGATGATCTAAAAACAAAACGTCCAGCGACAATTAGCCCAATAATTATTTTCGCAAATCAACGTCATGGCATCCACGCTCCACATTCCGTCGTTCGTCCGTCAAGTTTCTCTTCCTAGCAACCCGCTCAACAGTTTAAATAAATACCGGCTTATTTTAAAACAGATTCGTCACACACCGAATTGGAGGGTTGTGTCTTATTCGTTTGCCGTTAATGACTTACATCGGTTTGGCACCGCCCGGAAAATCACCATTAGCCGTTACTGATTTCATTCTTGCGGAGACATATACTAAAGGCCGTTTGTAACTATAAGCTAAAAATGTAATTGAGGCATAGTTTCGGTACAGTTTACTCTATTCAAATTGTCTAAATTGTCATGATTCAAATGTTATTTTGGTCCTAGATAGTATATGTTTGAACATTTTGTAGTAGTCATTTAAACAATTTTAACTTACAAGATGCTATGTTACCTATATGAATAAAATAGTTTGAATGAAATAAATATAAATAAATATCTTCACGCAATTTCCAATACACGCTAGTCTAGACAATTAAGTCCCTTCAACCCACCTTCCACCGAAGATATTTTAGGGACAAAGTGAAAGGTGGTGAACCCGTCGCCGTCTTTATGTCTAACGATGTAATTCGTATAAAAGTTTTTCAAAAACCCATTGGTACCACTCGGCTATCGTGACTTTTATTTTAAATGAATTAATCAATACTTTAACTAGCAGTATCATAAACAATAGCTGCTATTGTTATAAACGATGCAATTATTTCCTGCTTATATTAAAAATATATTAGGGAACGTTTCATATTTTGAAATTTCCGTTTTAACTCATTGTGATCAGGAAACGGAGTATAGAAAACGAAAAGACGGAAATTTAACAGTACTTTATGAATACAGACCTTACAAATAAATTCAAATATCGAACGATATCGAACACTCGTGAACATAAATCGTGTGACTGATTTACGCAATTAACAATGCAAATCAGTGCATTAAAACTAACCATTCTTGTTACTATTCGTGCTCGTTATTTGATTCATCCATTTCCATTACGTTCTCAACCCGGGGGCCAGAGCGAGACGGCGTGCAATTTATGGAATCGATATTCGATTTCGACTCCAATGATAATTTGCAGCGAGTAATCAATTCTCTTTGACGGTGTTTACTGTAGTACCCGCCAAACGCTGTGTTTTGGGGCACAGTTATAGCAAGTTATCATTTGCACTTTAAATGTTTAGATGATAATAAATAAAGCTTAGTGTAGAAAATTAGATTTTCTGTTATTTTGTTTTATTTTTTCCATAGGGTTAAAACATAATAAAGTGCTTATATTACTGTCTTAGCAACCCGTTGGCGCATTACTAGTAAGAATCTTCCATCAACTTTCTCGTGGGTATCACGTGATTCGATTAAAAATCGCAAAAACAAATTGCATTGTAAGTAAGAAGTCGATCACGAATTGAAAATCCAAATCGTTTTAAATATGACGGGCTACAAGTTCTTAGGATTTCGTTTATTAGGTATTACGATCAACAGCGACGAAGACGATTTGATAGTAGAAGCGAGCAGGCGGCTCACGTGATGGTAAGTGATTACCGCCGCCCATGAACACCCGCAATACTAGAGGCATACGGTTCTGGCATCCAACCTGCCAACGAAGACCAAGGTAGGGATCTACAAGACCTACATCCGCTCGCGAATTACGTATGCAGCACCAGCGTGGTACGCGTTCACATCTCCCGCACAGCGGAAAAGATTGCAGGTTCAGCAAAACATTTCCCTAAGAGTGATTGTGGGAGCTGGTCGTTACGTCTGTAATGACGTCATTGCCAGAGATCTCCAAATCGAATCCATCCAAGATTTCGTGGTCCATTTGGCGTGGAAACTGTATGACCGCGCTGATAATGGACCACATGAACACCTGCGCGACCTAGCGTCCTTATCGGACCTCATGCCGCAGCACGCTCGACCACCAGAGCGGCGACCTCTCCCAAGGGAATTGTTGCAGTCACCATCCGACCTCGTTGAGGGGGAGGACGGGGAAGAGTGAAAGACCCGACGTTAGGCGTAAAATACGCAACATCTCCACATTATACCGCAGATAGCGGTACCCGGGACCGGGGGAGCAGCAGCCCCCCTGAGAACATGTCCGGGTAATGAGGCTTGCCTCGAGGCCCGATACCTGCGAAAGCAGAAGAAATCCACTCACTCACCAGAGGCATAGCAGATGCGTTGCCGGCCTTAAAGTGCCTCCCCCCTCCCAATATTTGGGGAGGGGGGGGGTGTGCCTCTGGTTACCGGCACTCACCAGACGAAACGCAAAAGTTTGTTAGACTTCTGTTTCACGCCGGTATTCTGTGAGGTCGTGGTACTTCCCCGGTCGAGCCGGCCCATTCATCCCCCACCCACGTAAACTATAGGCCATCAAATTTTAAATCGATAACATAGACCACAAGGCTATCTTGCCTCTTAAAAATTCCGTAATTTCCTGATTCTTCATCCGTCGATCACACGCAGCATTGTGCAGGTCTTCACACCATCTTGTAGAGGTTATCACCCGAGAATTGGTAAGCTTTTGGGAATAAATCCCCAATGGATAGCAGTTCTGCCAGCTATGTGACTGGCCAATTGTCAACTATTCTTTCATTCACTAGTAACATCATCTGACATTTTTACAAAGAGTTATTGCTATAATTTATTTAAAGTGAAGCAGCATCCGAACAAACATTGTAACGATCATCATCATTAATTTTATGCTCGATGGGCAATTATATCGCCCTACCGAGTAATTAACCCATTCGATTTCATTATTTTTGATTACGCTTTGAGTGAGAACAATATTTCATAAAAAATTTGCTTTTCTCCTATAGCGGAAATAATTTAAAATTTTTATATATAATTTTATTCCCCTGGTCAGTGGCCGACAGCAGAGTTTATGGTGGAAGGTAATGTAGAATAAACGAAGAAGGTCAAGCTGAAGGCTTTTTGTAATGTGTCTAATAAGTAATAAATATTTTTCACAGTGGTGGAGCCACGCATCAGCTTTTGTTGTTGCATGAATGGGCCGGCTCGACCGGGGAAGTACCACGACCTCACAGAATACCGGCGTGAAGTAGAAGTCTAACAAACTTCTGCGTTTCGTCTGGAGAGTGCAGGTAACCGGAGGTCCACACACGCCCTTCCCCCAATTCTGGGGGAGGGCCATTTTAAGGCCGGTAACGCATCTGCTATGCCTCTGGTATTGCGGGTGTTCATGGGCGGCGGTAATTACTTACCAACACGTGAGCCACCTGCTCGTTTGCCTCCTTTTTACTTTAAAAAAAAAACACGAATTCATATAACTCGTATTACAAATTCTATTTCAAAGTGGTATTTTGTTGATATGCTTCCAAATTGTAATTTCCTTAAAGGGATAATAAAATAAAAAAAGATCCTTATAAATACTCGACGGAAAGTTTATAACATATTACATTGTCTTCGGATCTATTCATAGAAATTTATAATTAATGATAATACAAGGCTCATATCTATTACATACAATCCACGTTAATTTCTGCGAAAACTCTCAAGAGCTCGAGCATGATTGATTAGCAAGAGTGATAGTACAATGAAATGTTGATAACGTAATTTAATCTGCTAGTGATGTTAATCAATGAATCATTATTATAATTATATATACTTTTATTGTTTGATTTTATTGTTTGAATATAAGACAAGAAGCTGCTTAATTCTTCCCCCATTATTTTCTGGCTGTGACCGCTATATATTAGGGTATGTTTTATTACGACTGTCCATTTACCTATTATGTTCTTTTCTTTACATCTCCAGTGCTACTGATATAAATAATTATAAATAAATAAATAAATAAATATAATAAATATCTTCACGCAATTCCCAATACAGGGGTAGACAGAGGTCAAGTCTAGACAATTAAGTCCCTTTGACCCACCTTCCACCGAAGATATTTTCGGGACAACGTGACAGGTGGTGAGCCCGTCGCCGCCTTTTATGTCCAAGCCAACGATGAAATTCGTACATAAGTTTTTGAAAAACTCATTGGTACTGCCACCTGGGGATCGAACTCGGGTCTCTCGACTCGAAATTCCGACCACCCAACAACTCGGCTATCGTGACTTCTGTGATATAAATAATTGCACTAAGAAATACACAATTAATTTAGCTTGGAAATCTAAGGCTTCATAGATTGTCTGAAATGTAAAAGAAACAATTCAATTGCACCATCCATATAATTTTTTTTATTGTTTGTAATTGTCAAAACTTATATACTTACATTCTAATATCCGGGGAATTAAAAACAATAATTTTTAAAGATTTTACTGTTATTAAAAATGATGAGCGCTCAACTAAAATTTTTTTATCCATTTTAAATAAATTTGTTCCAAATAATTGCGAGTTAGTTATTATCATTTTGCCAGGATAAATACCTTTTAATATTTTAAGTACTCGCTAGTATAACAATTTAATATATCAAATTTTATATAGTAAATATGACGACCCGATAGTCGAGTTGGTAGTGATCCTGCTTTCGAAGCTAAGGGTAACTCTTCGGATTCAAATCCAGCTATGGTCAAACGTTTTGATGGATGGTTATATGTGTATAAACAAAAATCTTCCTTACCTATTTCTAATAAATATGTATGTTTTTCAGAATTTTGCTTTATCATTTCATTACTATTATATATATAAAACGAATGCAAAAAAATATTTAAAATATTGACAGTACGATGCCCGTCGGATCAAAACTCGGAGCAAAACTCGGAATACTCGGAAAGAAATCGAAGGATTGATTTGAAATTTGATTAGGTCATTACATTTTTATCCAAAATTGTTTGTAAATCATTTGTGTTCCGCAGTTACATCAAAAACCGGAATTATTAGATGTAGATTACTGATTTTAATTTAAAAAAAAACACAGGCACGATAGCCGTGTGGTTGTGTGATCGGAATTTTAATCAAGAGACCCTACTTCGATCCCCAGATGGCAGGTCGTACCAATGGGGTTTAAAAAAGACTTTTGTACGATTTATCTCGTTGGCTTGGTCATAAATACGGCGACGGGCTCACCACCTTCCGCCAATATCTCTGGTGGAAGGCGGGTCGAAAGGACTTAATTGTCTAGACCTCTGTCTACTCCTAATTAATATATAAAACAAGAATTAATATAAAATACATAAATAGGTATTATATGAAAAACGCACCCAGAGCTGATGTTTAGCTAGAAAATAAAACACAATTCGAACATTTCTCTCAGTATTATACAGTAACACAATCTAACGCAGCGGGGACTTGTGTTTGCGGCTAACAATTCAGAACCATGTGCCGCGATGAATTTCCACCCTAATAATGATTAACTACGACTACGGAACATGTAACAAATGGACGTTACTCTAATTTCGTCTTCCCATACAACAGACATGCGAGTAATAGATTACCGTAGTTTTGACACTTGACAATATGATCATTTCTAGAGATGAGCAATTACGTAAATCCTCATTTACTACGTTATAATTTATTCTTACAGTACTTATTAATGAAAACATCATACCATCCAGTAACTTATAGCATAAGTAAAAAAAATATCTTCACGCAATTACCAATACAGGGGTAGACAGAGGTCTAGTCTAGACAATTAAGGCCCTTTGACCCACCTTCCGCCGAAGATATTTTCGGGACAACGTGACAGGTAGTGAGCCTATCGCCGTCTGTATGTCGAAGTCAGCGATATAATTCGTACATAAGTTTTTGAAAAACCCATTGGTACGAGCCTGCCACCTGGGGATCGAACTCGGGTCTCTTGACACGAAATTCCGGCCACCCAACCACTCGGCTGTCGTGGCTCTTAATTCTCCCTTATTCTTATTAGCATAAGTGAAGCTAGTTTTAATAAGATGAGTATGAAAAATAAGCCAATAGCTAACAGGTCAACTAATAATGGATGTCAAAATACCCTTTAAAACTAAAAGAGGTTAGTTCAAGCTTATTTTTAAAACCAGTATCAGAAACCGAATTAATTAATATTATAGGCTCTCTAAATAATACTCATTCTGTAGGTTTTGATGGAATATCTACGCTTATTCTGAAACACTGTGGCTTCGTTATATCGCACGTATTAAAGTATTTATTAAATCTATCGCTAAGTTCCCTCACTTAGTTCTCACTTATATTTCCAAATAAACTAAAAGTATCCCTAGTAAGGCCACTGCACAAAAAGGATGATAAAAAAATAATGAGTAATTATAGACCGATAACTCTTATATCAGTTTTTGGAAAGATCTTTGAAAAAGTTATGTATCGTCGTATTGACGAATTTTTGAACAAATTTAAAGTATTAAAACCAAAACAGAATGGTTTTCAAAAAAAAATAAGTCTACTACTTTGGCTACATTTACACTTGTTGCTAATGTTGTTAATTTTATTGATAAGCGTATCCCGGTATCCGTTGTATTCTTTGATATGACTAAGGTTTTCGACTTTGTTGACCATAAATTGTTGCTAAAAAATGTGAGAATTATGGTATAAGAGGTCCGGCTTTTAATTGGCTAAATACATATCTCGCTGGACGTAAACAGTATGTAGAAATAAAAAATATGAATAATAAATCTATGTCCACTACATATAAATCCAGTGCTCAAGTTAATAGTTTCGGAGTACCACAAGGCAGTATCTTGGGACCTCTTTTATTCCTTATCTATATCAACGATCTCCCAAATGTCACAAAACATCAGTGTGTCTTATTTGCTGACGACATATCGGTTATAATAGCTAACGTGAATAGAAGTGAATGTTATAAAAGCATTCTCAAATCCGAAATTGACACTATTCGTAAGTGGTTGGAAGTGAATAATTTACGCACTAACAAATCAAAAACTAAATTTATTAATTTTCAAAATTACAATAGCGTTGATAATTCTTTGGAGGATATTTTGACATGTCGCAACGAAGTCGTAGAAAAAGTAACAGAAATAAAATTTCTAGGTATAACACTTGACAAACATTGTAATTGGAAAGCTCACGTAGATAGCATATGTAAGAAACTGAATCGATTTGTGTTCGCCTTAAAACGACTGCGAAGAACAGCGAGCGAATTCTAGGACAAAATACAGAGACCCATCATAATTAAAAATACCAAGGTGTAGAACCAAATTATGTGAAAAAATTGTTTCATGATGTCAATCACAGTATATAATAAAATTCCCAAATTTATAAGAGAGCTGCCAGTTAAAAATTTAAATCCACTCTTTACAGATGGTTAATAGGGAAATGTTTTTATGACATAAATGAACTTAAATTATGATGAACATCAATTTTATTTGTATACATATATGTTTTTTTATTTACGACCATTTTTTTTAACTTGAAGCGGTTTTCATAATTCTATCTTAGTAGATAAAAAAAAAATTAAAAAAATATTTAATAGTAAATAGCAACGGTAGGAAGTAAGTTTGCAGGAATGCTTTCGTTGCGGGCTGCGATTGGGTATGTTGTTAATATAATTAACACGGTAGACAAAAGATGGAAAGAGTTAATTTTTACATGTGCTTTTATTCATTGAATGATTTGTTATGTATAAAATTTAATAATATAATTATTATGTTTTTTTTAATACCTTTTTTTCTATTGTCTATCGTCTCTTATTTTAATGTGATACGTATTGACGGTTGATTGATATTAATAGTTATTGTTTTAGTTGTTTATTATTACCTTATCGAACTATTTTCTCAATTATTGTAACCATGAATATTGAAAAATGAATTTTATATTTGTATGTCGGTTATCGACGAAACATGTTTGATCTTTTTATTTTATAGTTGTCATCACGTGTACCATGTTTCTAGCAAATAAATAAATAAATAAAAATAAAATAAAAAGAATAAAACCCTTTGAACGATACGTATGTAGTGATCTATAATATAAATTATAACACATCGAGAAGCAGAAAAAACGGTTTAAATGAACGCACGTAGAATCAACCGAAAATCTCGTGAATAAAAATAGGTCAAAAGAAAATAAAACCTATGAGGAGCTCTATGATGTATAAGAAACATCTAACATTTAAAAAGAAACAAGCTTTTATTTCTTCATTTCGAAGACGCATAATGTTAAAATAAACAACAAAAGTCATCTGAAACAAATTCCCTAATATAAATTTCACGTTTTACGATCAACTATGCTGTAGTCTTAGTTTTGCCTACGCATTTAGAAATTAATAAACAGAGTTTTGCATTGAATTTCGAATTTAGATAATCAAAATAGTTGCATGTTATAGAGAGCGCTAGCAATGCTGTTAACATTGCTATAATTATAATAAACGACTCCATCCGGATAGCACTTACTGTTGAACTAACGACGTAAGTAAAATCTATTATTAAACCTCCAGAACTACATACACTGTTTAACTATGCAGAACTTTCCATTAACCTTAAGTGGTTATAACAAGTACCAAACAGCAGTCAATAATTACTTCAGTGAAAAAGTAAAGAATTTTTATTAAATAGACGTGTAGGTGTACAAGTCGGTACTTTGCCTGATGGTACTTGGCTACTGTAGCAAAAGGCAACTGCATACAATTTTAACCAAAGCAGACTATGGGTGTATTAGAACCTATGAAGTATCTGGTCAAATGTCTGATAATAATAATAAAATATGTAATTAAACCGTCACTATAGCTTCAAAATTGGTAAGTAACCACTAACCGTATTTTCGTCATTTTCTGGTCCTCTTTCGGTGGTTGAAAAAGATCATGCAAAACGTTTTTCAGAATCTATCATTTGATATTATATTGGATCAACTTGTATACTGTACCTGTCATCAGTCTGTTTCATATATAATTCAATTCTATAAAATATATAAAATTCTTGCGAAATCCTTATTTCATTAACTTACCATTCATATATGACTTTCTAGTCGCTACCACTGTCAAACTTAGTTAAAATAAACTTTACCGTTAAAATATTAGTTAAAAAATTTATTAGAAAAGTAATGAGAGTCAGTATAGCAACCGGTTGCGAAAGTTAGGTATGTAAGTTTATTTGACAAAAGTTTTAAGTCTATGTAAACATTTTTTTTTATTAAAACTGATTTTGATCTATGTAATTGATCCTTATGAATTGGTTCCTTTGAGTCAAGGATGCCACAGACAGCAATATTGATACCTGATACCATATTATGTAAAAATATCTTATTATAACACTCCTTTTGAGTCGAGTGCTAAAGGGTTTTAAAATTAAAAAAACCCTTAATTGCTTCTAATTATTTATTCAAACTACAATCCTCTGCCTCATTTTAGCTATTTCCTATATTAGTTTATACATGTTATCGGACGTGTACTCGTGAGTTCATCAAACTCATATGCTAAGCGTGGCGATTACATCAAATCCTCTTTTGTCATCCGTCTCTCGGTAGAGGCCTGTACGCTGCAATGTACTTTTACAAGTTGTTATATATTATAGTTATGAATAATAGACATTTAATATATTTTGTTTAGCAGTATAATAAAGATTCAATGTCTTAACAGAGACGTTCGCAATTCTCTGAAGATGAGTCTCCGTCGCTAATCCATCTCTCATCCACGATACTAAATCTAAGCTATAATCTAAGCTAAATCCGCGTATACTTGAGCCGGTAAATGACTACACACATACATGGCAGGTTTCCAACGTCGAATCCAACGTAGTGAATGTAAATAAACGTAGTTAGCTTTAATCCCCTCAGCGAGCACAGACTATTGAGGAACTAATGTTTAGGCAAACGGCGCCTGAACTGGCACAGGTTTAGGTCGAGGTTACATGGAGCAGTGCATCTGAGTGCAGCTAATGTAGTTGCTCGCATCTGGATTGCGTTTTAGATAATTTTGCTCTTTATAATATATGAAACATTACAATATATTTAAATTCGAAATGAGACGTTTGTATTTTACAAACAATATTCCGGAGTATTCCAAAAATTTTTCATAAGTACAAGTTATTTTAAGCCACCAATTATTTACTTTATAGAAAATTTTACTTTATTCTCAAATATTTATTAGTATAAAATTAAGTTTAATAGAGTAAAGGTAATTAAACTACTAATAATAATTTTACTTTGGCGGTAGTCATAATGAGATATCAATCTTTGTCAATTTATCGACTTATTTACACTGCATATTTATTATAAGGGCTACATATCGTATTAAAAAATAACAACAATAGCAAATAAAATAAATGTATTATAGGAAAATTACCAAATTGTTTGGTTTTTAGTACTAATTATTACCATTCAAAAACTAGAATAAACTTCCCTTCAAAAATGTCACTTTCATGAGAACCTTGTCTAACATAACTTAAGTGATGATGACAGAATACAAGATCTGGCGGCTTACGCATTAGTTTGAAAGTACTCGTAAAACCCATCCATCGTCGGATCCCCTTACGCTAAAGTGAGCAAACTTCGAGAAAGCTGACCCTTGCTGATGTAGAAAGCTTCAAAATGTCTTTGCGAATATATATGTAACCTAATTACATACATATAACCATTCAATTTATAATTTAGGGCTAAATAGAATAACTTGTAATTTAACATACATCACACATTTTAATACATACATATACGATTGTTAATAAAAAAAGTCACGATAGCGAATGTTTCAAAAATTTCTGTACGAATTGTACCGTTGGCTTGGACATAAAGACAGCGACGGGCTCATCACCTATCACGTTGTCCTGAAAATATCTTCGGTGGAAGGTGGGTCAAAGGTACTTAATTGTCTAGATTAAATAAATAAATAAATACCTTCACGCAATTCCCAATACAGGGGTAGACAGAGGTCTAGCCTCTGTCTACCTCTGTATTGGGAATTGCGTGAAGGTACTTATTTATTTATTTAATGTTTTTCTATTCAATTCGAGAGCTTTTATCTTCAGCTATGAAAGAAATAGATGTTATAACATCATAAAGATGATATCTCTATAGCATATTACAAGTATTTGAAGGAGTATAGAAATAGGCATAGTAATTACTGAAAATATCACTTCGGCTTTTGTGCGCCATTTTCTTTGAAAGATATTACCCGAAAGGGCTTAAGTTAGCTAAGATTTTCAGATGGACTGTCATTATTCATATATTTTAATCTTATAATATGATATCTATAATTATTAATATTATACAAAAAAGTGTACAATTTGTAAGTATATAATGAACCCCGGTATGATAGGGCGCTTTCAAAACCGACGAGGGTTGAAAGTTTTGCCCTCTAGTTATTACCAACATAGTCTATTTTGGAGTATTCTAGAATGTTCTAAAGTGTTGTAGAATATTCGACAACAGTTTGGAACGTTAGAATCTGATGAGAAATCAATACACATGTCGTCGTTTTCCAAAAAAGAAAGTTGTGACTAATAAGTAAAGTTTGTTTGGGAAGTTCTTAACTTTTTAAAGAAGAATCGTAAAGTGATGATTCACACATATAACTTGCAACTCTATGACAAAAATTGTAATAAAGTTGTTATTGAAAAAGTTACTTCGCAACCTTCCGCATGCAAATATAAAATGGTATATGTTACCTGGTCCGAAGAGAAGAAGAGCACCACCCTCATTCCCACAGATGCGTGCAATTCCACTGCCTCAAAACAGGGCAAAACACGTGTCGCATTTTCGTTGGTGGTATATGTTACCTGGTTTGAGTGTAGTGGTGGTGGTGTATACAGTGGAATTAGTGCACGCATCTTTGGGAGGGTGGTGCTCTACTTCTCTTCGGACCAGGTAACATATACCTTTTTATATTTGCATGCGGAATGTTGCGAAGTAACTTTTTCAATAACAACTTTACAATGATTTTCTGCAAAGTAACGCCTGAGTCAATTAACTATCAAAAAATGTAGTGTATATGCTCTGTTCCCCATGCGATGCCGAGGAGGTTGCTAGTATTGTTAAAAAATTATGACACATGTGTATATACCTAAACATATTCAGAAGTAAGTGTAGCCACATCGTTCCACTTGATACGATCTTGAAATATGTATTTCCCTTGGTTCGTCTACTTTGTACACGCATTAAGTATAGGGTACTCTTATCATGGCCTTTATTCAGAAGGTCCCAAACTTGAGAATCGTGAACGTTTGCCTTGGTCATTTTCGTTCATTCATCATCATTTCTTTCCAACTTAATCTCTCCATACTTCCAATGTTATTTAATAATAATGAAGTAGGTTAATAAAATAATCAAAGTAATAATTTAAATAACTATTAAACAGAATTAATCTCCCGATAGTAAATAATGAGAAATTTACTAAAGTGAAGTGAATGTACACTTTGAAAGTTTAAATTGTTAAAAATAAAGATAAAAACCATTTCTAACGTCCAGACCATATTTTCAAACTATAATTAACGTAGAATGTAATTTAGTGCAAAGGTGAGTTTTGTTAGAAGAAAAGTTGTTCAGAAACTAAACCGGAATAAGTGCGACTTGACTGGGACGCCCTACGGATTGCGCACCCAACTGCCCACCAACTAATCCATTGGAAAGTTCCATTTTCATTAGGACTCCGTAAAATACGTTCGTTGAAACTGCTAAAGTTATATTCGAACAAAGTAGTGTTATACCCCTTTGTTAGCAGAGATTTCAGCTTTCAACTGGTAAAATGAATGTATTTATCTCATGTAGTTGGAAGAAAGTCAAATTTTTGGGTACGGAAGTCGTGGACATAACTAAAAATAATTTAAAAAACAATCGCTATTAGTAAGTCCGATTTCGTGAGGTATCGTATAATATAAAAAATGAATAATATTAAAAAAATTATAAAATGCATAAGCACACGAGTCATCCACTCCTAATTTAAGATTGAAAATGTTACCTTTGGATAGTAAATTGCGTGATGATACATATCTGCATCAATACATAGCTGTTACCTATAATTGGTCATTAATATAATTCCTGGCTCTTTCTCTTTATCTATTGAATGCCTGAATTAGATCTTGTTGTGATGGTAAGGGCTTTAAGGATGTACAATGTCGATTAAAAAGTGGTCCATCGCATCTATAATTACATTTTTTAACTTTTATTTATATGTGTTTGGTTTCTACGTGTTTCACGTAACTTTTAAAAAAATTTGCTCTATTAACTCACGTTTCAACTTTTGACCTTTAATATAAAATGCTTAACCTTGCCATCGTAAATTTACAAGCTGTTATCTGACAAATCCTGCAAGATGGCGGCGGCAACGCAAAAATATTGTATGGCGTGCTTAAAATTTTAATAAACCATGCGGTGTATGCTAATATTTGACTCCAGGTATAAAATAATGTATCATGCGATCCCGTAATTACGACTAGAACGCCTAATGAACATAATTCTCCAGCTCTAATATGTTTTAAAGCTAGCGAGAGCTAATATTATTTTAAATATTACCTGGAATAAAAAGATATTTAACAAATGCTTATTAGAATGATTAAAGAGGTACAATAGATTTATATTCCTTTTTGTACTATATAGCTATTTAACATTCTTCTATTCAATCTTAACCTTAGGATTTTTAGCCTTCCCCAAATAGCTACCTTAGTCATTGTCTTGGGTGTCAAGAGTCTCGTTGAAAATAATTAAACTGCCGACCTCTTCGACATAGACCAAAAGCTCTAAGTATATTTTGAACGATTAATTCTAACTTAGCCGGAGAACCTGTGTTGCTTTGAACAATATTAGCCTCGCACTGAACTATTCTTCCAATTCACTAGTATTATAAAAACTTACAAATCATTTCAAATTTCGACCCTCAAAAGAAAGATTTACGGGTAGTGCCAGTATAATATGTGTACAGGTAAGCATACGCTGTGACTGTGTTACGTAACAAAAATAAAGAAGTTAATTTCACATGAAAAGTGGTTAACGTGGAATGGAAGCTACGGAGCAGTTGGCACTATGCCAAATTCCGGGACACAATGGGGCAGACTGACAATGTATCAGGGAAATAAACAACGCGTGTTCTCAGTCGACAAGGAAAATTGTTTGTAGCCGTGAAAAAATAAGATATATCTATTGCAAATAGGGTTGCCATTTCTTTTTCTTGTTTAGTTAATTGTCGCGATAGTTGAATGGTCGGGTGATTGAAATTTGACTCAACATACCCGAGCTAGGAGCAATAGAGCCAGAGGCTGGTACCAATATTTTTTTTTTCAAAACTTATGTACGATTTTTATAGTTTGCTTGGACATAAAGAGGGTCAAAGGCTTACCACTTATCACTTTGTCCCGAAATAAGCTCCGGTAAAATGAGGGTCGAACTTCTTCGGAGACCTCTGGCATATTGGGAAATGGGTATATTTAATTGTTCAGAAATAATAGATTCCAAAAACCTATTGAGGGTTACACATGACTAAAATACATTAGTTTCGAGGAACAACGAATACGCACTCATTAGCGCTAACATTCCTAAATGGTTGCTCTTAGGAAGATGTAGACACCTTTATAAACTCCCATCTCATAGAAAAAACTAAGACGAAGAAGAATGGCACAATACTTCTATCCTCTGCTATCCCAACCAGAATCCTATCAATGGGTCTCGTCAATTAAGTAGAAACAAAGAAACTCGTATTCTATTAGCAATTGAAATCTATTTTTAAATTGACGAAAAAAGAGCAAAATTATATGCATGAAATGCGCTTTTAGTCGCAAAGAAAGATATGATCATGATGTGGACAGGCGTATAGAGAACAAAATCAATGGTGCCCTATTTGCGTTACTTAAAATCAGAATGTAGGGAAAAGTGCACGCCTTACCGGACATAATACAATGCTGATGCCAAATTTGTGATTTGGCAGCGAAACCTAAGTCTCCTAGAAGATGAACAAAAGAAAATGGAATGCAATGGAAATACAATCTCTTCGTCCAATGTGCGCCGTTTTCTTGACCGATTGAAAACGAAACGAAGATAAGGACAAATTGAAATTGAATAATAGTGATGTGTGTCTGTATAATAATAGTAATTTACAATTATCTTATTACTGACAGCCAGGAATCTAAGTCATGAAGTTTCTGGTACTATATCGGCAATTTTTCAAGATGTGGTCCTCCCTTTCCGCCTCCATAGAGGCCTATATTGAACAGTATACGTGAACAGTGCCCTTTGCCTTTTTCAATTATATTTGCAAGGTATATATATCCACGCCTCTGTGGGAAATCACGTGAAAATATCACATCTTGCTATTTTTTGTAGAAACAAACTTTTATAAAGCTTTTCGTTTCTCGACGAAAAGCTCAGCTTAAAGAACGAATCGTAATTCGTATATTTTTGTGCGACTACCACATAACAAACTTCTAACTAATTTTCATTCTATTATTTTCACTATTAACAAATTAAGAGTAAGAGAACCAAACAGTAAAGTTTTGTTAGTTTGTAAAAATCTATCTACTAGGAACTATTTGATTTAAGATTTATTTGACCAATACGCACACACAGCTTATACAAATACTAAATGCTTTAAGTTTAAATAAAAAATATCCTATATATCTGAAACCAGAATGTAAAAGAAAGTAAAAATTAAATGTGAAGTAATGACGTAAAGAAAAATTAACGTGTCTAGGACAGATGTTGCCTACACGGGCGGAGACATTGAAAAGGCCGTTATATAATGCCCGGTACATATTTAGCATAATATTTATAATAAGAAAAAACCATAATTATTGGGCTTTATGGCAATAATAATATCAACAAAGTGATGATTAAATTAAAAGAACATTTTAATTTACATGTCTAAGTTTCTTTTAAGATGATTTTATTTGTTCTACATATATGTAAATATACTTATCATTATTATCTGCACATATATGCAACCATAACTGAATTCAAACATTCATGGTTTCGAAGGTACGGCACTCCAACTATAGCTTAGTCGAGTTGTCTTAAGCTGAGCTTTACTGCCAGCAATCCCCTTACTTATAGTGTTCGTCATGAATTTAAAATATTAGTTTTGCAATTCTAAAATATGTGAAAATTAAATTAAGGGAGTATAAAACAAACTAATTAAAAAACTATTAGAATAACAACCACAACTAAACCTATAAAAACAATAAAAAAATTAATTCAAAACACCAATAGTTTTGTAACTGTCTCTCCTTGTGCTTTTTCAATACGACCTATAAAATGTCTGACATTAAACATGGGCCTCCTCTAAAGATTTTTAAAGAACTTTCTTAAGTCCTGAGTCACTTGAATCCATTAATTCTACGCAGCATTTTGTTAGTGGCCACTTAATCTTGTGGGAGTAGCTAGTGAAGAAGAGTGAACTAGAGAAGTGCAGAGGTTTTCAGTTTTACGAGCACCTACATCAAGGTAGCTCGTAGGTGTTTCATCTACAAGTATATGTATAGACATTAACCGTTTAAAAATTAATGAAATATATTTTCATCACCAATTTTGTCCTGTTTTATTTAAATTACATTTTGTTTTACAATTAAATACAAAGTCGTTTCAAACACGGCTTGTGTTTTTGTCCTATTTAATTTAAATTAAATAGGACAAAATTGGTGATGAAAATACATTTGGTGTAAATATGGTTTGTGCCAATTTTACAAACGTTACTGGTTTCTAGGTCAATAAAAGGGTCGCTATTAAAGTAACACTGACAGACATTCATTGCTTACTTATAAAATTCTATGACATCAAAACACTGAAACCTTTCTCCATAATTGATTTGTAGCTGAACGCTAGCTAGGGACGTGAATCCGTTGATCCGTAATGCTTGTGATTGGATAAAGGGTTCCTTAGGAGAATTTGCCCGGAGTGCAGGCCCCGCCATTAGGGCAACGAATTATTTATGATGTTATTTTTCATCCGAAGAATTTTTCCTTTTAGAAAATAAAGAAATAATGATTTCGTTAGATTTGCTCAGCCTTTGGTAAATATACGTAACGTTTGATTTCAAACAGACGAATAAATACAGCTTCAGGATAAAAACAGGCGAATCATAGAAATCGGTGTAGGTTTTTCTATAAAATGTTTGGTTCAATTGTGTTTAGCTTCTTAAGAACATTTCAAACTAGTTATGTGTGCTAATAATATTTGCTGTATTGTAAAAACTACTTTAATAATACAGTAAACAAGATTTTAAATCTTTACAGGTTATCGGATGTTTTTTTAACTCCACGAAATGTTCGTTCCTTTCAACTCATTTTTCACCGAAGCATATTTGAGAAAACCGAGACTGGTGATGAGCCCATTGCCGTCATAGCGTCCAAGCTATCGGTTGTATATACTTACGTACATATGTAATATATATATATATATATATATATGTATATATATATATATATATATATATATATATATATATATATATATATATATATATATATATATATATATATATATATATATATATATATATATATATATATATATATATATATATATATATATATATATATATATATATATATATATATATATATGTATATAAATACACGCCGGTTTATATATTGTAAAACTACTTTAATAATACAGTAAACAAGATTTTAAATCTTACAGGTTATCGGATGTTTTTTAACTCCACGGAATGTTCGTTCCTTTCAACTCATTTTTCACCGAAGCATATTTGAGAAAACCGAGACTGGTGATGAGCCCATTGCCGTCATAGCGTCCAAGCTATCGGTTGTATATACTTACGTACATATGTAATATATATATAAATATATATATATATATATATATATATATATATATATATATATATATATATATATATATATATATATATATATATATATATATATATATATATATATATATATATATATATATATATATATATATATATATATATATATATATATATATATATATATATATGTATATAAATACACGCCGGTTTATATAGTGTCGCCAGCTCTGAGGTTCGATTCCCGGACTGATTTGGATATATACTGGGATACTATTGTTAAAATAAAGATTCTTCTTTCTTCTAGTGAAGTCACGATAGCCGAGTTGTTGGGTGGTCGGAATTTCGAGTCGAGAGACCCGAGTTCGATACCCAGGTGGCAGTACCAATGAGTTTTTCAAAAACTTATGTACGAATTTCATCGTTGGCTTGGACATAAAGGCGGCGACGGGCTCACCACCTGTCACGTTGTCCCGAAAATATCTTCGGTGGAAGGTGGGTCAAAGGGACTTAATTGTCTAGACTTGACCTCTGTCTACCCCTGTATTGGGAATTGCGTGAAGATTATATTTCTTCTTCTTCTTTACAGCCTATCAAAAGTCCACTGCTGAACATAGACCTCGCCCAAAGATTTCCACAAAGAACAATCCCGAGCCATCTGCATCCATCGAGTTCCCGCAATGTCTTCACTCCATCTTGTGAGGGGACGTCCCGACTCATTGCCACTTCAGCGTGCTAATCCTTATGGCTATGTCGGTTTCCCTAGTTCTGCTGCAGATATCATCGTCGCGGATTCTGTCACGCAGAGAAACACCAAACATAGCTCTCTCCATAGCCCGCTGAGCAACTTTGAGCTTCCTCATTCGGCCAGCAGTGAAGGACAATGCCTCAGTTCCGTAGGTCATTACAGGCAATACGCACTGGTTGTATACTTTGCTTTTAAGGTTTTGAGGTATACTTGACGATAAAGATTACTTCACATCATTATACAACCATTTATCAAAATAATTATCTTATAAACTAACATACATGCACATACACTACGTCTTTAAAATATTGAATAACTTTTGAATGGGACATGACTAATTTATAGACGATTATATTGAAATACGTCATTTAGCTAACAGTATTCGTAACTAAATGTCGTAAGTATTAAAGATATTCTGACCGAAATAGCACGGAACTGGATGCCGAAATATTTTAACACGTTTGCTTTTTTATTTCAGCCTCGCCTTTAAGAATATATTTCTGAATAACATGTCATTCCATTTATTAATACATTTCTCACAGCAAACTGAATGGTAAGCGAAAAGATATTGCGATCGTATCGCATCCAAGTCTATAAAACTAAGACCTAAGGCTGTTTACACGCTATTACAATAAATCTCGGGAAAATATCGTTGCGAACAATGACCTCTTAATGTGTCGTTGCGAAAATGTACGTCATTGTGGAAATCAGACCAAAATAAATTGCCATATAATTTACGTAGTGATTAAATAAAAACGAAACTACATGACATATCAATGGATTGCCTCGTGATGGATTGCTTTAAAAATTATTTGGTGGAAAAATATCTTATTTATTCAAAATCTTTTATCAAGATATTATGGAAGCAGGATATGAAAATGATTTCAACTTTTATCTTGAATATAATTATGAATATGTTAGAAACATATAACCATTATTATTACCACATTGACTAAGAACGGGACTTTCGTTATAATCAGGTTTCGTATATAAATTTCGAAGCGTAGCGTTACTAGAGCTTCGGTACAGTAGCTTCTACTCCAGAATAATGAGCCAGTTTAACCAGGGTTTAAGTTTAACCAGCACGTATGGGAAATCTTTTTATGGGACTAGCTATACACTGCAGAGAACTTTTACTGGTCTTTTACGGTCGGAATGATAAAATGTTAGAGCAGAGTGAAACCGTTCTTTCGGTCCAACTAATGTTAAATTATTAATGAACCCGTTCTCGCCCCCATGGATTAAGATGAAACGTCCCGTGGCCTGTATTTTACTGATCTTCTTTCCTTTTAAAACTAAAACTCAACGACTTTTACACTGCTGTTTGGTCGCTGAAATGGGTTAGAGCTTTGTAATGACCTAGACTGCTCCTAGGCTTACAAGAAGAACAATTAGTTCAAGTTTCAGAATTTTATTTATGGTCAAAACCGGTCAGGTTTTGTAAGATATAACAATAAAGTAAGTGAAAGTGTACATGCGTTTGTGTTACTTAAATTTTTAGCGTGCGTTAGTTCAATATAAATTTCGTTGCTTGAGTAATATTTTACAAAGTAGAATTTCAGGCGATACTAACAAAATGTAACATACATCTTTTATGTTTCATTACTTGACTAGTAGATTTTACAATGTAAACGATTTCGTGACATACAAACAAAATACATAGTTTGTGGTCGAAATAGTTAATATGATTGACTTTTTAACTAACTGTTGCAAGCGTTAAGCGAGTTGCCGGTTTTTTTTATGTATATTTTAAATAAATAAATAAATACATAAATAAATAGAGATAACATCACGTACTCGTACATAGTTCTGATATCGAAGCAAGGAATCAGAATAATGTATGTAATTTTGATGTTGTAGCTAAAGCACTTGTTTTATGGAATAGGGAACAATGAAGGTATCAAAAACACCCAGACCCCGAGATGCAGAAAAAGTGGTTTTCTAAACTCACCTGTCCGGGAATCGAACCCGGGACCTCAGAGCTGGCGACACCATGCAAACCGGTGTGTACTCTAATATTTATATATGTCTATTATATATGTACGTAAGTATATAATATGGTAGATGATAATGACTAAAAGAAAATATACACCGAAGGACGAACATTCAAAAATTTTTGTTTTTACCACTTACATTGTAAATTTGTAAAAATCAGTCAGATATACTCATAAGATTGATGCAATTAGACTCTCTGGGTCCGTTGCAAATTACTTAATGACTACACTTTTTAGTTTTTTTTTAAAGAACCATTAAAACAAATAGAGAGGTATATGGTTGTCTCCATACAGCCAGGTAGTTTTTGTAACCCTCATAAAAACTGAAAATTTGTAAATAATTTAAACTTGACATTTTTACATTACATTTGCTGTTGGTGTTAGTGACTTCAATACAATACATTTGTAGATTGGTTTCATAAAAGGATAGAAATAGAAAGATTGTGACTTTTCAAACTTTTTCAATTATATAACGTCACCAGCAGTACTCAAAATATAATGGCTATTGTGAATCTCATTCTGAACGCAGTAAAAATCAAATTCTATTCAGTAATTCTAGTAAAAAATTCTAGCCTCACAAATCGTTGAAGGTTTGGCTGGAATGACTTGAAGAAAAGATTTATAATCACAACATGTCTGAGAGAAAGTCACGATAGCCGAGTGGTTGGGTGGTCGGAATTTCGAGTCGAGAGAACCGAGTTCGATCCCCAGGTGGCAGGCTCATACCAATGGGTTTTTCAAAAACCTATGTACGAATTATATCGTTGGCTAAGACATAAAGACGATGACAGGCTCACCACCTGTCACGTTGTCCCGAAAATATCTTCGGTGGAAGGTGGGTCGAAGGGACTTAATTGTCTAGACTCGACCTCTATCTACCCCTGTATTGGGAATTGCGTGAAGATAATTTTATTTTATGTCTGGGAGAATATCTTAGGTCATTTTTATGGGGCAGTATCTGCGCGCTGAAGGTATGTTTTAAGAATAAAAGGTATATTCTATGTGTGACTTTTGACTTGTCATACCAAACACGTAAGGCCGGTAAACCATTACAGAATGAAACACATACTTTTTGTTTAAATAAAATAAAATAAAATTAATACATATATAGATAGGGTAACATCACATATATTCATCCGACCCCAATGTAACAAGCTAAATCACTTGAGGTATGAGAATCGGAAGCAATGAAGGCACCACAGGCACCCAGAACCGAGAAAATGTAGAAAAGGTGTTTTTTTTTGGTACATTGACCCGACCGGGAATCGAATCCGGGACCTCAAGATGGCGACACCTTGAAAACCGGTGTTTATACCACTCGTCCACGGAGGCCGTTATTTTACTTTTACACCTCACATTGGTTTGATAAGTCTTAGAAAGAGAAATTATAAAGAATGTTGTAGATACGGAACAGACAGTAACCAAAGTAACGTTAATGCGGCCACATTAAAACCTACTATCGCCAACATGATTCATACTATATATACTATATATATTCATATTATATTATAGCGTTATGGTGTCTGCAGCAAAGCAAATGATAATTAGGGTACTTAGGGAGGTACCGTTTACGTGAGCAGTATTGTTAGTCTGCCATATTCTAAACCCAAGTTACATACATAAATTCTTATGCATGCTAATTTCCTCTTTACTATAATTCTATTAAATGTACAGGTGTATCACGAAAGTGGATGGTACTTTAATTGACATTTAGTTATAATTGTCGCATAACATTTTACATTTTCTTTCTTTTTATTATCGTCAGAAGTTGGCAAATGTAACTTATTTATTAGAGCGTGAAGGTAGAGCTACACATTATATTCGGCTTTTCTATTTCAGCCCTTGTACTAAATAAAACCAGTGATTTACAGCTCACCTACGTATAAATTGTGAGAGGAAAATATTTTTAATATTTTTTTAACCAATTGCTTAATGAAGAAACTGACTCATTGTTACAATTATAGTACATCAATACAACAATAAACGATCATGTTTTATTTCTTCCGGCAAACACTAGGAAATTTGCCAAAGTGTAAATTAAAAGAAGTGGTCAAGTTCGTTACGGATCACTGAAAAACAGGGTATGCGTTATTTGTGAAATCTAAGATAAAAATATTTATTATGAATCAAACCACAATGAGTCGAATTTATCTAATTAGGCCGCTTCATGTTAGATGAAATGGTATTTTTCCAATGTTTTAGTTTCTCACAAACTCGGTTGCTTTATTTTCAATATCATTATCGATTTATACAATTTTGACGGCACTACGGATAACATCTGTAGCGGTTGGAACTCTCTTTGATTGCCCAAGTAAGAAGTTTTATCATTCAAAATTTTACTCGTTTGCTCACAAATAAATTGATTTTCAGTTGTCTTTGCCTTAGTCCTAATTTAAATAGTTACAATCAAATCAAATAAAGGAAAACTTGTACATCAATATGATACTATTTTAAGCATTCATCAAAAATTGTTTTATACTAAACAACTTTACATGACCAATTGTACCTCATCGTATTTTAGACGCTGGTGTCCGCCATAGATTAAGGTAAGATTATTCAACTATCTTTCTATATGTCTTGTATATAAAATGCCAAGCAACTATAAAAATATATCTCATCGCATCGGAATTCGCGGTCAAAGTATTTATAAAATTAATGCTTGGATCTGCGTGTACACATAATATTATCGTCTTCTCACAGAAATTCTTCTAACTTAAAAGATAATATATTTTCTTTTCCCATATTAAGTATTTTCACGAGTATATGTAAAAAAATAATATATTGAATTTAATGTCTGAATAGCATGTCATATAAAAATGAACATATATAGTTTGATTGTAAATCAACAAATCTTATATATTTGTATCTTGGAAACCTCTGTAATATCTCTTGTAAACTCTGTAAATATGTACAAAAAGAAATTAAGAATTATTTATTCAACATACATAACGTTATAACATCTACTTTTCATCAAGCGACGCTCTAAAAGTAATTTCTGATAAGTAAAAGCAGGCATTCGTTCATTCTATTCCGGTCCCAAATATCTATTTGTAATGTGTTCCGAAATTCACATCTGTCGAGCACTAATTCACGGTGTCGGGACTAGCTTCGTTTGTCACAAGAACAATGCACCGCTGAAGATTGCTCCAGTTAAACTCACCAGCTGTTTAAACGTTACTGGATAGTATAGTTTGTAGTATTAGAAGTAGGTAGAAAATGCTTACGCCGATACCACATGGCAATATGAAATATACAAAATTATAAAAGAAACAGATTTTATATATAGTGAGTCATATTATAAAGAGCAGAGAGAATTGATAGAACAAAGAATCTTTGTAAATTGTTGAATTTGTATAGTAAAACATCAGAATCTTTTAAGTCACTATAAATTCAGAAGTCATATGTCAATTTCAATGATTCCGTTAGTTTCATATTTACTTATTTCAACAAAAAAAGACTTCTTTTCTTTTGTACGTCAATAAACAACAAAGTGGTCTGTTTGCCGCGCTGAGATAACATTATTTTGGTACACCAACAGTCAGCTCCATCGTACCATAATGGAACTATAAAAACCTCTTTGAGTTTAACGCGACTGCTCAAATTATTTTATTGTGCGTTCCAAATGCGCAGTAAACATTTTATGTATTGTCATAAGGCAACACTGTTTAAAACGTTACATACAGAGAGGGCAAACCCCGTTTTTGTTTCCAATTTACGTTGAGTTGTTAATGGTTGCAAAATATAAATTTATTGAATAAAGAAGATTAAAAAGTATTTGAAAATTAATATTATACTTTTGTAAAACATTAATTTTCAAATACTTTTTAATCTTCTTTAGTCACGATAGCCGAGTGGTTGGGTGGTCGGAACTTCGAGTCAATAGATCCGAGTTCGATCCCCAGTTGGTAGGCTCGTACCAATGAGTTTTTCAAAAACTTATGTACGAATATCGTTGGCTTGGACATAAAGGCGGCGATGGGCTCACCACCTGTCACGTTGTCCCGAAAATATCTTCGGTGAAAGGTGGGTCGAAGGGACTTAATTGTCTAGACTCGACCTCTGTCTACCCCTGTATTGGGAATTGCGTGAAGATATTTTTTTTTTTTTAAATTTGGAGACAACTAACTGTCTTGATCTAAGACATTTTCATTGTAACTACCACCGAAAGTCGGACTACAACCGTGAACGTAAGTTATTTATTTTCTTTTTTGAATAAATTAGAATAGGAGATTACACGTTTTTGCAACCTGGCTGTTAACAGACTGGCCGTTTACAAATATCATACCAATCCCGATTTCATCGGTGAAAAGTAGTTGCGAATGTTAATGAGGTTCCCAGTTTATATGTGCCCTAGCCCATTGCAATCTTCGTCCACGTTTTCTCTTGTTAGAACTGGAACTTGAAGCATTTTATGAGATTTCAAGTGATTAGCTTCATCAAGTCCTCTCCGCACATTTTGGTCATTCACAACCACCTGAAGCTTAGACTGTAGCCCGTAGACATATTGGATCGTCGTAACATTTGGCTTTCTTCTCGTAGTGATACGCAAAAACAGTCTTGTTTGAGTGTAGGGACTCTGCGCCTTGATTTTTTTGTCAGATATCTATAAAGACGTGGTAGCCTTGTAACTAGGTCACTTGCTTTAGACGCGAGTGACCAAGGTGCGATTCCCGGGCCAGCACTACTGTAATTGTTGAAAGCTATTACGAATTGGTGAATTTACCACTAGCTCGACGGTGATGGAGACATCGTGAGAAAACCTGCTTGTCTGAGAAATAATAATTACAAAAAAAATATGTTGTTTAGGAGAACGTGTGAAATCCGTCAACACGTACTACAGCAGCATGGTGGGAAAAATAAAAATTAAATTAAATTTTCACCCCAAAAACATTTAATGTTTTCTAATATTTAACTTTGGAATAACTTGATGTCAAAAACGTTACATTATACATACTATTTTAGGTGGTCAGTGTTATTGAAAATATTCCTATATGTTGTAGTGTTTGTTTTACTACGTTTATAATTCATTAAGTTCTATAAAAATGGCAGCTATATGTTCAAAGACTAAGGCTTTTAATTTCCCAACCGTGTAACAGAAAGCAGTAACTGAATATCTCAGTAAATAGAATGGTTTAATAAACAGTTCAATTAATAAGGTTGGCGGTTGAACAACTATTTCGGACTCCATGACATCGAATCAAATTGGAATACCATGAATAAATACGACAACATTAAATAGTCTGTCGCCGTCTTAAATGAAAATTAAATGTCAATTGAAGCGTTGTTAGCTCGCTGCGAGCCAGTATTCATTTACGCATTTAATTAATCATACTAATATTATTGAATGACATATTTTATTACATATAACAAAATCAAAGTGAGTCTTGTAATATGATTTGACACCGTGGAATAGTGGCGTACACACCGGTTTTAATAGAGTCGCTAGATCTGAAGTCCCAAGTTCAATTCCAGGTTGTATTAGTTGTATGTAGAGAAGCACTTTTTCTGTATTGTCTCGGGTCTGGGGGTTTATGGTGCACAAGTGTGGTAACACAAGAGATTAAGGTACTTACTTCGGGGTCAGAGGGATATATATCATATACATCCTGAACTAGCAAATAAACGGGACGAATGAGTTTCTGAGATATATAAAAAGATTCGTACAGCATCTGCCGTCAAGTCACGATAGCCGGTTGGGTGGTCGGAGTTTCGAGTCGGGAGACGCGAGTTAGATCGCCAAATATCAGGCACGTACCAATGGGTTTTTAAAAAAAAAACTTATGTACGAATTATATTGATGGCTTGGACATAAAGACGGCAACGGGCTCACCACCTGTCACATTGTCCCGATAATATCTTCGGTGGAAGGTGGGTCGAAGGGGTATTGGGAAGTGCGTGAAGATATTTTTTTATCTACCGTCAAAGCGACCAGTCTATCAGTTGAGAAGGAGTGAGTCGCACACTTAAAAGAAAATAGCATGTGGAGAGAAGGAAAAGAGATGGAAAAGCAAAGTGAGTTACCGCGAAAACTAAACGTAACGTAGAAGCAGAAAATCTGTAGGGAAATCTATGCAGTAACAGAAATTGCAGCTTGGCTTTTTGTGGCTAATATTGACAATAAATTAATTACAAGTCCGGAACAAATAAATTTAGATGACCATAATCATTTCAGATTATCTGATTCCTAGATACGTTAAATACTATACTTGTCCTCTTTTCTTCTACTACCTTATAAGTTTGTAAAGTTGGATGTTTTATGTACTCTCTCCCACAAAAAAATCTTTTTAATTTAATTCGGAATATACGGTTAACATTACAGCGTTCGTATATAAGAATAAAATGTAATGGGCTAAAATAAAATGATTTTCGGATTTTATCGCGCTTTTGATTAGTTTTTACAAACTATTTTTTATTTCCCGACCTTTCGGATGCTTTACAGCAACCGTGGTCACGCGGGGAGAGTCCCCCCGTGACCACGGTTTGTAAAAACTAATTAAAAACAAAACAGTTTGTAAAAACTAATTAAAAACGCGATAAAATCCGAAAATCGTTTTTTTTAATGAGTAGTATTCGCGTAAGTACAAGAAATCATTATGTAATGGGCTACTTTTTAACCCGAAAAAATTCTTATTCTATTATTGTGCCCTACGTACTACGTGCAGATTTGCATAATACTTAAGTTACAATGGTTATTGTCAATGACAATGTATCGCCTATATGTATTAAAATTATTGTCACATCATGAATCGGTTGCTGTATCAAAATTAAATCAAAATTAAACAGAAATGCATAGAATATTCATAATTTCAGTGATGCATGAATACTGAAACACAGTAGTATATATATAAACACAGTATGAAACACAGTATAGTAGTAATTTTCAAGTAACTAATGCATTGAAAAATGTTAAAAATGCCAACATCTCGCAGTTGTACTTCGAACCACATAAAGTAGTAGCCTCCAGCCCACATTCGTTCAAAGCCATAGTTTACTGGAGCGTGATTTTTTGCTTGATACACACACGTGCAGTCAATGTGTGCAGCCAACCGACTTTCCGAACGAAACCCTACATGCAACGGTTAAAGTATGTACTCTTTATTGTTCGAGTCGAGCGGTAACAAGCGGTCAGAAAGGATAATGGGATGCGTTCGAATTTCGATTTAAATTTAAGTTTTGTATGTATGTTTTCTTTATTTAAACGATTTATTAATTTTGAAAATCATATGATACTGTATATACACGTATATGTGGAAAAGATGTTGAAAAGTTACGATAGCCTGGAGGTTGGGTGATCGGAATTCGAGTCAAGTGACCCGAGTTTGATCCCAAAGACTCACATGGTAAAAACCTATTGGTATAGGTTTTTTCAAAAACTTACGTACGTTTTATATCGTTGGCTTGGACATTAAGACGGCGTCGGGTTCACCACCTGTCACGTTGTCCCAATAAATCTCTTCGGTGGAAGGTGGGTCGGAAGAACATAATTGTCTAGACCTCTGTCTATGCCCGTATTGGGAATGGCGTAAAGATACACCCGTAATACCAGAGGCAAAGCAGATGCGTTGCCGGTCTTAGAGTGCCCCCCAGAATTGGGGGAGGGGTGAGTGTGGGCATCCGATTACCTGCACTCACCAGACGAAACGCAGAAGTTTGTTAGACTTCTACTTCACGCCGGTATTCTGTGAGGTCGTGGTACTTCCCCGGTCGAGCAGGGCCATTCATGCAACACCAAAAGCTGATGCATGGCTCTATCACTGTAAAAAGTACCACTCCAAATTGACACAGAAAATGCGCATGCATCATTACGTATATCCTATACCAACTATTAATAATTCTTTGAAAAATTAAGTTTTCTCTGCACATATATACATATTTAAACTTCCTTTCACAATTAATATTATCCAGTTGAAGGTATTTTTTATAACAACATTCGCTAATTAAACATAAACACTATAGAGATGAAAAAAATATGAGAATGTTTTTTGTGGAAATTATGATGCCAAAATGAAAAAGAAAAGCAACAAATGGATAACATTTCAGCCTAAGGCATTACAAGCAACATAAAAAGAATTTTTAATGTTAGCTATGTTATTCCACAACGGTGTTTTAAGGTTGACTGTAAAAATTTGTTTCTTCTCTTCGCAGAATGGAGCTTACGTTGTACTTTCATATTTTGCGTGTGTCAAAAAAACGTTTTAGCAATTTTCTCTTTTACAGATCATACCACCTATTTGTCTTAAATATACGCAATAGCATGTCTCATCTAACATCAGCATTTTAAAGGCGGTAGACTTCTCTGCCTATAAGTCGTCAGGATCATTTCCACACTGACACCCATTTCTGCTGCATAGCAATATAACAACTGTTGTGATCTGATTTATAAAGTAAAGAGTGTTAAAAGAGAGGTTTAAAAGGTAAAGACTAGGTATTACGGCGAGTGAAACTTTTTGATCTCACTCTCTCTCTCGTCTCTTCGGGGTTGAGCACGCATGAAATTCTTTGGAAGTTGGCGGCAGTCTGATGGTTACAGTATTCACTTAGTATGAAGTTGAAAGATTGTTTTTTACCCTACTAAATAAAACGTTTATAAGTCCAAAAATTATAATTTTTTTTATTTGTATGTATCATTATAACTAAATGTATTATTTTAAATTAAAGTAATATATGAAACAGAAAAATTTTTAAAATTTCAACTTAATTTGTATTGACTTTATCAAAATTAAACTTTGTATAAGTTTTGGAGTTAAAAAATGCTAAATATTTCATTATCATTATAAATTAATTTTGTGTACTAAACATATTTTGAATCCTCAACACATTCATTAAAATTATCAATTTATAATCTGTCCGCTGTTTCTGTGTTCGGGAAGTTGATAAAACTTCCCGTCTTAATTTGCGTCCAGTAACAAATTACACTTTTCTTTCTCCAAGAAAGTTACTTTTTATAAAGCGCTTTAAGAAGATTGATGGCCATTAGTCAGTAATTTCCTAAACAATTTAAAAAGATCTCCGACGCTAATCGAACGTCGGCCCATGATTTCTTCTCTTAAAGATTCATATATAAAACAACATTTATTTAAATTATTTAAATGTAAACCATTTAGTTGTTTAAAGCCTCATACATTAATAACGGTGATTCTAACCACCTTGAAACTTACTTACTTATTTTCACGCAAAGTCCTTGAAAGGGTAGCCAGAGAGAACAGATCGCCAAGTGTCTCGATCCTTACATACCTCTATCGCTTCCATCAGATTCATCATTTTCTTCATACATGCACGTCGAGGTATTCGAGTACTCTTCACCCTTGATGGTTTGAGCACGTTGAGCGAAAAAGTGAAGATCGAATGGTGAAGAAAATATATAGAACAAAAGGTAATATTAAAAGTTGTCAAGGTAGGCCGAGACTAACTTTCGAAGACCATATGCGCAAATTGCTCGAACAGAAGAGAGTCATGAGTACTTGGATACCTAAACGTGCATGTAAATGACGAATTTGAAGGAAGCAAAACAGGTATGTAAGGATTGTGACACTTAGCGATCTGTTCTCTCTGGCTAACCCATCAGTGACTGTGCGAGAAGACAGATAAGTTTCTTAACACTTTTTCTCTCTACAAGTACCCACAAACATAGGAGATATTTTCATAAAAATACAATGCAAAAGATATCTTTTTGATGCTGCCTTCAAAGATTATTATTTATACTAATTACCGCAGCGAAGCATGGCCGGATGTTGCTTATTTATGTTTTAGGTTAGTTACACATAAAAGTAAATCAACAACATTAAAGACTATCAACACCATATGTAATTTTCCAGAATGTGTTTAACTAGCAATTTATATTTAACATACATAAATATAATATAACAACTAATTAGTTGTAGTATTATGGTATTATTATTTGATGACCTCCGTGGACGAGTGGCACTCCGATTTTAACCCAGAGGGTTGTGTGGGATTAAGTCAGTATACGTGGTGTTGTCCCTATCTTTGTATTCATTTGGTTATTATAAACATTGCATTATAGGCAGTATCACAAATGTAGACTTTAACATAGAACACTCATTCGGGTTAAGCGCTCAATTATGTTGTGTACCGCGAGACGTGGTAAAGCTTAATAATGAGCGCTAGATGGCTTTAATAAATTGACCAACAAAGAAACAAGGACTATTTAATTAAGTAAAACTATAAAGAAATCGTCGTTTCATTATTGGAATACAGAACATTCACCGTTTTACATATAGGCAAACAACATTAAATCCAACAGCCTTTTGATTTTCAGTTCACTGAAAGCGTAACTATTACCGATGTAACTAAAAATTAAGGTAACTTTCAACGTGTTTTGTTTTGTTTACCTACAATTTCACCCGTAAAATTCTCTATGTTAGCGCACCGAACGTCACAGCTCTATCATCGATGTTGATTAGTGGCGCCGCCCCGGCTCCGGCTCGTCGAAATTAATTTAAATACATCCTTGTCTTTCCGCTCCGCTGAGCGTAAGTCGATTTGCAATTCGTACACTCCGATAGCCCCGTTTCGTTCGCTGACTTAAAATTACAACGCAGAGTTGTGAACTTCCAATTTCCGGGCTTTTTATTTGTTTCGTAATCATCCTTCTACGATTTTTTACGAGTTTATACGATTGCAACCTGCCAGTGTTAACGATGTTTATAAGATAAATAAATATGAATATTATAGGTAGTATTACCTCTAGTCTTCTTAATGTCTTTTAAAACTTTTTGTCGTTTAAAACTTTAATTCTCATCGGTCAAAGAGAAAAATTTTACATATTTTTTTGCATTTACTCATAATAAAAATATAGACCATGACATGCGACTATGTTTTGCCATGTAAACATATTCAAAATGAACAATACTTCAAAATTGTTTGCAGTGTTCTTTTTTATTTTGGATCTCTTGAATCTTTGTACTTATTTACTGTACTTATTCTTTATCTTTTTACTACTAGTATATAAAAAATATAATAAGTAGGCGTAAAATAACTTAAGATCAGGAATATAAAATCAACAGACCTATTAAAATTTACGAAAGGAAACTCGTTAAGTCGTATCAATGTGACAATGTTACAATGCGAATATCGTGGCATCTATTAAAAGGGTTATAAAACAAAACAGCCGACAAATGTCTAAACATAATGTTCAAGGAAATGTCGTCCAAACGGCACGTCATCTGAATAGATAGAACGGAGAGAATCATGTCACAGATTGGTCGAAATGTCCGACGAACGGATACACGAGACGACCGCGTTCGAGTCATCTACAAATAAACATGAGTACGCACTGAAAATAAAATATTATGCGATCACATTCGAAACACAGAGACAGAAATAACGGTATGTGTCACTGAATATGAAAATCAGGCCTAAGGCGGGAACTTAGTCGTTTTATTGGTAGCTCATATGCAGTCGTATATAAGTCGTGTATAATGTATATAAAATGTTGGAGACATTTTCCATAACATACATAAGCTTTCGATAGCTAATTCTTAAAGTGAATTCAAACAAAATGGTTTCATACCATTTTGTTTGAATTCCATGATAACCAAGATAACCATTTTGTTTGAATCTGCCTGAAAAGTTATTTTTTCGGTGGTAGACTCTTATAAAGTTTTCTGCACTGTTATGTTCGGGTTTAAAAAATGCAGTCATGGAGGAATACTGAGACAATTAAATTTTAGACAATCGTATCTATATGTTATTTCAATTGTGAAGTTATTTGCAGATTTTTTCCGCAGTTACAACTACCATCTGATAAACTACATAAATACATTTATTTATTTCTACTTTAACTATGTATTTCCTGGAAGAGGTTACTGTGAAGCGATGGATGTGTTTTTGTAAACTTAGTATGAGTTAATGTATTTGTCCGTATAGTATCTAGATCCGTATAGTATAGCTTAAGAATATTCCATCCCCTTTCTTCCCGTGGTATCGTAAGAGGCGACTAAGGGAAAGGCCGATAGCATCAACCATTTATGACAGAATAATAATCTCAAAAATAGCAGACTAATAATCAATAAACGTTGCTGCCCATCCGGGTAATGTACCTAAGGTACAAGTGTCTAATACGGTCATCAATCCGCTTGCCGAGCGCAGTGATTATGGAAAACCCTCCAGTGGGGTAAAGGTCTAGGTTCTGCAGTGGACTTTTACAGGCTGTTAAATTTTTGTGTATATAAAAGTAAAATACATATTTAATTTTAAACAATTTCATGTAACTATTTACCACGTGTTTACATTATGTTAGTGTTAGCTGCGCAAAGAAACCAGAAGATTATTACATAAAGTATAAAAACTTCGAAGGCAACTTAATAAATAGTGTGGTGATCCAGTGATAGCGTTACAGAGCTTCCTCGAACAATGTTACTAAGATTAACTTCCTATATAGAATATCGAGAAATTACACGTATTAACAAAGGAAAAAAAAATTGACGTCTGTCAAAGTGTCAAGAGCTAAGTATATTTAAATAAATTTATTTTAATAATTTTTACTATTTTTAAAATTATCGTAAAATGTTGATAAAATTTAAATAAATGTGATATTAAAAGGTTTTTATGATATCAGATACATTTTTGTCAATCGTGGTAATATTGTATTCCGGAGCTTGTCAACTGTCAAGGAATAAGTATATTTCTTAAATATTTGGAAAAACCTGGGAAGTATTTTAATATTCATGTAACATTCAATAATTATGTCTGTATTTCAAATATTACTTTTACTTTTAGTGCGCTGTACGGCATGCCTACATCTGATCAAAGGTCTACACTCTGTGGTCCGTCCTGATTGGAAGCGACGCAGCAGAACTTAGCAACTTTAAGTTTATTTAAGATATAATAATTAGTTTATGAATATCGCTCCTACCAACTCTCAACCGGAATTCCTACAATGTCGAAATTGTTCGACGGTAGGCTTTTTAAAGGTAAAAGAGGCTTAAATATACATATTAGACGTTGTCATCCACAGTCAATTTCGGTTTCACAGCCTCCCGTCCCTCTCATGGCACAATCAGAGATATTAATCAAACCAATTTTCAAAATTTTTCGGATCAAATTCATTATTACCACCGTAATGTACCAATACTTAGGAGGATTCCTAGAGGTGCGAGGATGCAGCTAGCTAAAGCTTTATCAAATACCATTCAAAATTGTTTTACTTTTTAACACTGTAACTAGTTGGCAAAAATTATTTTACTTTGCATATTTTCATTTTCATGTTGACAAAACGGGACGTAAGTCAATTACGTCCCAGCTTAAAAACAAATCTTTTCAAAATTTTGATTCACTGATTGATACATCCATAGCTCCAAGACCACACAATTTTGATTTAAAGAAAGTTGTCGAGTCTAAAGTTATGGATGGTGATTTAAAAACGCATCGCGTATTTTATTTTCAGACGATATCCTGGCGCCTCACAATGCGGACACCCTTGAAAGCTTACATCAGAAGCATCCTAAGGCCAATTCCTCCTTGCTTCTACCGTCGCCTCCTGATCCTTCTTATCAGCCATTACAAGTTTCAGAAAAGATACTTTAGAGGCAATTATGTCTTTCTCAAATGGCTCTGCCGGCGGCATTGACGGAATTACGCCTCAACATCTGAAAGATCTTGTAAGCGCGTCCGCCGGTGACGCCGGCCGAATTCTTTGGGCGACATAACAAAATTAAGTAATTTTATGCTTTCTGGCAATGTAAATCCAAATTTTGTTAAAATCATATATGGAGCAAGGTTATGTGCCTTTAAAAAAGATAATGGTATCCGCCCTATAGCCGTTGGTTCCACTTTTAGACGTTTAACTTCTAAATTAGCATGATTGGAAGCGACGCAGCAGAACTTAGCAACTTTAAGTTTATTTAAGATATAATAATTAGTTTATGAATATCGCTCCTACCAACTCTCAACCGGAATTCCTACAATGTCGAAATTGTTCGACGGTAGGCTTTTTAAAGGTAAAAGAGGCTTAAATATACATATTAGACGTTGTCATCCACAGTCAATTTCGGTTTCACAGCCTCCCGTCCCTCTCATGGCACAATCAGAGATATTAATCAAACCAATTTTCAAAATTTTTCGGATCAAATTCATTATTACCACCGTAATGTACCAATACTTAGGAGGATTCCTAGAGGTGCGAGGATGCAGCTAGCTAAAGCTTTATCAAATACCATTCAAAATTGTTTTACTTTTTAACACTGTAACTAGTTGGCAAAAATTATTTTACTTTGCATATTTTCATTTTCATGTTGATAAAACGGGACGTAAGTCAATTACGTCCCAGCTTAAAAACAAATCTTTTCAAAATTTTGATTCACCGATTGATACATCCATAGCTCCAAGACCACACAATTTTGATTTAAAGAAAGTTGTCGAGTCTAAAGTTATGGATGGTGATTTAAAAACGCATCGCGTATTTTATTTTCAGACGATATCCTGGCGCCTCACAATGCGGACACCCTTGAAAGCTTACATCAGAAGCATCCTAAGGCCAATTCCTCCTTGCTTCTACCGTCGCCTCCTGATCCTTCTTATCAGCCATTACAAGTTTCAGAAAAGATACTTTAGAGGCAATTATGTCTTTCTCAAATGGCTCTGCCGGCGGCATTGACGGAATTACGCCTCAACATCTGAAAGATCTTGTAAGCGCGTCCGCCGGTGACGCCGGCCGAATTCTTTGGGCGACATAACAAAATTAAGTAATTTTATGCTTTCTGGCAATGTAAATCCAAATTTTGTTAAAATCATATATGGAGCAAGGTTATGTGCCTTTAAAAAAGATAATGGTATCCGCCCTATAGCCGTTGGTTCCACTTTTAGACGTTTAACTTCTAAATTAGCATGATTGGAAGCGACGCAGCAGAACTTAGCAACTTTAAGTTTATTTAAGATATAATAATTAGTTTATGAATATCGCTCCTACCAACTCTCAACCGGAATTCCTACAATGTCGAAATTGTTCGGACGGTAGGCTTTTAAAGGTAAAAGAGGCTTAAATATACATATTAGACGTTGTCATCCACAGTCAATTTCGGTTTCACAGCCTCCCGTCCCTCTCATGGCACAATCAGAGATATTAATCAAACCAATTTTCAAAATTTTTCGGACCAAATTCATTATTACCACCGTAATGTACCAATACTTAGGAGGATTCCTAGAGGTGCGAGGATGCAGCTAGCTAAAGCTTTATCAAATACCATTCAAAATTGTTTTACTTTTAACACTGTAACTAGTTGGCAAAAATAATTTTACTTTGCATATTTTCATTTTCATGTTGATAAAACGGGACGTAAGTCAATTACGTCCCAGCTTAAAAACAAATCTTTTCAAAATTTTGATTCACTGATTGATACATCCATAGCTCCAAGACCACACAATTTTGATTTAAAGAAAGTTGTCGAGTCTAAAGTTATGGATGGTGATTTAAAAAGGAGGTTGCGAAACATACCCCGAAATTTACCATTACGTTTGGCAATGTTACAGTCAAAACTCTAATTTATTTTACGAAAATCATTTAATCGACTCAGCCGTCGGAGTTCAGCAGGGTGATCCACTGGGCCCAGCATTGTTTAGTTTGGGAATTCAACCGATTATTTCAAAGTTGAAATCCAAACTCAATGTTTGGTACCTAGATGACGGAACCCTAGGAGGAAAGCCAGATGACGTGCAAAATGACCTTCAAAAAATTATTCAAAATTTTAAAAACATTGGCCTTGAATTAAATAATACTAAATGTGAACTTTTCATTCCTGACCGTTTGTCTTCTCATAGACACAGTTTGTTTCAAAATTTTAACAATATATCTCCTGGCATTAAAGTAACTGAGGCGGATTCTCTTTACCTCCTTGGAGCGCCGTTATTTATAGAGAGTATGAAACCTCTTTTGAAAGTAAAATTTGATCAATTTTTAGAACATGTTAATAAACTGTATATTCTAAATTCTCATATAGCGCTTACTATTTTAAAATATTGCGTTCTTGTTCCTAAATTTACTTATTTACTCCGCTCGAGTCCAGCATGGAAATGTTCTGATTTTTAAAAAAATTGACCTTAATCTCAAAATAGCTTTGGAAAAATTCTAAATTTATCTTTAGTCTCATCTAGCTGGACTCAAGCTACTTTACCTGTTAGATTTGGAGGTATCGGTATAAGAGAGGTTTCAAATATTGCGCTGCCGGCTTTCCTTGCCTCCGTACATAGTGTTCATGATTTGTCACGTAAAATTCTTAAGAATGACTTGGACTTGACCTTTTCTAACGAGGCAAGAGAAGCATGGTTATGTCTCTGTCCCGGCGAGGATATTCCACTGGAATCTAACTCACAAAAACGGTGGGATATCCTGTTGGTTCAGAATGTGCAGAAATGCTTACTGAACAATTTTCACTGTGACAGAGACCGCGCCCGCTTTCTAGGTGTTTCGACAAAGGAATCAAGTTACTGGCTACATGCTTTACCATCAAGTAACCTTGGTACATTACTAGATAACGAAAGTTTACGTATAGCTGTAGGAATACGATTGGGAGCATCGATTTGTCAACCACATCGATGTCCTTGTGGCAGCGACGTCGACGAGTTAGGCCTCCACGGACTTTCATGCCAAAAAAAGTGCCGGCAGACTGTCTCGTCACGGTTCCTTGAATGAGGTCATCCGAAGGGCTCTTGTTTCCATAAATATTCCATCGGTTTTAGAGCCTTGTGGAATATTTAGGGGAGGATGGTAAGAGACCCGACGGCTTGACTTTAGTCCCTTGGGAGAGAGGCAAAGCTCTTGTGTGGGACGCAACTTGCGTTGATACATTAGCGGCCTCTCATATCAAGGGTACTTCGATAAGGGCCGGGGCGGCATCAGAGGCAGCTGAATCGGGTAAATGGCGTAAATATGAGTCTTTGAAAGGAGACTATATATTTGTTCCATTTGCCGTAGAGACAATCGGTCCGTGGGGTCCCCGCGCGATGCAGTTTCTAAAGGAATTGTATCCGCGACTTATCGTTGCCGCTGGTGACAAGAGGGCTGGTTCTTTTCTCGCTCAACGGTTAAGTCTAACCATTCAACGTGGAAATGCAGCCAGCGTTCTTGGTACCATGCCACGAGGAGTAGGGCTCTACGATTATAATAGTTTTTAGTTAATAAGTATTGTAAATATTAACATAATTTTTTCTGTAAATAAAATGTATGAAAAAGAAAAAAAAAAAAACAAAGGATTATATTAAAGCGAATTTTAATGCGAAATGAGTCAACAGATGTGAATAAATGAAATGTTTCTTGAACTAGTTAAGCATTGTTTGAAAATATAAGACTCCTCGACCTCCGTGGCCTCGAAGACGACCTCCGTGGACAAATGGCCTAAACATCGATTTTCAAGATGTCGCCATGTCGAAGTCCCGGGTTCTATTACCGATCGGGTCAATGTAGAACAAACCACTTTTTCTACATTTTCTAGGGTCTGGGTGTTTGTGGTACCTAATTGTCCGATTGCCATACCTCAAGTGCTTTAGCATCTTACATTGGGATCGGAGCAATGTATGTGATGTTGTTCCCATCTATCTATAGGACTCATTATTTAAGTTCATAGCTGAATACACTTGGCTTGGAGATAAATACCAAGCAGAGCTTCGTTATTCAAGAAAAAGGTTAATTTAAAGAAATAACTGACAAGGGCGCGACTCGAAGTCGTGATTTCCGCTGTATCAAGGTGACGCACTTGCCTCTCAGCCGCCGTGTCTACCGGCATCTGTTGAATTTCCTAATCTCGTTCGGAGGTGGCTATGATAGCCGAGATAACCGAGACAGTTGCGATAGTTTTTTTATCTTCACGCATATATACTGGGATAAACAGAGGTCTACATAATTAAGTTTTAATTAAGATGGTAATCCTGTTCTTAACTTCATACGCATGTTGCGCGTCGTCTGGAATTTATAACATAAAAATATAAAATGAAAAGGCTTTTTAGGTTCGCGATGACATTTATTATGACCCAAATTAAATTACTGGATAAATACAAAACATTTCAGGCCTTTTTTGTTATACAGTTTTATAAGCGTTACACAGCAGTACTGCAGGGCCACGTGCATAGAAGAAACGTGCAGTAGCACGTGCATAGAAGAAACGTGCAGAAAATAAATTAAATAAATATCTTCACGCATTTCCCTATATGGGATAGGGAAATGCGTGATGATATTTATTTAATTTATTTTCTGTCTGCAAAAACTACCCCTGTCAAAGGATTACTTTCTATAATCCCCTCGCCCGGTAGGTTTCTTGGCGATTACTTTTACCAATAACACACACAATACATTTTAAAAATAAATGGTTATTCTGCTACCAGAATATATCTAGTTAATCCAATTACTTATAGAAATGTTACATACAATGTGTGTAACATTTCTATAATGTACATTTTTAAACCTGGTAAGTAATAAGTGAGTTGACATCCTTTATTTATTTATTTATTCTTTATTGTTACACCTTATACTAAGAGCTACAATGGGCGGACTTAATGCCTGGTGGCATTCTCTACCAGTCAACCTTTGTTATGGTGAATAGTAGATGGCAGGTGCTAACAAGAAAAATATAGACAAAAGCTCCTATTTAAAAAATATAACGTACATAACTATGCATAGATACATAAATAATATATATAAAATATAAACATATAAATATATACATAAATATATATTAATGATTCTTAAGATAATACTCACGAACTAATCTCTTGAACGAATAGGCATTCGGAGCAGATTTTATCTTCAAAGGTAGGGCGTTCCAGAGTAGTGCAGCTTGTAACGTAAAAGAGGAGTTAAAGTATCCTGTATTATGTTGAAGAATGTGATTCCTAAGTTGGTTTATGGAGCGAGGTGCTCTGTCATGAGTAGATTGGAGATGTTGAGAGTTATTTCTTAGGTAAGATAAGAGAATTAGAGTTAGTCAATACAGAATACAACAGAAACAGAATACGGGAGCTTCGCCTTTGACGAATGGGAAGCCATTTAAGCTTGGAACGGAAAGAGGAGATATGGTAATATTTACGTAAACCGAAAATAAATCTAATACAGTTGTTGAGAAGGCGCTCCAGTTTGTCGAGACGTGGGATAGATCTGGATAACATACATCGGCATAGTCGATATTGGGCAATACCAGGGACTGAACCAGCAAAAGCTTAGTTTTAAAGGGAAGGAAATTTTTAAGGCGGTAGAGTGAACGTATAGTACTACAAACGGCACTGACTTTTCTGCTTATTTCCGCAACCTGAAGTTCGCAGCTTAACGACTGATCCAAATGCAAGCCAAGATCAACTACGGTATTAGAAAATGGAATTATTGTTCCATTATAATAAATAGGAGAAAGGTTACCGTAATCAATCCTGGCCAGCATCCTAGGACCACCCATTACTATGGCTTTACATTTTGTTGAGTTGACGGTAACACCATATCTAATGGACCAATCCTTGATTAACTCAAGATTTTTATTGAGCTTAAAAATACAGTTATTGAGATCACCCACTTCCGATTTATCGTAAAGCTGAAAATCGTCTGCGTACAGATGATACGAACAGTTTAAGACAGTTCATCAGTTTAGTTAATCTTGTCGTAATAGTCTATTTACAATATTCATATGTTATTCAAGTATTTGTCTATTTATATATTTAAATTTATGAAAGTTTGTATCTCTGTATATATTTCTATCAATTTATATTTATTTCCTACATTTATGTCTATATCTATTATTGTTATCGTAATAATTACATTTTATATTTATACTTTGCTGTTTTGTTTCATAGTAACCTTTTTCCATTTCGATTTTATTACACTACTCAAAGGTTGACAGGCATAGAATGCTTTATATTCAAAATATGAATAAAATACATACTCTGCATTTGTTACTAAACATTATCTTATTCAAAAATGTTTTAATATTTTAAAGAAATATAATTATATATTTGCCAATGCGAATATACGAAAGTACTTATAATTAAACGATTCCGCAGAAATTGGATAAACAGAGCAGTTTATCTAGGCATCAGAATCGGTCAAGAGGAATAACATAACAAACGATTACCACACAAATGCAGACAGGCTAACCAATTCCACGTTTATGCGAAGAGAGAACGTTCGTGAGCTGCATGAACGTGGCGTATTCAACCCGTAGGGTAAAACCCCTTTTAGGCCATTTCTATTCAGGCCTTGAGAAACATCACGAAACCTAAGTACGTATAGTGATAACAGAATGTTCCCAACCCTGCCCCTAACATGGACAATAAAGATCGCTTCATTATTTTCGGACTTTAATTCGAAGTGCCTACGAAATTAATTTGGCATCGTTGGCTTAATTTATATCAGAATTATGCCATAGGAGGAATTAATTTGTTTACATAAATGCGCTATATTTTTGAATCTAAAATGAAATGTGTGTTTAATAAAATTGTTTAATAAAATAAAACGTTGGTTTTATTTGTATCCGAAATATTATTTTTTTCATTTATGTAATTGCGAATTTTTTGCGTATATATTAATATATACGTCGTCATAGCCACGTATATCTATGCTTAATAAGTCATTATTGAGCTATAAACTAATGAATAATATAATTAGCGGGATATTTACTATTATTTTTATATCTACATTCTGAGTAGGCAAAGGTCTCGACCCACTTTCGTCGAAGCTTAGTTGGGACAACGTGACAGGCGCTATGGAAGTCGCCATGTTAATTTCCAAGCCAACGGTAACTTACAATTTTATATATGTATATAAAATGTAAGTGATATAAATATATACATATTTAAATTGACGACTCGAGTACAGACATTCATATTCATCGCACACGGAATTCGAATTCGCAATCTTTAGCTCTAAATAAGCAGTAACGATAGCTGAGTGGTTGGGTGGGTGATCGGAATTCGAGTCAAAAAATCCGACTTCGATCCCAAAAGGCAGGTTCGTATTAAAGGTTTACTAAAAACTTATGTAGGATATAAATGATTATCTTGGACATAAAGACGGCGACAGGCTCATCACCTGTTACGTTTTCCCAAAATAAACTCTTGTGAAATGATTAATAAAAAGGTAATTTTGTCTCAGGATTTTGTTTTAAAAACTCGTCATCCATTTCTTTCCGTAGGTTACTTAAAAGGAATTAAGGGAAAAGCCTAGAAAATTGCAATAACTACATAAAGATGTCAGGTTAACCATCTTTACAAATACCAGTCCGACAAATGAACAAACCGGTGAAGAGCTGTATTATGTGAGAGGTGTGAGCGATAGGTCTGTATCCTTCTGTGGACTTTTACAAGCCGTTAAGTAAACACGTAACTGAGTGATTCGATAAATGAATTCGCATAACATGTTATTCACGTAACAATGAGAATATCTTGCAAGCCGCGCTACATATTCTTGAGCCCCTTTACCGCAAATTTAGATCGAATCTTTCTTTGATTACATTTGCATTCATCTAACATTTATTCTCAAACTTTAAATTACTTCCCGACTGAATCTTAATTTGTCTTTAATGATTAATGTAGAATCGATACACAGTTACTAACTTCTTCCTTTCCTAACTCTTTCGCTCCTACCTGATACATCATTATTTTCACACACATACGTTAGTTTTCGAACTATTAATATTACCTTATTCTAGAAACCCGCTTAAGTGGATTTCCAATTTCGGCCTTTATGGACCTCTTTTTTGATTCACCTGCACTGCATATAAAGTGAAGCAAAAGTCATAAACGCCCACTGTGGTGCTAAAAACTGCACTCCAGTGTATGATAAAGATAACAAAGCAGAACAACATCCGCTACACTACACACGATCGTGTAACGCATACTCAAAGAAAAAATACCCTTTTTTATAAATCCGCTGCATCCTAACGATATTTAACCACAGCACCAAGCTCATAGTAATTTCAGCATTCACGCATACTCAAAGAAAAAAAAACCCTTTTTTCAGATCCGCTGCTTCCTAACGATATTTCCCCACAGCACCACCATTCACGTACAGTATGCGTATAATATATTTCCCAAAGTAACTAATGAGTCGTTAATACCCGATACGAGTTCGCGTTACCGGCATAATAGTACATAAATTATATATCCATTCCTGTGACCTACTTTTGCAATTAAGTATATTTTATTATTATAATATTTATTTAAAAAAATAAAATAAAAAATAAAAATAAAATATAATAAAATATCTTCACGCCATTCCCAATACTGGGGTAGACAAGGGTCTAGTCTAGACAATTAAGTCCCTTCGACCCACCTTCCACCGAAGATATTTTCGAGACAACGTGACAGGTGGTGAGCCCGTCGCCGTCTTTATGTCCAAGCCAACAATATGAATCGTACTTAGGTTTTTGAAAAAACCCATTGGTACTGACACCTGGGGATCGAACTCGAGTCTCTTACCTCGAAATTCCGACCACCCTTCCACTCGGCTATCTGGACCATCATATTTATTAATTCAATTATTCCATTTTAAATAAAACTATTTTCGGATTTTGCCGCGTTTTTTTAAACGTGTAGTATTCGCGTAAATACAATAAATCAGTTATTCCACTTGAATGGGTGTAATCTATATCTAATAATGGGTGTTTCAAAAGGATAAATTATACTCGAGGTATAAGTGACGATAGCCGAGTGGTTGGGAGATCGAAATTTCTAGTCAAGAGACCCGAGTTCGAACCCCTGATGGCAGGCTCGTTCTAATGGGTTTTACAAAACAAAAATTACGTACTAATTATACCGTTGGCTTGGACATAAAGACGGAGACCGGCTCACCACCTGTCAAGTTGTCCCGAAAATATCTTCGGTAGGAGGTGGGTCAAAGGGACTTAATTGTCTAGGCTAGACCTCTGATTCCTGTATTAGGAATTGCGTGAAGATATTTATTTATTTTATACTCAAGGTATATTTTCATCTGTATACACATATTTTCTGTTTATATTTCTGTTTATATAATAAGCTGTTTCTGAATAAAAGAATTATTAGGTAGCAATATCAAAAAATGATTTCAAACAAAAGTAATGAAATATGGCAAACGGATATAGGTAACTAAAAAAACAAGTGCATTCCACGCTCGCAAGTAGGTTCACTACTTTAGAAAAAGAAGATTATGGTACATTTATCTGACAGACGATAATACGCCATCGAAGCATACTCTAATTAATTTTATAATAACATTAATAATTATATAGTGAACAAAGGGTATATTTATCTACGTTCAAATGTAACGACCCAAAAAGTCCAATGAAGGTCATAGGACACAGGACACTCCCGTTATGGAAGGTTCGCCATAATCGCTATGCTAGGCAAGAGACTAGCGATAGCAGTTCCAGATTCGGAATTTTTCGAGATGGTCTCTCGGCATCCAATTGTATTTTCAAGTTGTAGGAGCTGATTAAGAAACAAACAAACAGGGGAAAAGAGTGGGTGATATACTTCTACGCCGTAACCACACGGCCACAATCTGCTTTATTCGAATTCTGTGTAAGTCCAATTTTATGATAACACGTTATTAAGCATCTAGCACAGCTTTAAGCATTGCTCTATAAAAGCAATAACGTTATAAATTGGCACGCTATTGGGCTACCTCGCAAGTGACAGCTGAAGTCGTATTTCCACTGCCTCGAAGTCGATAGTCGGTTATTGTGTTCCGACTTGGCCGTAGCCTGCGCTGGAAGGTTGCCAGAATGAATGCGGAGCTATGAGCAATACTCTTAATAACCTGTGCCGGTTAATCAACCCGATACGTCTAAGGTTGTGCAATTAAAACTGATCTTACAAACGAGCCTATTTATATCGACGATTTGTCTGTCTGCTGGCAACTATGTACAGCGATATAGACAAGATCGAGTTGTTGTTATTGTCACATTATATAAATGGTACTCGTAGATTATCAAAACATTTATCATCACATATATTAGAATGGTGAATAATAATTTACCTCTCGAGTTCACGACATGACATAGATCTTTCCCATCCGCTATATATCCGGTGTGGCTGAGTTACAAATTCCCATACATCTATTCATCCATCAAAACTTTCTCATTAAAAATAGTAGCAATCACATTTATAATAATAGCAGTATAAGATTAAATGAAGATTTCTGAGAAACTAGAAATAACTTTCGTAATTTATATGAAATTAAGTTTTATTAAGCAATTTTTTATTGAGTTTTCAAAGCATATAAGTTATGCTAAACTTTATGTTATTAAATTAAAGAGCAAAAACGTTTTTAAAATTTCAATTGACCCGCCCGCGTCAGTCGAAATTTAAAAAAAATTTTCTTCGTATCCGCGACTTCTGCCGAACCGTGGCAACGCCATTTCTTTTAAATTAATTTATTAAAAAATAATTTGAATGTGCAGGTAAACATTCAATAACTATTTGTATTAAAAAATAAATAATATCATGTTTATAAAATTCATTAAAACGCTTTTTATCAAACTGTTATTAGTTGTCTTTGCATCAAGTTTAGACATTATCTCTTTGACTTGTCTTAATATCACAAATTCTCTCTCTCCCTCTCTCTTTCTCTAATATAACTTATCTTGGCACTTTATATTATTCGCATACGTAATCCAAATAAAGACAATCCGGCAGCGGGTAAAACCGTGACTGCCAAATGTAGACGAGACGTTAAGTATCTGTTTTACATACTGATGTTCCTCGAATTTTTCAGCGACCTCAGGCAGGTATCTTCATGACGTCACGTACGTAACAGAGTATACGTGATGCCACTGCGAATGTGACTTAAGCCTTTGGGACGCTCGACCAATCACGCTCACTTGAGCTTTTTATGTTTAGGTACAGTTCGCTAAAGATCTCCATTGTGCGGGCAACTTAGTCCCCGTTGAATAGGAAAACGTTTCCTCATGTAATAACACTTAATCAATGGCTTTTAAACTTTTATGTTTGATTACGAGCTACAAAATCATTACGCATTTAAGTTAAGTAATAACTTTAAGCAGTAAACTAACATTACTTTAAAATCTATATTTTTTACTGTTACTCAACGCACAATTGCAATTTGGAATGTTTTATTAGTAAGAACAATACATATATATATATATATATATATATATATATATATATATATATATATATATATATATATATATATATATATATATATATATATATATATATATATATATATATATATATATATATATATATGTGTATATATATATATATATATATATATATATATATATATATATATATATATATATATATATATATATATATATATATATATATATATATATATATATATATATATATATATACATAATATCATTATTGTAATATATATATTAAGTATGTAATGATCGTGACACTTGGCGATCTGTTCTTCCTGGCTGCACAGTCAGGGACTATGCGCGAAGTAAAAAAATATCAGGTAATTTTTATGTAATTCACACAATTTACTTCTTCTTGTTTCTTAGGTTTATAGCCTCTCTTTTCACAATTCTGCAAATGTCAAGACCGTGAAACAATTTACTATACTTGCGACTGCCTGCGACAAATTTTCTTTTATTTTGTTTTGGATACTTTTACACTTTTGTTAAATCGCTACAAAAAATTTAATATTATCCGTTTCGAAATCTAAGACAAAGAATAAACAAATCAAAGTCGAAACAAATAAATCTGCGTCTCCTAAGGGGTGCCGGATCATAACTTCGTAAGCCGTCTGTAATAACCGAACCGTCGCTACGAAATTTTCTAATTTAAACGCACCAGATAGCAACCTCACTCCATTTATTTTAATCACTATACATTAGTAAACGAAACGCTAGATTTGGACTAAAATTAAGCAAATCTATTTACCTTCAACAGCTACCTCAAGGAACAATCATCAATTTATTTAAATTAAATTTATTCAATTTATTAGTTATTATTAAACATCACTTTAATAATAAAAAAAAAAACAATACAGCACTGCGGATTAGACCTCGAATCATCGTGGACCTAAATGAATGTATATTATAAATCACGATAATATTTTAATTTCATAATTTAAAATCACGAAATATACATATATATTCAATTATTGTAATGAAAGTCAAAGAAAAACATACAGACGAATTAATTGACATCACTTTAATAGTTTTAAAATAGAGAAACTAATACTACAACAACGGAACAAAATTTGATGGTATAAACATATGACATCATACTGAATTTTAAAAGCATGTATTAGGTATCTTTGAGTTAGTTTTTAAGGCAGTCTTTCACATTGGAACATAACACACTTAGTTTGGTCTTATTTCTTTTCTTACATATGTATCTTTCTCTGAAGCGACTTGAATGAAAATAGTTATTACAAGAAACACGATATAAAAAATCTGTAACTAAATATTTTTATATGCCTGATAGATTTTGCAAAATTGATACATAATCACTAAAACAACAATATTTCACTTAAAATATAAAGCTGACATCTTTAAATATTAAGGCTAAATTGATGACGAGACGTGTGTAGAGAGACGTCACGTCAAAATAAATTGATAAATATTTTGATACATTAAGAATTAGATGAAACTTTTTTACAATATGAATTTTTAATGTAGATCAATTTTTGTTACTTACCAGAAAATCGCACCGACAGGTTGATATATAATATTAAAGATCGTCCAAACTTACTCAAAATATTATTTTAAGAAGATATAGATAAGTCACCATAGCCGAGTGGTTGGGTAGTCGGAATTTCGAGTCGAGAGACCCGAGTTCGATCCCCAGGTGGCAGGCTCGTACCAATGGGTTTTTCTAAAACTTATGTACGAATTATATCGTTGGCTTGGACATAAAGACGGCAACGGGCTCACCGCCTGTCACGATGTCCCGAAAATATCTTCGGTGGGGGGTGGGTCGAAGGGACTTAATTGTCTAGACTAGACCTCTGTCTACCCTGTATTGGGAACTGCGTGAAGATATTTATTTATTTTTATTTAAGATACCCTAAAGATTAAGTAATCGTTGTTACCGATTACGGTCGTGCCAATTGATTGTTTAAATATCACATTATTGATATCGTTATTTTATTGATTTGACTTATTTGATAGAGATTAAATTATCAAAAGTATTTTATATCGCAAGTATTTTATATTATTTTTATAGTATTTAAATAATATTTATAATTTGTTATTAGTTTTTAGTTTCAGCTTCGTTAATAGTTTGAGATGCGCCTGTATTTGTCTATCTGTGATATTGTAGCTCATAAACAAAACGGAAAATTTTCCTCTTATTATCTATACCCCAAAAGAAGCTTAGTCTCCAAAGTATTAATATTAAATTGAACTTAACTAAGTTCTTAAGGGTTAAAGCACATGTAATGGAGTTTTCCTGTTCTGAAAAGTCTTTAAAACTATCGAACGTAAACAGTTATAGATAACAATGTAGGCTGTTGTCGAGTACCTATCTCACAAAGTTGCCCACGAGGGATTACAAACCCTTATCTCTTCGCACAACAATTTCCTTAATGCATAAAAAGTAGCTCTAAAGAGTTTCCTGTGTCGTCTCCATTGTCACTATTCGATACGTGCTTTTATAATGAAACAATTTATATAAGTAATAGTTGGTAAAGTTGAAAGTTTATATTATTTACTTAATGTGATATACACAGAAGTTTTGCAGTTTGTCATCGGGGTAAGAATAGGATACCCTTTGTGACGTCAAAAGCGAAAAATGGAAACGCCTTGAATATCATGGTGGCAACGAGATAACCAATTTAAACCAGATCAAAATTAAATAGAACAGTTACGGCTGTATAAAGGACGAGGTTTCTGGTACTGCGATCATGAAACCACTTGCCAAGAGTGGTGGTTATCCATAATCGTCCTAATAAGAGAGCCCTGTATCCTTCAGTTGACTTTTACAAGCCAATATGTATGTTTCCAATATAACGATTATGAATATTAAGTTTAAAGTTCTCTATTAATTTTTTCATTTATTAAATACTGAGAATGTACAATTTTGCACCATTGCAATGTGTTGCCACAATAAGTTTATCATCCTCTGTCTTCACGTGGGTGACGTAAGAGACGACTAAGGAAAAAGCCTTGGAAGTATCAAGCTATCGACAACTTGCGGTAAAACAATCTCGATAAAATACAACATCACAAACTGGGGACAGCAGTGATCGCCAACCTGCTTTTCAATTTTGGCGATTATGGCAAATCCTTCTTATGGTTGTATGTATAATGTTCTTATTGGTTCTTATGGCAATACCTTCTATGGAATCCTTCTTATGGTTGGACTCTTAAAGGCCGTCAAGAAGAAAACAAAGACACTGTGCCTCTGGTTGCCAAACTTATCAGGTGAATCTCTACCTGCGTAAAGCCGCTATTCCACGATTATTTAAAAAGCTTTTGCTTAGTAGTAGGCGTTACAATAATAAGCTATTTCATCCTAGGAGTGCCTCAAGTGCCTCGAGTCACGGTGAAATAATTTATACTGTCGTTTTCTCTAATGGAGGAAAACCATTACAAATATTTTTGTTCGATAACAACTGAAGAACGGTTGGATCAGTAATCAAAGATCAAAAAACTATTTCCAGCACTAGACTAGATAAAAAACCGAGAGATGTCAAATAAAAGGAAGACACATTCACGACATTAGTAAAAAAAAAAACAAAGTTGTAAGTCAGCGAAATTAGTTAAGCTACGAAGTGGCGCACTGGCCACTAAAACATTCATACGTGAAACGGCGCCATTGTCCCTATTATAAGCAAACATTGCTGGGGTTTTGTTCTTTCCCTTGTTGGAATTATTATAATGGAACCTTTTGAAATTCGGCGAAATGACATTTGCGATGTCGTTTCACGTGTACGATAAAAATACAAATGTGTTATTGTAGATGAGTAAACATTTGTTCAGAAAATACTACTCTTTTTAACTATACATTCTATTCTGTATTACATACAATTTTTGATATACGTTTTTGAAAGCAGTTCGCTTTGGGTTTTTCTAAAACTTATGTACGAATTATATCGTTGGCTTGGACATAAAGACGGCAACGGGCTCACCGCCTGTCACGATGTCCCGAAAATATCTTCGGTGGGGGGGTGGGTCGAAGGGACTTAATTGTCTAGACTAGACCTCTGTCTACCCTGTATTGGGAACTGCGTGAAGATATTTATTTATTTTTATTTAAGATACCCTAAAGATTAAGTAATCGTTGTTACCGATTACGGTCGTGCCAATTGATTGTTTAAATATCACATTATTGATATCGTTATTTTATTGATTTGACTTATTTGATAGAGATTAAATTATCAAAAGTATTTTATATCGCAAGTATTTTATATCGCAAGTATTTTATATCGCAAGTATTTTATATCGCAAGTATTTTATATCGCAAGTATTTTATATCGCAAGTATTTTATATCGCAAGTATTTTATATCGCAAGTATTTTATATCGCAAGTATTTTATATCGCAAGTATTTTATATCGCAAGTATTTTATATCGCAAGTATTTTATATCGCAAGTATTTTATATCGCAAGTATTTTATATCGCAAGTATTTTATATCGCAAGTATTTTATATCGCAAGTATTTTATATCGCAAGTATTTTATATCGCAAGTATTTTATATCGCAAGTATTTTATATCGCAAGTATTTTATATCGCAAGTATTTTATATCGCAAGTATTTTATATCGCAAGTATTTTATATCGCAAGTATTTTATATCGCAAGTATTTTATATCGCAAGTATTTTATATCGCAAGTATTTTATATCGCAAGTATTTTATATCGCAAGTATTTTATATCGCAAGTATTTTATATCGCAAGTATTTTATATCGCAAGTATTTTATATCGCAAGTATTTTATATCGCAAGTATTTTATATCGCAAGTATTTTATATCGCAAGTATTTTATATCGCAAGTATTTTATATCGCAAGTATTTTATATCGCAAGTATTTTATATCGCAAGTATTTTATATCGCAAGTATTTTATATCGCAAGTATTTTATATCGCAAGTATTTTATATCGCAAGTATTTTATATCGCAAGTATTTTATATCGCAAGTATTTTATATCGCAAGTATTTTATATCGCAAGTATTTTATATCGCAAGTATTTTATATCGCAAGTATTTTATATCGCAAGTATTTTATATCGCAAGTATTTTATATCGCAAGTATTTTATATCGCAAGTATTTTATATCGCAAGTATTTTATATCGCAAGTATTTTATATCGCAAGTATTTTATATCGCAAGTATTTTATATCGCAAGTATTTTATATCGCAAGTATTTTATATCGCAAGTATTTTATATCGCAAGTATTTTATATCGCAAGTATTTTATATCGCAAGTATTTTATATCGCAAGTATTTTATATCGCAAGTATTTTATATCGCAAGTATTTTATATCGCAAGTATTTTATATCGCAAGTATTTTATATCGCAAGTATTTTATATCGCAAGTATTTTATATCGCAAGTATTTTATATCGCAAGTATTTTATATCGCAAGTATTTTATATCGCAAGTATTTTATATCGCAAGTATTTTATATTATTTTTATAGTATTTAAATAATATTTATAATTTGTTATTAGTTTTTAGTTTCAGCTTCGTTATTAGTTTGAGATGCGCCTGTATTTGTCTATCTGTGATATTGTAGCTCATAAACAAAACGGAAAATTTTTTGGAACAATAAATGTGACGTTCTCCCTATTTATGTATATATTTATTGTTATTAACTTGAAGAAGAGCGTTTTTCACCTTGTACTCGCCTTTTTATCTCTACACTGGGCTTAACTGCTAATGAAAGTATACTTCACGGAATTTCCCATTCTGGGGTAGGCAGAGGTCCCGAATTTGAAGTCCTTTCTGACACCTCTTTTATCGACGTGACAAGTGGTGAGTCCTTCGCCGTCTTAACGTCCAATCTAACTCTACAAAAAACTAACATACATTGACACAGATAAGTATTATTGGAATCTATATAAACTTTGAAAATCTTTCACAAATATCTTTAATTTTTAATAATTTCCGTAAAATATAATATATCGTTTTTATTGATGTATTATAAATAAATAAAATTAAGTCATTTATTCATCGATATAAATAACATACATTACATCCGTTGATTTTATTTTTTATATTACCTACCACTTACCACCTACCACTGTTAAGATAAGTGATAGTATCTTAACCTGGCATCCTCCTTTGCTATTAAAAATTTCTGTAAAATTTACTTAAGTGTTTGTGAGATTACTGAGACTCTTTAAATTTACTATGCAGAAAATTTGCAGTTATATCATCAGAAATTGTCACTAATAAAGGGTAATTCTTTATGACTTAGAATAAATCAGTCTTCATCTAGATTTGTCTCGTAAAACCTTTACCAAGCTTTAATTCGTTTGTTAATATCTCATTCTTTAATGTGTATTTCAATCGGTGATTCTGTATGCAAACATTTCTGTTCATAAATGGGAAAATAAAGAAATATGTTAAAGGTTTTACAAAACGTGTGTTTATTTTATGTGTATAGTTTTGAAACCACACACTTCATTGATTTCCAAAACCATTAATGAATTGTTTAAGTAAATTGGTTCGTTTACTGGCACGACTATACGCCATATTGGAATATAGAATCCTTTGCGGCTTTTATTGCCCGAGTTTTCTCGAAAGAGTTGCTAGCATTTCTACCCTCTTGATAGATTATGTTGTTTTCGCCAAGCTCTGCGTTGTTTGTGCTCCGACCGCGGTGGAACGTTTATCGAAAGTAGGTAGCTACTGACTATTACAACGAAGAGGTTACAAAATATCGATGGCGCCGTCTTTTGTGTTACTTACATATATATTTTATACAGTAAATTAAGTTTATTTGATTATTAAGTTTTTTTTATATAACATTTTTTAATGTCACGATACCCATTAAAATGTTATAAAATGTTATAATAGATAGTGGTTGGGTGATCGAAATTAGAGTCAAGAGACCCGATTTCGATCCCCAGGTAGCAGACACGTCCCAAGTACGCATTATATCGATGACTCACATCAGCTACATTTTCCTAAAAATATCTTCGGTGAAAAGTGGGTCGAAACAACTTAATTGTCTAGAAATTGTCCTCTTTAATTATCTACCCCTTTATTGGTAATGGCGAGAAGATATTTTTTTGTACAAACTCTCTAGTATTAGCAAAAATAAATAAATATCTTCACGCAATTCCCAACGTGACAAGTGGTGAGCCCGTCGCCGTTTTTATGTCCAACCCAACGATATAATTCGTACATAAGTTTTTTTTTTGAAAACCCCATTGGTACGAGCCTCCCACCTGGGAATCTAGTATTCTAGTATTAGTTTGGCACCTATAACTACGAGTAAAATTTTAAAATTACTGTTGAATCGTTGTTTGTTTCAGAATTTCTGATACGAAAAGCTATAATTAAACGTGGTCTTTAATTAAAGACAGCTTGACATTTCAAAGAAGGAGGACATGAGTTTAATTATAATCAGATACAAATATCATTGGGACAGCAGGCGGGAGGAGAGATTACAGGTCATGTGTGGAAGAGAGATGTAGGATTAAACGATTGAGTGACAGGGACAGATAGAGGGATTGCCTTCGTTTAGTAGCTAAAGCATTGTTTGTCATGTGGGCAAACAGGCATAGCAGACAAAAGCGTTATATCACATATATCAGAATTAAAACAGATCAGACTTTCTGGAGACTGGAATAACAAAGTTTTGTGGTCTTACTCTACATATTGACTTTTTGTAATATATAAGAAATAGAAGGCAATGTTAACTGAAGATAAATAATACAATTAATCACAATATATTAAATGAGAAAATTGCACAATCGTTCTTAATTATGAAGAAAATGAATATATTACAGCAATTATTCATATAGGCTTCCATTAATGGTTTTCAAGTCTTTAAATCATTTTTAATGTCGATTTGTTATAATCGACGAGAAATTACGAAAGATTCTACCGCCTTTATTATTTAATCTCTTGGTTATTTTTAAAGGTGGCTATAAGTAAAAGATTTGGTAATCGTAATGTCTTGTTAGAGAAATGCTAAATTAAAATAAAGCGATCCGACGTGATACAGCATCTAAAGTACGCTGGGCTTCATAGATGCAGGAAGCAAACGAGCATTCACCATACGGCATTATTTATAGTCCATTAAGCGACGAAGCGTGAGAGTGAGTAAGTTCTCTCGTTTTTTCAGTCCCTAGATTTACTCTGTGGCACGATTCGCGTTAAATTTAAATTGTTTATATGTCGTATAAACGTTTGAAATAAATAATTCATAATTGATTATAATTATCAAATAAGTTTTGGTGAAAGGTAGGCTGAATAGTGCTTATTGTCTAGACCTCTATTCTAGGAAACCGATTTTCTAGGGACCGCAATTCTAAGAAAATGCGTGAAGATAAAAGATTCAAATAAATAAGTAATTACGGAGTAAGAATATACCACCCTAGTTTCGGCGAGTGTTCGAAGTGATCGAACCTGGGTCACGTCAGTACTTTATAGAACGCCTTGAGAGACTACCACGGCAATTTCCACACGACTTTAAAATAGGAGAACAGGTGTTATGAACAATAATATCAAAACAATCATTCGATTAAGACAATAACTATCTTAAAATTGACAACCAAAACAATATTCCGAAGAACTTAAAATGGAACGGAAAAAAACCTTTAAGAAAAGCATACGCGGATCCGTCATAACCTGAGAGAGACAACTTCGGAAGTTGCCGAAGAATATATTAAAACTTTATCAAAGCAGAAAGTTCCATTTCCCCGCGGCGGGAGCTGTGAGGGAACTTTGGAGAACTCGGGATAGATGGTACTTCTTCAGAATAGGTTTGGCATTGGCAAACGGTGCCTAAAACACATAAAGATGTTACGTGAACTTTGATACAGCCATCTTATTCAATGATACTTTCTGTAAAAGGATGTACTTGGAACTGACATTATGTCTTTATTTGCTTCAAAGCGTAGGTATAGTTGTACAAATTAATTTTTTTTTTCATCATTCCAAACAATTAGTAGGTACTGAAGAAAAATATGAATGTTTTTTTGACTATGTAACTAATATCGCTTATGATCACTATGTTGAATATAGTTTTTTTCAATTTAGAATATGCATCTTAGAAATTTGGATTTTTTTTAATTTTCATCTTTACGCAATATAACATACTCAGGTAGGCAGAGGACTAAACAATGGCGTCCTTTCGACCTACATTTCACCAAAGCTGATCGGAAAAATCTTGATAGGTGGTAATCATGAACATAGATACATATACACATACAGACATTCATCATACAAATGTTTGCCCCTTAGTGGGATCGAACCCACAACTCTGTAGGCAACTTTCACTATCAACATAGCTCCTCCGCTCGCCTCCTGTTTCATCATAAAAGGTGTAATTAAAAAAAAACTAAAGATATTTTCATTATAAAAATAGTTCACAATTAAATCAAAATGTAGCGCAAAATATAAACGAGAAAAGAAAATTTATTTAGGCCATTGGGAAACCTGCAGTAGGAAGACAAAGTTGCAGCTGACACACGGAAGCTTAAAATTTATTGCCTATATTTCCTTACTTATATTACGTCTCGCACCCGCATGTGCCTTTACTCACAAAAATATCCACTTATTTCTATTTCCAAGAGTCATTTTCATGTTGTTATGGTTCTCTCTAGAACTTATTCATTTTCAATGGTTAACGTACATGAACGTCAAAACAAGGTGGGTTTTGGGTTCGAATCTCAGCCAGACATATTTATAATACAACTCAAACAACTGATAGGCCATGCACAGCTCATCGAAATTTTTATAGAATAAGTTTACATATCACTTATCACCTCCGCGGACTAAGATGGAATACCTCATAGATCATAATTACGAAAGTCACGATAGCCGAGTGGTTGGGTGGTCGGAATTTCGAGTCGAGAAAAACCCACTGGTACGAACCTGCAACCTGGGGATCGAACTCGGGGTTCGATCCCCAGGTTGCAGGTTCGTACCAATGGGTTTTTCAAAAACTTATGTACGAATTACATCGTTGGCTTGGACATAAACACGGCGACAGGCTCACCACCTGTCACGTTGTCCCGAAAATATCTTCGGTGGAAGGTGGGTCGAAGGGACTTAATTGTCTAGACTAGACCTCTGTCTAGCCCTGTATTGGGAAATGTGTGAAGATGTTTATTATTATCATAATTACATTGGCAACCTTCATCTCTCAAACCGGAACAAAGCAGTTGTTACGCTGTTGTTCGACGGCACAAATACAAAGTGTGATACTGCTGTCGACCACGCCTAAGTAACGAATGAGACTTGCTTCTTTAAAACATTGCTTTCGGATGGTATTGTGATAAGTCACGTATCTTTCACTATGCATTTCATTGAAATGTTCTGTTAAAGCTTATCGAGTTAAATTAGGGATAGACAAGATTAAAACCTCTGCTAACACGAACACTTTTAGATGATTTGTATCTTGTTTGATTCTTCTTTCACACTCACACTAGTGAACTCATAACCAAATTTCAAGCAACATATTCATTTGGGCATGGGGAATCAATTTTAATAGGTAATTAATAAATAGTCACGATAGCCCAGTGGTTGGGTAATCGGGATTCGAGTCAAATGACCCGAGTTCGATCCCCAGGAGGCAGGCTCGTACCAATGGGTTTTTCAAAAACTTGTGTACGAATTACATCGTTGGCTTGGACATAAACACGGCGACGGGCTCATCATCTGTCACGTTGTTCCGAAAATATCCTCGGTGGAAGGTGGGTCGAAGGGACTTAATTGTCTAGACTAGACCTCTGTCTACCCCTGTATTGGGCATTGCGTGAAGATATTTATTATATATATATATTTATTATTATTTTATTAGTCTCGATAGCCGAGTTGTTGGGTGGTCGGAATTTCGAGTCGAGAGACCCGAGTTCGATCCCCAGGTGGCAGTACCAATGAGTTTTTAAAACTTATGTACGAATTTCATCGTTGGCTTGACATAAACACGGCGACAGGCTCACCACCTGTCACGTTGTCCTGAAAATATCTTCGGTGGAAGGTGGGTCGAAGGGACTTAATTGTCTAGACTAGACCTCTGTCTAGCCCTGTATTGGGAAATGTGTGAAGATGTTTATTATTATCATAATTACATTGGCAACCTTCATCTCTCAAACCGGAACAAAGCAGTTGTTACGCTGTTGTTCGACGGCACAAATACAAAGTGTGATACTGCTGTCGACCACGCCTAAGTAACGAATGAGACTTGCTTCTTTAAAACATTGCTTTCGGATGGTATTGTGATAAGTCACGTATCTTTCACTATGCATTTCATTGAAATGTTCTGTTAAAGCTTATCGAGTTAAATTAGGGATAGACAAAATTAAAACCTCTGCTAACACGAACACTTTTAGATGATTTGTATCTTGTTTGATTCTTCTTTCACACTCACACTAGTGAACTCATAACCAAATTTCAAGCAACATATTCATTTGGGCATGGGGAATCAATTTTAATAGGTAATTAATAAATAGTCACGATAGCCCAGTGGTTGGGTAATCGGGATTCGAGTCAAATGACCCGAGTTCGATCCCCAGGAGGCAGGCTCGTACCAATGGGTTTTTCAAAACTTATGTACGAATTTCATCGTTGGCTTGGACATAAACACGGCGACGGGCTCATCATCTGTCACGTTGTCCCGAAAATATCCTCGGTGGAAGGTGGGTCAAAGGAACTTAATTGCCTAGACTAGACCTCTGTCTACCCCTGTATTGGGCATTGCGTGAAGATATATTACATTTATTATTATTTTATTAGTCTCGATAGCCGAGTTGTTGGGTGGTCGGAATTTCCAGTCGAGAGACCCGAGTTCGATCCCCAGGTGGCAGTACCAATGAGTTTTTAAAACTTATGTACGAATTTCATCGTTGGCTTGGACATAAACACGGCGACGGGCTCATCATCTGTCACGTTGTCCCGAAAATATCTTCGGTGGAAGGTGGGTCGAAGGGACTAAATTGTCTAGACTTGACCTCTGTCTACCCCTGTATTGGCAATTGCGTGAAGATATTTATTATATATATTTATTTATTATTTTATTAGTCTCGATAGCCGAGTTGTTGGGTGGTCGGAATTTCGAGTCGAGAGACCCGAGTTCGATCCCCAGGAGGCAGGCTCGTACCAATGGGTTTTTCAAAAACTTGTGTACGAATTACATCGTTGGCTTGGACATAAACACGGCGACGGGCTCATCATCTGTCACGTTGTTCCGAAAATATCCTCGGTGGAAGGTGGGTCAAAGGAACTTAATTGCCTAGACTAGACCTCTGTCTACCCCTGTATTGGGCATTGCGTGAAGATATATTATATTTATTATTATTTTATTAGTCTCGATAGCCGAGTTGTTGGGTGGTCGGAATTTCCAGTCGAGAGACCCGAGTTCGATCCCCACGTGGCAGTACCAATGAGTTTTTTAAAAACTTATGTACGAATTTCATCGTTGGCTTGGACATAAAGAAGGCGACGGGGTTACCACCTGTCACGTTGTCCCGAAAATATCTTCGGTGGAAGGTGGGTCGAAGGGACTAAATTGTCTACCCCTGTATTGGCAATTGCGTGAAGATATTTATTATATATATTTATTTATTATTTTATTAATTTATATTAACAAAACCTTGTAAAGACAGCAATATTTTCCCGTTTATGATACTTTTCTCAAACGTCATATCTCTAATGTCGTTAACTTTATATTGTCTTAAAGAAAGCTAAGAAAACTTTATGAGATCTGCATTTGTATATTGCTAAAACGTACACAGGGGTATAATTCTAAGAGGAGTGCCGCCTCGATTAAACGAGGCATCCTTCAAACGGGTAAACATTTCATATAGTTTAATAGCTCAGAGAGCAAGACTTCAACACACCCTAATCACACACTTGGTTGAATATCTAGAGGCGAAAGGATTGCATAAAATCCGACAGACCATTTTCGCGTAAACTTTAAACATACAAGCACAAAATAATTGTTAGGAAAATCAATGCTACATTGTTGAGAAATTAAACATTAAAACCGATATTTGATGTTCGCATTTTATTTATTTTAAACCATTCCAGCTATGACTATGTTTTAAAGTATAACTATTCGTGAAAGAAAGTTCAGTTAAGATTTAATAAAAAAAAACTTGTAGTAAACGAATACCAAGTTTTGTAACATTCAGATTTATAGAAGTTTTTTTTTATAGAAAAGGGAGACAAACGAGCAGGTGGCTCACGTGATGGTAAGTGATTACCGCCGCCCATGAACACCCGCAATACCAAAAGCATAGCAGATGCGTTGCCGGCCTTAGAGTGCCCCCCCCCCGAATTTTGGGGAGGGTGATGTGAGCGCCTCCGTTTACCTGCACTCACCAGACGAAACGCAGAAGTTTGTTATAATTCTACTTCACGCCGGTATTCTGTGAGGTCGTGGTACTTCCCCGGTCGAGCCGGCCCATTCATGCAAGAACAAAAGCTGATGCGTGGCTCTACCACTGTTAAGTTGCTCACATCCTTTCGTCGATTAAAAAAGAGCTAAATAATATAATCTTCCAACGTCTAAAGTCATCATAAATCATAGCTAAGGACATTTTCAATCAGGTCAAACAAAGAAGACTAAATCAAAATCAGTTGATCTATTTGAGAGTTATGAAAAGATAGACAAACGTAAAGACGATGCAAGAATTTTTCCACTCCCTTTCTTCCCGTGGGTGTCGTAAGAGGCGACTAAAGGGAACAGCCTGGAATATCCTAAGGCTAACCGTAGATGGCGGGATAACCATCTCTAAAAATGTCAGACCAAAATAATCAGACTGAAGACAGGCAGCAGCATCTGAGGCGCGAGTAGTCTGGTACTGCTATCGCCAATCCGCCTGCCCAGCGTGGTGATTATGCCAAATCCTCCCCTTGGGAGAGACTATGTCCTGCAGTGGACTTTAACAGGCCGTCATAGATGTATGTATGTAAACACAGACGTAAATATATTTAATTAATAACATCATTTTGCATCTGGGGCTAAAACAGTGTTTATCACAGAGATTTTGACGTTAGACAGTTAAAAAACATCATCTTTACAAAGTACAAAAATAAACACTTAACATATTAAAGTACTCTTAATCGACGGTTCTTCTACACCATGTCTGTCTCTAACGGTCCAAAAAACAGAAGACTAATCAAACTCAAAATTGATTAATAAAATAAGTAAAAACGGCAACATCAGAGTGATATTACCCGTTTCATCTCGTTCATTTCCTTTTTCAAAGTTCATCCGCGCAGACTTATCGTGTCCCAAGTGAAATATGATAAAACAGGAGAAATGAATAAAATAACAAAACATCGCGCGCGATAAATGTAGAGACACATTACCGATTGAAGCGGATGGCTAGCAAATAACTGTAGCTGATTAGAGATGAGACGAGTCGTGCACGATCTTCGAAGCCTACAAAAACAATAGCTCGCAAAAAGAAAACGAATGAGCCTGTTTAAACTCTCGTGACGTCACATGAAAGAATAAATCTTTCATCCTTTTTCCGCACATATTTCTCTCCTTCTACCCGGTAAGCAATTGACCTATTTTCGACGGTCGTGCAATAATTCCACGAAGGGCGAATAATCTAACTAAATCTAACTTTGTAAAGCGTATTTTAGTATATCCAACTACACCGTATTTCAACAAATATTCAAATAAATTATTCAAGCATTTCCTAATACTTAAGGATTTAAATAAACTAAAGAAATTTTATTTGTTGCTTTCTTTTTTCTTTCTTTATTTCGATAACAACAAAAAACATTATGTAACAAAAATAAAAAAACGTCTATAATCTAATGTTATATATTCGTGTAAACCAACACAACATATATAAGAAACATACGTAACAAAACGATGAAGTATTTAAATACTTTAACAATATTAAATTATAAACATACACATACATAAAATGTTTTCAGCCCTACAGAAAAGAAACAAAGGGGTATAAACAGTCAGGATAAATTTTAGTAAGTACTTAACATTGATTTTCAGGGCAGCCCGATTGTAGTCTTATACTGTTAGTACTCGCACAAAGACAAATTAATAAAGACTTTTACTACAAAACCTTTTGGTAATTTCGACCCATATTTCTACAACGTGATAGGTGTTGCTGTCTTGGTGTCCAAGCCAGCTTAATAATCGTATTTAATTTACCAAAAATTATTGATCCGAGCCGTCCTCCTGAGAATCGAACTCGTATCTCCTGATTCGATTTCCGATAAGCAAATCCCTCTGCAACGATAAGTTATATATCTTCTTTATGGGAAATGCATGATGTCAAGAGAAGCTATAAATTATATAGACTAGTGGACAGGCCCAGAAACATTTAACGATAACGATATACCAAATGTTTTGTTTAACAACATGGGTCTAAAAGTGCTTAAACTACGCGTTAACGCGTGCTCTTAATTGTTTATAATGCTTATAGGGGTATACTTAAACTATTTATACTTAGTACAAACAAGTTGTAAGATGATCCTTGTAATACAGTGTTAATAGGTGAACAACCTGAGGGCTTTTAGGTTATTTACTTATTCACCAGTAGTTAAAGGCCTGTAAATTCCGCTGCTGGAGAGGGACCTAACCTGGATTTACCAATATCGTCGTGCTTGGAGAAGTTCCCAACTCTGGAGGCATCTCTGGCCAGTAGATGCAATGTTTTCTTATTTTTGCTTTTCGAAACAGCCATCTCGCCGTCAATACTTTTTAACGACACCCATGGTAAAAAGGGGATGGTAAACTCTTACCTCATACCACATAGCATTAAGTTGAGTATTAATTAACTCTTATTGCCATTTACCCGTTTTGTCTTCGAAACGCTAAAAAATGTATTTCCAGCCATATCTATAATTCCTGAATAAAATATAAGGCCTACGAAAACCTATAGTCTAAAATGTCAACTTTTATAAAAGCGAAAAGTAAACAATAACCATTGATTGGTTAGAAAAGATCGCAAAACTTTTTAAAAAGTTACATCACTACTTCACAGAGCGTACCTAATATAAAGGGTGGTACGTGACCGGAACCAAAATTAGGAACAATTGCACTACACACTACATTATGTGTTTTATTGACACAGGAAAAAATAGTTGAGCGTGTACGCCATCTGCATCACTGCACCACCAATAAATCTACCGCGCAATAATGGCGACTCTTTTTACTTAATCCGGCATCGTCCGTGGTGTGCGGTTTGGCTAATATCCTATATTATCACCATTTATAAATAATTTATGTCAATGTGTATTTTATGGCTAACTAATTTTTTGTATTAAAATAGTGTTGATCAGACCAAACTAAAACAAGAAACCTATTTGACACGTATTTTGCAACACACTAAGAAATAAATAATTTCACTGTTTTTACTGTAAATAACAATAAACTAAGGGAAACGTCGTCGATCTGGGAGCCTGGAATTTCGTCGTAGTAACCGATAGATGGCGGGATAACCATCTCCAAAAAATCCGACCGAAGATGGGCAGCAGCGTCAGAGGTGCGAGTGGTCTGGTACGGCGATCGCCAATCCGCTTGCGTATGGAGGAGGCTTTTCTTTAACAAAACCCCCAAACATTTCTTTTTTCTACAGAATAAAGGGACAAACGAGCAAGTGGCCCACGTGTTGGTAAGTGATTACCGCCGCCCATGAACAGAGGTATAGCAGATGTAAGGCCTTTGAGAAAAGTATAGGCTCTTTTCTTGAAGGTCAAAAGACGAAGCTGAAAGAACAGAGTTCCATTCCCAAGGCCAATGGTACCAATGGGTTTTTTCAAAAACTTATGGACGATTTATTTCTTTGTCTTGGATATAAAAATATATACAAACTAAAAATACATAAGACGGCAACGGCCTCCCCACCTGTCACATTGTTCCAAAAAATGTCTTCGGTGAAAGGTGAGTCGAAAGGACTTAATTGCCTGGGCCTCTGTCTACTCCCGTATTGGGAATGGCGAGAAAGTATTATTTTTTGGTTCGTTTATAAATGTCAACAAATAACTAATCAATAACATTTTCAATAACGTAATAAGTAAACGAAGGAAAAATTTATATGTACAACAAAACAACAACACAAAACAAAACACTATATATAAATGATTATTGTTACATAAGCCTCAAAATCTCATATACAAAAGCACTTTCGGTTTTTCACAATGACAGATTTTTCCGGAGTATTGTCCTAAGATTTTCTTTCATACCTACCTTGCTAAAGCCGTTTTCAAGTGATTATGTTTTATGCATGCGGCAAATTGGTTTTTATCTATGGATTAACAATATTAAATCACTCACCACCTGTCACGTTGTCCCGAAAATATTTTTGGTGGATGGTCGATCGAAGGGACTTAATTGTTTAAAAGAGACCTCTTCCTACCCCTATATTGGGAATTCCGTGAAGATATTTATTTATTTATTCATTATGTACGATAATGATACATAAAAAATAATAATAAAATAAATACATATGATGACGGTGAGACGGTGGTAATAGCATGTTATGTATTCAAGAAAAACCAAAAACAACAGGTGTAAGCAGACGCACAGTGTCAAGTGAAATACAGGTAATGCTACGAGCTCTACGTCGTAGACTGTTTGCGCAATGGACATTTATCACGTCTCTGTGGATGAAACGAACGTCTCTTTGAACAACAACATAAATCATTAGCAGTCGTCCCCCCTCTCTCCATACGCGACACGCCTACCGGCGCTGATTCATTGGGCTACATATGCGGTACTCTTGAATATTACACAAATCCAAACGGTCATCCTTTCGACATTTTTTTAAATACCACTACTCTATCAAAGTTTGAGTTTTACAAAAAAAGTTATATTTTCTATTAAAATAAATAAATATCTTCACGCAATTCCCAATACAGGGGTAGACAGAGATCCAGTCTAGACAATGAAGTCCCTTCGACCCACCTTCCACCGAAGATATTTTCGGGACAACGTGACAGGTGGTGAGCCCGTCGCCGTCTTAATGTCCCAGCCAACAATATAATTCGTACATAAGTTTTTTTTTTTTTAAAACTCATTGGTATGAGCCTGCCACCTGGGCATCGAACTCGGGTCTCTTGACTCGAAATTCCAACCACCCAACCACTCGGCTATCATGATTTAATCGGCTATTCATATTTTCTATATAATAATTAATATTTTCTATTCATTTCAATATTTCTTTTTTTCTGCGATACAAAACAATAAATTAAAAATAGCTTGATTAATACTCGAACAAATTTTAAATATACAATATACATGGCGTGTACTATATTAATAAGTATTTATCACCGCCATACCTGCTGCGGTAGTTATAATAGACGACTTAAAAAGCCTTTAAAACAGAAATGGCTATCAAAAGATGGGAATACATTTCTAGAAATACCACAAAAAATTAAATTAGCGTCTGGTACTGCGATCGTGAATCCGCTTGCCAAGCGTAACGGTTATGAGAAATCATGTATGTGAGGCAGGGCATATATGTAATATGAAAAGCTAGGTAGAGTCAAAAAATTTCCAGAATGTAATAATTAGTTGCCCAAAATTATAACCCTAAAAAAATTAAAAGTAAAATGCACTTAAAAAATTACTACAATTATGCCTATGGTCTCTACATCTCTCTAAGTAGAGAGACGGTCAATTAGCTTCCAATAAAAACGGACATAAGAAACTGGTCATTAATAATAAAATGAAATGTTATGACAGACAGCGGGAACGGGCGAAATGAGCCTTGTCCATACCCTTATTTTAGTGTTCCATACGAGAAGGAATAAACATATAGGAATAATAGAAGGTTACTGCAGAATTCCTTAGCGTACATTATGAGGGTATGCGACCCGGCGCACGATTTTAGATTTAGTGAGGTCTTTGAGGGCGGTCTGATCCTAACTTACTGAGCACATATTCATTAATGTCATAGATTAAAAACTTCGTGACAGGCGAAATTTACAGCACGAGAATAATAGAAAAGAGGGATATTTTTTTTAATTCGAATAGGTAAGTAACGACCATCGTTCGTAGTGACCTTCGAAATTAAGGATCGCAGGTTCGAATTTCGCCAGGGAAAAACATTTCTATAATGATGATTACCAGGTTTAAAAAAATTATTACAGATAAATATTAAATTATATATAACAAATGTTATTTATTTATAAATAATAAATTAATATCTTCACGTGATTTGCAAGACACAGGCCGAGTCAATTAAGTCCTTTTGACCCACCTTCATTGAGACACCGCAGACATTTTTGGGACAACGTGTCAGGTAGTGAGCCCGTCGCCGTTTTTATGTCCAAGCCAACGATATAAATAGTACATAGTTTTTGGAAAATCCCATTGGTACAAGCCTGCCAGCAGGGGATCGAACTCAGGTCTTTTGACTCGAATTCCGATCACGGCTACCATGACTTTTATAATACGAAGAAGTAACATCGTTCTAATCTAACTCTCGGTTAAAGCCCAATAGAATATACTGTTTTTAATATTATTTATTGTGAAGTAAACGATAGTGAGAAAACTTTGAAGACTGAGATAAATTAATAATAAAATTATTATTCTGAGAATGTGTAACGTCCACCAACTCACACTCATCCCGTCTCTTTCCAAGAATATTTAAGAAGCCTTTGTCCAGCTATGAGCAATTATTCTTTACTACCTCTCAGCGACGATCAGAACTGAATTCGTATGACAAAAATTTTACAAACAATGTATTGAGAAACAAAGAATAGTTTTAATAAATTGAAAATCTTTTTAATCTTATCTGGTAGCTTTGCAAAGGAAAAAGTGGTAGTTTTTAACAGTGGTAGAGCCACGCATCAGCTTTTGTTGATGCATGAATGGGCCGGCTTGACCGGCGAAGTACCACGACCTCAAAGAATACCGGCGTGAAGTAGAAGTCTAACAAACTTCTGCGTTTCGTCTGGTGAGTGCAGGTAACCGGTGGCCCACACCGCCTTCCCCCAATTCTGGGGGAGGGCGGCACTCTAAGACCGGCAAAGCATCTGCTAAGCCTCTGGTATTGCGGGTGTTCATAGGCAGCGGTAATCACTTACCATCACGTGAGCCACCAGCTCGTTTGCCTCCCTTTTCCATAAAAAAAGGATAAACTGAATTTTAATTCCAAAACTTTGGATTTCCAAATACTCAATATTTGTAATTATACCAAATTGAATGATAATACAAACCATATCATATGGGAATAGCCTATGACCTATAATGAACTTGCATAGCTCGTTATAATGATGATGTCTGTTGTGAGATAATTCAAGAATGCAATTTTTTATAAGTCTAAGGCGAAAAACTACTACTAACTAACTACTGCAAGCAATGGACACCAACCAACAACTTTACACGAATAAAGTTGCAGGTGCGTGCTCACTTCCGATGATTGAGATTACACTGGCCTTGTATAGCTTTTAAAGGAACACAAATCCATTGTTAAATTGCTATTCAACAACGTAAATGGGCAAGAGTATGGACCTGCCCAGACAACTCCTGAGCAAAAAAGAAGCTTTTTCTTATATATTCATATCATTCACCCTTATAATTGTACCAAAATCTGTTGATCTCTTGACCAAACGATTCGTAATACTTATTATTAATATTTATTCCTTTTTAAAAGATATAGGACTGTATAGTCCTTTTATTAGATCTCATTCCTTGGTATTCGCACTATACACATATATACTATAAGAATTTTAACTTTTAATTTTATGTTTATTTAATTTATGTCAACATTTTACGATAATTTTCAAGGTTTTTTTTTTTTGAAATATATTTAATGTAAAAATATTTTACCACACATTCAGAAAATAACGGAGCTGTGGTTCATATCCTGACTGGAACAATATTAATCACAGTCCCAATGTCAAAAAAGCATATAAAAAATAAAATTCAAAGGAGCGAAATAATAAACGATGAAAAAAAAATAAAACCAGAACTTAAAAGCAACACGTAAACGGCATTTTCAATTTCTACAACGTAGCTTAGTACCTTACCGACCTCATTTACATGTCGGATAAAAATCATAACACAAAAAATATTATTTGAGAAATAAATGTGGACGCCAAAGGGACACAACGGGGGCGTGAAGGTCTGAGCAATAGGCGTTTTACGAACGAACCAAGTGCTTGCTCATTTTAATATCTCTAACTTATCCCCAACCGTGGCGTCATTAAGCGGAAAGAACGCGGCAGAGAAAACTAGGGCAACAGGGATCTCCCTTAAATCTCTTCTATCCATTGTTATATTTTTCCTTGCCGAAGCAGATTTTTCCCTTTATATGTATTTAAAAATTCGCCTGGACATTCTTTTTTTTATGTAAAATGATCGTCGGTTTATTTGACATTGATTGGAGCGCGATTATCACTTTTTCTGCTTCGGTACAATTTTTGAGCTACTCGAAATAATTCTGAAAATATTTGCGACAAAAATTTAGGAACGAGCTTACTCGTAATTTATAAATTATCTTAATCATTTGATTCGAAAATTGTTTCAAGTAATGATACATGATACAGTGCTATATTTTTTAATTGATAAGTAAAATACACTAAATGCTTCTATATATCTTCACTATATTTTTTCTATATATCTATATATCTTTCTATATATTTTCCCAATATTGGGTTAAACAGGTGTCTTTACAATTAAGCCCTTTTAGCCTTCCAAGCCTACTTGGAGACTATAGCAATCCTAGTGTCGAAGACAATTCGAACCCGCATATAGCTTCTAGGTCGCGGTCACTACCAACAAGGCTGTCGGGTCGTCAAAGTATTCACGAAACATAAAAATATAAAATTTACTGCTATATGATGATGACTAATTCAAACTCATATCTGATCAGATTGTAAACTATTTGATGGATAACTTTGTTATACTTATTACTTGTGTATATTTTCTAACTAAAAATATAATTATTAATATAAAAATATAATTATTTATTAACTAAAAATTTAATTTTAGTTAAACAACTGAACATAGTCATAAAATTGTAGTGCCTTGATAATGTCGTAAAAGTATATATACTTATGCATATATGCATATTATACAAAATAGTTCGCAGAAGTCCACTATTCACTATTAGTCTATCCCGTAAGGTGGATTTTCCATAATCGCCGATATTGATAAGCGGATTGGTACTAGAAATTTAAGACGCTTCCCGCCACCGGTCCGTTTAATTTCTCGGATAGTTTTTGGTTATCCTGTCAACTGTCGATTATCAACACGATATTTTTCATAGTCGCCTCTTACGACACATACTCAAGGAATCGGCATTGTATAGTCTTGCGCCATCACCATTCGTAAACGCTGTTAATTGTAAAATATAGAACTATGGAACTAACTAGTACAGGCGCTTGTACTGTTTTTATATCTTCACGATATTCCCAATACAATATTACAACGATATACTCCAAAACGATATTCCAATGGAGGTCTAGACAATAAGGTCATTTCGACCCACCTTCCACCAAAGACAGTTTTTGGGACCACGTAAAAAGTGTCGAGCCCATCGCCATCTTTATATCAAAGCCAACTATATTGGCAGGCAACCTACGAGCCTGCCTCCTGGGGAACGAACTTGGGTATCTAATTCCGATCGCCCAACCAACCACTCGGTTATCGTAACATTACTGTTTTCCATCGTGTATTTAACAGGTTAATATTTCTTTTCTTAATTTAATAAAGAGTATAAAATCATATTCAAATGTAAATAAATATGCTTAGCGTTATCTAATTTTGTAAATAACTCGTGAGTCGAATAAAATTTATGAAAACCTTATGTAAACGTGGGTGGCGGGAAGGGGGTATTTTATTCATAAATCAGGAAACGTCAAACTGTGTTAGAGTCGCTGAAATAAATTACAAGCACTGGCAGACATGGACACTGCTTCGGCATGATTTACAGAGAAGAAAAAATAAAAACTTTTTTGACGGAGAGGACGATGAATGATGACCAGTGATGACTATTGAATTATGGAGTACCTTAATTCAATAGTCCTTTTGTTTAAGTAAATGTACCTAGTAGATTTTTATGTGTTATTTTAAAAATAGGATCAAACATCAAAATTTAATTAACTAGACAACAATAACTTAACATAATATTCTTTTATTTCCTAATATTTTTGAAATATAATTAATCAAAATATGTTACTACATGTTCTACGTTTCTGTTTATCTGTGTATTTAATAACTCATCATCATTCTTGGTACTAGAAGGTATGCTTAAATACCTCCACTCTGCATGGATAATAGCTCTGCTCTGCTAAGCATATATAATAAGCTCTACTTACACACAATTTTACGTATCCGTAACGTAGTAAAGTAAACTTTACATAAGAAGATGTTACTTCTTTCTTCAAAGGTAAAAAACTTTTCATAAAATCTTTCAGCCCGAAATGACATCATATGCGAGTACATGTATATTTTGTCGTATGCCGAAACAGCTATATGAAATTACACGATTCTTACTTTTAAATTGACAGACTTTCATACAACCGTTCAATATTTCCGAAAATCCTTGGCAAAATTTCAAATTTATAGCCTCAGCTGTTAAGTCTCTGTGTTCACATTCAATCAGTCAGGGCGAGTAATTATGTATGCATTTATTCTTAGTGCATTCTTCAATTATTACCAGATTTAAGAAGAAAGAACATGAATAATCAAATCTTTACAATACCTAACAGGCTATTATAATACTATTGTATGAGCTAAAATTCAGACAAAAATTGATCTTTTTCAGTAAATAACTTTTTGTTATTACTGGGATATTACGCATAAATTAGAGATACATAACTCTTATTTAATAATCGAAACTAGGACAACTCAAAACTACTTGTCATATCATATGACAAAATACTAAAGTAAACTATAAAAATAGCTTAAAATAATTGAAATATGAATAATTGACTGACAGGACTTTATTGATACATCCTGTGAAGTTATTGTGACTGATTCGATGTTTAAAATAAAATAGACAATTGTATTTGGAAAGGTGTAAAAGTCGAAAACTCGTAACAATTTTCAACGTGAGCAATAAAATAGTTTTACGAGCCTGAAACCCAGTTACGTATCACAAACGTTACGCGTTACGCTATGAAAGCGAAAAATAAGGGGCCACTGAGCTTACGCTGCATTGCGTCAACGTAGTTAAACTTGGATAAGCCACTTAAGTAGATATTTTATATAAGCTTCATTCTCCGGATTTTTACACAGACTTTGAGGACTGTACTAACTTAAACGTTTAGTAAAAGATACCACTAAAAAAACTTGACTAAAATTTTTAAGAGTTAAGTTATTTTTTTAACAAAGTCGTACTCTAGATAGAACACTACGTAAAGTTATAGTTTTATATCACTACCAACCTGACCAAATAAATCACCATCTTCGTAACGATCTATAAAAATCTATTGAAGGACATTGGTCTCTTCCACAAAGAAAGTTATGCATAATCACCACGATTGGCCCTCGCACTGCCAGATACCTTACCTTAGACGCTGCTTCCTGCCACCGGTCTGCTGTATTTTGAATAGGTATTTATCGAGGGGGCTATCTCACCATCAGTCGGTAGCCAATAGAATTTCCAAGATGTTTCCCTTTCTTGCCTCTTACGACCTGAACAAGAACTTTTATTCTTCTTCAGTTCGTCGCTGTTCTTAGCATGATATATACCATTTTTTACAGTCGTGTTGTAGCTTTATAGTAGGAATATCTCTTTCTCTTTCTGTGAGTATCGTAATAAGCAAGAAAGGGAAATGCCTTGAAATTTTCTGTTCATAACATATATGTGGAAAACTTCTACAGAATGTTTACAAAGATGAAAACTTATTACTTTTATGATTTACGTTGAACCATACATGATGATTTTTTAAACAATTGATTATTAGACGAGCCGAAGACTATATAAATAAAATATAAATATCTTCACGCAATTCCCAATACAGGAGTAGACAGAGGTCTAGTCTAGACAATTAAGTCCCGTGCAGCAAATAAAAAATAAGCAATCAGTTGGTTAAGATAACGTTCACTACGAGGCCCTACTCTAAGGGAGATTTGCTATAATATCTACACTCTTTACTAGCGGATTAATTATCCCAAAACCAGGCATCTCGCACTTTAAAGATTGTTGCTCGTCATCGGTCTGATTTTTTTTTGGTGTCATTATTTATTGAGACGATTATTGCGACATTTATCTGAAATTGCTATTTCCAAGAATATTCCTTAGTACTCTCCTACTAGTAGTAGTCCTCTTACAACACCTTGTTCAAATGGCACGTTGAGGTAGGAAAAATGTAATAAGGACGCTCCTTGTTTATGAACCTCGCGTCTAGTAGGCCATTGGATTTCTTGCAGTTTTTTTTTTCTTTGTTGATGCAGACAGGTTTACCTTTTATAATTTGCTTTGTAGTAATAATATAATACGGCATGCCGTTAGAGTCGCGGTATTTTATTTTTCTACAGTGTGTGGCATGTGTCGATTATTTTCATAAATTGTTGCGGTGCGTCCCATTCTTCTTGAGGTTAAGACGATATATTAGGTATGAATATGATCACGATATATAGATGGACTTTAGTTTATGATATTGAAATTAATAAAGGTAAAAATCTTTATATGTTTGCGTCAACAACACCCATGGAATGAAAAGGCACGGTAAATATTATAACGAAATTGTATATTGATGTTACAAGTTATAAACTACCTGTGTACGGAATTTCTTTCATTTCATTCAGATTAAGTAACATTTATAATAAATACAAAAACTATTTATAATATTGGTAAGTAAGTAAGTCACGATAGCCAAGTGGTTGGGTGGTCAGAATTTCGAGTCAAGAGACCCGAGTTCGATCCCCAGGCGGCAGGCTCGTACCACTGTGTTTTTCAAAAATTTATGTATGAATTATATCGTTGGCTTGAACATAAAGACGGCAACGGGCTCACCATCTGTAACGTTGTCCCGAAAGTATCTTCGGTGGAATGTGGATCAAAGGGACTTAATTGTCTAGACTAGACCTCTGTCTGTTTTGGGAATTGCGTGAAGATATTTATTTATTCTAGTTTTTATTCTAGTAAGATACATATAGTAACTATTAAAGTAATACATTTTCTATTTAACCATCACGTAAGTTTATTAATATCCATTTATTTTATTATCAGTTTCAATAGTAATAAAATGTGCTTTAATAGATAGTTGTTTGGCAACACATGTTTGTTTTGTCGGTTGGTATTTATACGTGTAGGAAATCACGCACGTAATTAATTTGGTATAATCATGATGACAAACTGTTATTTACTTAATATCTATTATGATGCCATTTGATTAGTTGTTGCTCAACGCTTATGAAAAGAAATAATGACAATCATATCAAATTTAATATTCTGCCAGTTGAAATGATTTCGAAATGCGTTTCAAAAATTTTTCGCCAAAACATTTGACGGTCCAGTTTTGTTAAAACAGTTTTCTATATACCGGCTTATAAGTTTTTGAGTTCAAAATCCTGCCATACACTGTGCTAATTGCCTCACGTGGTATAAATTTTGTTATTTTCTTTAAAATAAACAATATATTTTAAACTGCATTCGAACAAAACCCTAGTCATTCAAAAACCTTTCAGAATGTGATGATTAAAAATGAATAACCTGCAGACAATATCATTTTTAACCACGTCTCCAAGCCAAAAGAGCTTAAAATTTCAAACCAAAAGATACTACATCATCAGGGGATGGGAAGGGAGTTATGATAAAAATCATCTGGGGATCCCCGAATATAAATAACAATTAATAGCAATTAATATTAACTTTCAATAATAATAAACTCGTCTGACGGGCAAAGTTTATGGGCTAGCAGTAAATAAAATTGAAAAATAAAATCACATAAATGTCGAAAACCAAAACAACACGCTAATGCGTTCCGAATTCGAAAATGTGCCAGCTGCCACGTTATGCGACTCACGTTGTGATTTGTAATGCATTAGCTGATACATTCAAGACATACATTATTTTTACGATTATTATGTAATACTAGAACCAAATGGGAAATGCCAAATTTTACGTGTCGGCTAACCTTAATAACTGTAAGTAATCAATGTTGGGTACGAGTTTAAGTGTATTTGTCATATTTAGCGAAACTCTCGCTACAGACACGAGTAACGGCCATCACAAACTCGCCCGCGTAGATTAGACAATATGGGCTAGGACAAGACTTGCCCACATTGTCTAAACTGCGCTTGTGACTATTAAACAACCTGTGACTGTTTCCTGTGAAGTTCTTTCAAGTAAAATTCGCCATAATCATCTCATTTTAGTAGTCTCGTAGTTCATTAGACATCACGCACATAGAAATAGATGAGAGACCCGTGGGAAAAGAGGGAGTGATATATTCTATATATCCCAATATATCCTATTGCGATATATAAGACGAGAAGTTCGATAATTGATAACAGTCTTATAAGAAAAAGGTATCAGTCAAAATCTCACTTTCATAACTTTTTTTCTTTTGTATGAAAAAACTAATTACTATCGCAAGATACAACATTTTTACATAGACTAATAAATGACTTACCGAAATTATAATTCTGTTTTGCATGCACCTACAGCAAGATTCTGAGTAATTCAACACTAAACATAACACTCGTCAATGACGTCAAGAAACACCGTGGTTAGATAGTGCTTTAGAATTAGCAATATGTTCAATAACAACATTGTTATACTCGAAATAACACTTTCTATAAAACTAAAACGAATAATTTAAAATTATATTCCCGCCAAATTTCCTTGATATTAGGTAATAATGTACCAATACGGTAGTGATGCGATGGAAGTAACTAGGTATCAGTAGATATATATTGCCGCCTTTTTTCTTTTTTTCTTTTTAATTGTAGACAAAAAGATTTTTGCTTAAGTACTTTTATAATGTTAATGACTATGATCTTTATTTAATTGACATATCAATATTTATTTATTATAATATTACAAATATATGTTATATATAATTATAATATTATAAAGAGAAAAGTAATAATATAATGATATGTTTTAACTAATATTAAAAAATGTGTTGCAGTGTTTGTGTTGTGTTGTGTGCTTCAACTTCAAAATTCTTTTGCGTTTTAGCATTTATTTTCAAAAAATAAATCATGCTGACACCAATGAGAAACAATGGCTTCTTTTTTTAAATAGTGGACACATACCTTTAAAGTTACGTACTTTAATAATGTTTTTGAATATGATTTTTATTTCACTGGTACATTCATAGTAATATTATATAGAAAAAAGCAATGCTGTAGTCTTTGACGACTTCCATGAAACAGTGGCGTACCAAGGTCCCATGTTTGAGTCCCGAAGGGGTCGTGCCTTCGTTGTTACTGATTCCACGAAACAAGTGTTACTGTTGTTGTTATACATACATGTTGTTACTCATTCCACAAGTTGTTACTGATTCCACTTTCTTTGGGATTAGAGCAATGTATGTGATTTAATTTCACTATTAAATATTTTTAAGTGCTTTTATTTCTCTATTTAAAAAAGAGTTAAAAGAAAAATTATGAATATTATAAGCTAATATAAACAATATTATAAACTTTATTGATTGTTTTAATTAAAAATATTCTACCTTTTAAGACACATTTTAACAAATATAAGCGAAAAACATTTTCATTGGTTGGCAAAGACTTAAAAACTTCTATGTAATATATTGACTTCTCTAGAGTAGGACTTAGACGACAAAGAAATTTTGATGAAACGTTTCCTATTCATTCATTATATTACCAGCGGGCCCATCTGACGAAGTTCTACCCTAGAATCTGCTTGCAGTACCTCGAACTAGGTCTCAATGTATAAATATAAGTTATTTTCGAATCGACATTCACACTTTTTTATCAACAGCGGTCCAGCAGTTCTAGTAAGAGTTCTAGAGTTTTATTACATACAGAAGAATTGTGTATTATCCTAATATATGTATAAACCTGCTCCAGCATTCACATTTTCGCAGTAACATAAGTCGCCATTTGACTTTGTCAGGTGTAATATAAGAATAAAGAGTAGATAAATAATCGTATATACATAAAAACTTGACTCGAGGACGAAAATTCATATTCATCACACACATATTTGCTCCTAGCACGATTTGAACCCACAACCCTTAGATTCGGAGACTTGTACACTTTTAAGCTCACAAACATGAACATTTCAAAAGCAAGACTCTGCCGAGACTTGGGAACGAAAGTGAACTGCTTCTTCATTAACTTTTTTTGTCTTCATACTTGGCACAGTGTTTGATGTTTTCCATATCTCTAATTTGGCAGATTCAATATTTAATAATTTCAACCAGTATATACATAAAAATAAATTTCATACGTACATTAAAACTTATACTACAACATTTTTACGTAATAGCTACTCCGGCGGCGTTGTCTGCGATTTAACACTTAACGTGTAACTCTAATTATTTATCTAAAATAAAAGTAGTTTAAGTAACTCTTTTTAACAATTAGCTATCTGCCAGTAAAAATATTACACCGTTGCAAGTGTTATGACTCGTGTCGAACATTTATCCAATGATATTATTTTACATATTGCACAAATCGTGTGTGTTGCATATAAATAAATATTTTAAATAAATAACTTACCTTTCTGTGCTAATTTCCTCTAAACTCATATTTTTTTTTTTTTCAGAAAACACAGAAGTGAAGACGTAGTTTGAACCGTAGATTATGAAATAATTTCTACTAAACTAAACATAAATTGTTCCTAAACTGTCGCAGGTAATATAAAAGTGTTACATATTCATCGATTCGTCTTTTTTCTGTATTTCACATCATACTAAAATTTTGTCTAAAAACAATGCAAATATTCATCAATATATATTTTTTATATTGTTTGTATAAACAAAACAACGTATTTTGTTTATATAAACAAAATACCTTATGTATACAATCGATCCCTCAGACACCTCCACGGTTAAATGGCGGTTTAAATTACCACTCCATGGTTAAAATTTATCAACAAACTTTCCTCAACAATAACTATATGTATCGTATGGATTGCATGTAGTACAAGTTTCTACATGGTATTGTTATAAGTGACATATTTGTGAATAAGATTTTAATTTGTTAAGTTATATTTTCACTACGGACGCTTCAAAGCTATCCAAATCGCATTATCGTAACTCTCTTCCTGAAATGCCTTTAGATGTTTTAAATGGGCTCTACAAGGCCGGTAAAACGTTTAAGGTGGAGGAAGAAGAATAATGACGATCAACGTCACTGATATAGCTAACGGAATCGGCTTTTTAAATAATAACAGATTCGTTAAAACGACGATACTAGCCTTCCAAAAATATTTTTATCATCTTCCTATTTATATCATCATAAAAATAAGTCATCTATAAAAATATATCGTGATGATAGTTTATTTTTAAATGCATTTTTAAATCGCAATTTCTTTACAATATTCCGTTGTTTTAAAAAAAACATGTTAAACTTAGACGGCGACAGGCTTACCACCTGTCATGTTGACCAAAATAAGCTTCGGTGAAAAGCAGGACTTCATTGTCTAGATCTCTGTCTAAACCAGTTTACGAAGTACCGGAGATTAAAAAACATGTGTAAAATCCCTAGCGAAAACAAATGTTTTATACGAAAGAGTAATGAAGCGGGAGTACAAACTATAGCTTCTGTGTAATGGTTCGTGACCGAACGTATTGTTGGTAGATAATACAACTCTTTTGCGTTTTACGTTTTTATTTTATAGCTACGAAGCAAACACTTAAGTAGCAATTGAAAGAAAATACAAAGTAGGACACGATATAGCTACCTTTGTCAGCGCTTTCATACAAAGGCTTGGTGGACGGAAGAGAAAAAAAGTAATAACATTATATATATCCTGCAATAAAAGCCCAGCGCGCAATAAATTTTCCATTTACATATAAGACATATAAATCTGGAAATGAATAGTGCCATAAACAACTTTTAAAAAACTGCATATTATCTGGTGGCTGGACGTTATTCAGGGACCCAGAGGGAAGAGACACTTATTTCAGAGAAAAATTAAATTAAATTCGTTTGTTTAACGAACGAATTTAATATGGCAACCCCGAAACATACCTATTTACGCAGATAGTGGAAGGTGACGGAACTACGGTACGACAGTGGAAGATAATGCGCGACGGATCGAGCTACCGTTTCTATTTTCGTGGCGAATACAGATTTTTTTCTACGACACCGGCCTTGACTAATCCGTGCTGAGTAAGCAATGAATAACTTTTGAATATTATTCACTTTGACGTTGTGGCATTTTAAAGTTTTTAAGGTGGAAGTTTTAAAAAACAATTTTGATATGGGCAATATTTATTAGGTTCGCATTTCCCAATGTGGGACAACATGGCAAGTTTTGTGGACGTATTAGTTCTATAACTATGGTGTTATGTAATGGTGGCGGCGTATCAATATACTATCATTTTTCATGAATTTTTAACCGGGAAGACTTTTTTCAAGTTGCTTCTTTGTCATAGATAATAAAGGGGTAATATAAATAGAAAACATAAATAGGGTATATAAAAATAAATAGGGTACTGATCTCCGTAACTCACTGGCTGGACTCCCTGAATATCAGCGCCGTCGCAAAATAAATATGGCATTATACTAAGTAATCTCCAGTTCCTAAAGCAACAATTTGACACATACGAACATTGGAAGATTACTCTTTCATTAGTTTTAAAGGTCTGTTTATTATTTTTATGTTTTAGAATGCAAGTTGTAGGTTGTTTATTTTTGTCTGGATTTAATGTATCTGTCACAAATCGTTTTTTCTTTATTTAAGTTATCGTTTTTCTTTAAATTGATGTCGTTGCTCTTACGCCAATCACTCTAGTGACTATCTGGTAATACTGGCTTACATTTGGCACAATCCTGACTCGACTCTTCCTTCTCTTCCAAATCAGCATATCTACGCATTCAACATGCTTGTCGGCTGTAGTTATTTTTAAATTTAAATTAATGGCATTTAATATCGGCTGTTTTTGTAGTACAAAGAAATGTCCATCACTCACCTATGGAATAACTAATAGTTTTTGTCAATCTAAATTATGGGGTGTCAGTTCATTATTTTTCTTTATCTATAACCACTACGACTACAGAGATGTTCTCGTTGCGATTGGAGACAATAGAAGGTCGTCGGCTGTATCATTACAATAGAATTTTTCTTGGCAATATCTCGTACATTACTCGCTGAGAGTTGGCTCTTCGACAATTGTGTGAGAGAGTGAGAAATATTTGTTACGATGACAAATTTCAAACGTGTGCCTAAATAACAATGCTTGTCTATGAAAAGCAAGATCAAAACAAATTTACAATGTGTTATGGACATTAAAAATTTATCTTATTATTTATGACATTAATGTCATTATTGTTATGATATAACGTAACAATTTCCCTCTTTTCTATTTCATTATTTTTCATATTAACAATCTAAAAATACCAAAATATTTAAATTTAGGTGTCTACATATGTCTGTGATTTAAAAACAGCGCCTGCCCGTGTGATTCTTAGCTAGACTAGAGAGATTAGGCTGAACAGAGACTAAGTGATATGATAAACGTTATATTCTGGAATGCTTATAACAACTTAATATTAATTAAAAGTTACAAAATTAAAGGAACTCATTAATAAAATGAATGAGTCAAGAAAGCAAACTGCTCGAAGAGGGGAGGGTCAAGACTCGGATACCTAGACGTGATGAACCTGAAAGAAACGAAAGAGTGATGAATCGTGATGAATCTGAGAGTAAGGATCAATGGCAATCTGTTCTATATGGCTATCCCCCCAGGGAGTATGCATGATGATAAAATGAAATAAAATGTTATATCCATTTAATATAAGAGCCTGTGTTTAAGAGGAAGTAATTCACGATAGATTGGAAAGTATATAAAAAGTGTTCAAGCTTTACAATCTTAAACCAGAAAAGTAATTTTTTAAATACCAAGATCGAAACATAATAATTGGACAAACCGCAGCCAAACTTAACGGTATATAATAATGATGGAAAAAATAGCCTCACGACATTCCCCATACTGGGGTAGATATAGGTCTAAGCATATATGTCCATTCGGCCCACTTTCCACCGAAGACATTTTTTTTTTGGGATAACGTGACAGGTTGTGAGCCTGTCTATCTATATGTCCAAGCCAACTATATGAATTGTACCAAAATCTTTTCGTATGAAACTACCACCTGGGTACTGAAATCGCGTCTCTTGACTTGAATTCCGATCATCCAAACACTCGGCTATCGTGACTTATGTAATGAATTCTTTAATTATAATATTAATAATACAAGAGCAACCAATGAATATAAACAAGATTCCAATAATTCAAATTTATCAACACTTAGCGCCGACTTGAATACTTCATAAGGAGTAATAATAAATAATTATTATTACTCCTTATGATGTACTTAAAGTCATATAATTATTAGAATATTTTATTTAAAATAATAAGTAACAAGTTTAGCTAACAAGTTATTCGTTGTCGTATTATTTTTGAAAGCAGCTATTTTTTATGTTTGTAATAAAATCTAATACAAAATATATCTTCACGCCATTCCCATACTGTCATACGGGGGTAGACCGATGTCTAGACAATAAAAGTTCTTTCAACCCACCTTTCACTGTATACATTTTTGGGACAATGTGATAGGTGGGGAGCCTGTCGCCATCTTAATGTCCAAGCAACGATATAAATCGTACATAAGTTTGATAAAAATCATTGCTATGAGTCGGGTCTCTTAATTTGAATTCGAATCACCGAACAATAAATATAACCGTAACAGTTTTCAAACTTTATTACGCACTTGGTGAATGTACAGGAAGACAACTAAATAAATCTAGCGTTTATTATTCCACTTCAATAAAATTTCCGATGGAATTGTTTACAAAACAGCAGAACCCTTAACGCCGTGATAATTTACAACGGAATGATTTAAGGTGTTCCGCACTCAGCACTTTATTGGCCATCACTAATTTTAACAACTCTCTTTATTCGCTCCGCAATAAGCGCAAGAACGCTTCGTGTCAGTACCGTGGAATATTTTTATTTACAGCTCTAAAGTCTATTGATAAAAAAAGCTACGATTGAATACAAGAAGCTGTAATTTCTTTAAAGTAAACGACAAATTTTAACAAAATCCGACCAAATTATAGGAAGATGGACAACCTTTTAACCATACTTACTTATATCCACCTTCACATACTATGAAGACTCATCTGTAATATGATTGGTGATGGGATAAAGTCTTGATCCCAATCACAGACTTATGACAAAAAACACTAGCACGCTCTTTCAATCGAAAGAAGATCACAAATTACTTAATCTATTCGTCCAAGTATTTTACTCGTACCGGAACAAACAAGTTTACTCTGGTGTAATATAGTGTTATACATTTTATTGTAATTATGTTGAAAAAATCAAGATCCAAAACGAAAACAAAACACATCATCGTGTCGTCATCGTAAATAAAATTATAGGGAAATTTTGCAAGCCAGTGTGTTAATACCGGCTTGCAAAAAACAGAGCCACGGATCAGCTTTTGTTATTGCAGGAATGGGCCGGCTCGACCGGGGTAGTACCACGACCTCACAGAATACCGGCGTGAAGTAGAAGTCTAACAAACTTCTGCATTTCGTCTGGTGAGTGCAGGTAACCGGAGGCCCTCACACCACCCTCCCCCAATTCTGGGGGCGACGCATCTGCTATGCCTCTGGTATTGCGGATGTTCATGGGCGGCGGTAATCACTTACCATCACGTGAGCCACCTGCTCGTTTGCCTCCCTTTTCTATAAAAAAAAATAATAGCACATACCACTTTGCGACAGTTCAAATATTATTGTCATCTCGAGGAACTGTTATGTAATATTTCGTGCCAAAGCGGATAAGACCTCAGATGTTAAATTTAAAAGAAAAGGAAAAAATATGTGGAATAGTACCATTAATCTCTTTTTAAAGATGGCCAGGTACTTGTAAGTGCAGTGGAAGACATAGTGTCTATCAATAATGTAATATTTTGATTGATTTCGTTTATTACAATTATTTTTAATGTCATTAACATTTACAATCTGTGGAGTGGGAAATATTAATTTAGTGAAAAATGTAAGATTATCACGAACTTGATTTGATCTGAATTTTACCTGAAGGAAACCCATATATTTGTATAAATATATATACATAGACTATCTTAATACACATACTCGCTGAAATTTAAAATACTTTTTTAAGTATTCGTGTATCATCTTTATAATTAAAGTTGTCATTAAAATAATAGTTAGATTTTAGAATTCATTCGTATTTCAATTTAGTGTACACCATTGAAATACAAATACATCACATTTTATTTGTCTACGTTACTGTTTTTTATTGCTATTGCAAAGTGAATTTGCAAAAAATTTTAATGTGAATGATGAATAATTTAAACTAGCAAATTGTGGCTCGATTTTTATTTTGTATTGCATTGCTGATAACGTTGGCTCTTATTTGAAATTTGTGTTGAGCGGAAATAGTTAACCTTTTGTAACCACTTGACACACTTTGCACTTTATGAGCTTAGTAACTCTTATGTGCCTTCAACGATATTATTAATTTCCGAGATGCTGTCAGTAATTGGTATTTTCATTTCTCTTAATTGCCTCTTACGACACCCACGGGAAGAAAGGGGTGATATGTTCCTGCACCGATATATATAATAAAGTTAGCCATACATGGATGATACTGTCTACCCCTGTATTGGGAATTGCGTGAAGATATTTTATTTTTTTTACATACATCCATAGTACGATTAGGTTATTTTTAAAGATTGTTAGTTTATTTTTTGGAGTTATGATAAATGATTATGACATGACAGCTTACATATATACTTACATTATTATATATTTACGTTATAACTTTATTTTATTTTTTTCACTTAAAAAACTAGTTCCTTTAATGTAAATAGCTCGAAAATAGCTCAAGACAAGAAGCTTTTAAGTACTCTACTAAGTCTGGGTTGGTTGTGGTAAATGTTACTAAAATATTTAATATTTGGAACTCATTCGCTATTTGTAATGATTTTAAAGTAGGATATCTCATTCGATTCGAATTAGAATTTCATATTCGGTGTATAGCTAAATCAGTTTCAAAAAAGCTCAAATTCCAACCCAACTTGAGACTAACACGGATCTAGTAATCTTATCACAATTTTTTTTCCTGAACAAACTTTAAACCACAATAACAATAGCACTAAAAGAAACATTCTCTTCTCTTCGTAGAACGTAGAAACGTCTTACATATCAAATATACTAAAGAAAGAATTGAGCTTAAGGAACAGTTTCACTAAGCAACAGCTGTCCGAGTTACAAGAAAACTAAAATTACAGTTCAAAAGTTATGTCGGAAATGCTAAGTCGACCTTACCGCTGGCATATTGATTTTATTCTCAAATAACGACAGCTTTCGTCTAGAAGTGTTTGTGATTTTCATAAAAACTAAGTCTGTATGTACTATATAAAGTGGTCAAAAAAGGGTAACCATTCAATTGATTAATTTCTCATACAAACAATAAGTGTAACACATAGCAAATTAAATGATTTTATAATACATACATTCACATTCATCACAAATGCTTGGCAGGCTTCAAACTGGAAAGATGGTCGGAATTTTGAGTCGAGAGACCCGAGTTCGATCCCCAGGTGGTAGGCTCGTACCATTGGTTTTTACCAAAAACCCATATACGATTCATATCGTTGACTTGGACATAAAGTCGGCGACGCCCTCAGTACCCGTTACGTTGTCCCAAAATATCTTCGGTGGATGCGGTCTTGTTTCAAAAACGATTTAAAGAAAAAGAAATTAATTTCGAAACATTCATATACATATTCAGACGAAGATAAATAATATTTAACCGAGTTAAAAAATTGAGAAATTTCTCAATTATTTTGTATGTTCTTTTATTAATGTTTACCTTATAACTCCAAATTTGTGAATTACACATGATATACACATAGCTATTTGATAACCTATTTTAAAAACTATTGTCAAACGTAGAAACTGCTTTACTTATTTATTCCGTAAATTCAGTATCTATGTTGTGCTCTTACTATTTTAATAAAAATGCTCATTTCCTGTAATTATTACAGACAACGGAGATAAAATCTTGTAGATCTATATGGACTGGTAAGCATAACAATTTAGATTTTTATTTTCTTATTATTATGTCTTCACGCATCATCGCTGATTGGGTAGCCAGGAAAAACAGACCGCATGTTTCACTATTTTAACGTGCCTCTTTCGTTTTTATCAAATGCATAATTTTCTTTATACATGCAAATGTAAATATCCGAGTGCTCTGGATTTCCTATTTTCGAGCAATTTACTCAGATTATATTTGAAAGATGATCTAGGACTACCACGTGTCTTTTTATTTAATTTTTGCGTTGTATATTTCTTCACCATTCGTACGGTACTACAGACACATCTTTAAAATCGTATAGCGAATCGGTTGGCTTCATTTTCAGCTAATGAAACGCAGCATACTTAACGCATTTTGGCATTTAGTTTTTTTATGCTTCTTCTGTCACACCTAGTTTTTACTGTCATACAGACTCAGTACTTGCACTGCAATATTTATGACAAGGCGTAAACTTTTTACTTAATCTGCCCTTTTAATTTGTAATTCATCTAATTCATCATCAAAAATTTGAATCATAGATGATTCAAATTTATTATAGAATAAATATTTTCAGATTAAAAGAAAATTTTATTACTTCTTTTGCTTGCAACCATAATGAGGTTTGTCTAAACCTAGCTTATACTGTAGTTTGAGATAATTAGCGAAATTATTGTAAGTATACGTATACGTATAAGTATAGGGGGAACAATAAATATATTTTTAAAAATAAATAAATATCTTCACGCAATTCCCAATACAGGGGTAGACAGAGGTTTAGTCTAGACAATTAAGTCCCTTTGACCCACCTTCCACCGAAGATATTTTCGGGACAACATGGCAGGTGGTGAGCCCGTCGCCGCCTTTATGTCCAAGCCAACGATATAATTCGTACTTAATTTTTTGAAAAAATCATTGGTACGAGCCTGCCACTTGGGGTTCGAACTCGGGTCTCTCGACTCGAAATTCTGACCACCAAACCACTCGGCTCAGTACCGTGACTTCTAAAGCATAACAGTATACATTTTTGCTTAAGGTAAAAAATAAAAAAAGTATGTTTGACGAGATGTTTTAAAAATGTAAGCTACTAAGTGTGCAGGTATATCTACATACTTCATTTTCATGGGCGAACCTGAAGTTTTGGATGATGTGAGGCATAGCTGTATGAACATTGAAAAATATTGGTAAAAACTAATAAATGATACTACGAAGGACTGGAACACGTATTTCTAAATAAATAGAATTTTTCTTTTTTCAAAATTCTGAAATATCATTTAAAACGCCAAGTATATAAAATTTGCTGTAACAGAATTAGTATGTAGTGCTAGGATTGTAAGATATACGATTAACGTTATATCTTATGATACTAATTACCTACACGCCGGATTTGCTGGCGATTTACTGGATGTGCATCGGTGGACCTCAACAGCCCAGAGTAGTACATGGCATAGTAGGTTTATGCATACACATGTTACTAGCAATTTTATCTAGATTTTGGACAAGTACATATATGAGTATTCTATATTGGCTCTAGTGACAGTTATGGAAATTACTTTTAGAGCTCATGCGTATCTCTACTCCAGGTGAAGAAAGTAAGTGACACCTGAGAACGAAGGTGGAAATCTTCAATGCCCGTTACATTTAGCCTCTATACCTATGATATCGGTTTACAAAAGGTGTAACACAGCGATGGCGGCAGAAATGGGAAAGATTATTTTAAGGTGATATTAGTCAAAGTTGGAACCTAGGAGATCCGAATCATATACCACCTTAAATACATAATTGCATTGTAAAAAAAGGTGGAAAAAAGAATTAAGATCGTTCCGATATCGATGTTTCCTCACTTTACAATATAGATAAACGTAAACAACGAACACATGCATACCAAATGTAGAATAACCCTTACCTTAATTGAATGTCCACTCGATCCTCAGCATTAACGCCGTTTGGTTACGTTCATGATTTAAACATATTCACTTTATTAATACAACCGTATTTTTTTCGCCAATGAATAAATAATACTGCTTTCAAGTTCTTAGTTTCAAACCGTTTATTGTTATATTCACAACCTCGAGGGAAATTATGGGAAGCCAAGTTCCAATTTTCACGAAAAAAACATTACGTCGTTTATAAAGAAGACATAAACGTGAGCATTAAAACAGGTACTATATACAATAACATTTCTTATAATTTATCTATTGTATTAATATACTTATTTGTTCTAGCGTTTACTCACAACTTTAGATGTAACAACCAATATTACTGATAAGTCTTCCATGGGCCATGGATGGGACAGAATTGAACGCACTATTTAATTTATCACAACCATTATGGCTCAGTATTATTTCAGTCTGCATAAATTTGAATGTTCGAAATACATGACTACATCGCTCTAAACTACATTTCATTAACTACAAACAATTAATACTAATATTTACTCACAACACTGAAGAGGTAAACATTGATTACATTCAGAAATTTACATTTTTGTTAACTTTCCGTGTCTTTTGCGAATAATTCCATATCAATTCACCATTTGACACTTTTCGCACATTCCCATTGTATATACTGTGACTTAACGGATCATTGTTTTTGGCACATCGAGTTTGGCGGTTTTCATGTTTCGCACGTGAAGTTTGACGCGGACGCGAGAAAATCACGAGCGCTCCAACCGTTGCACACACGCCGTTACATTTTGCGTATTAATAAATTTAGTTATGTAAACGCATCGCACTAAAACGCGATAAGCCGCTGGTCGGAGTACGGCTGTGAATGTCAGCTAATGTCGGAACTGTCAGTGAAACTGTGTTTTTGGTTTTCGAGTACGACGTGTGCTCCTCGTACAGTTTGTGCTGTGTTACTAGAGGCACGCGTTCCTCGCTGCAACTGCTGAAAGGCGAAACCTGTTGAAATGGGACAGGGGAGTGAGTGCGAGCGGGACGTCCGTACATTTCCCGCTTTCAAGTCGAGCTTCAGGAGCTTATTTTGCTACGAAAATGTGTGTGCGTGGATGTTGCGTGGCTACGGACAGTGAATCGGTGTTAGTGAGTTGTGGAAAACTCTGTTAGGGTGTTTTCACAAGCGCGCGGATTTTCTTGCTTTTCATTAGACGCTCCTAATAGAATCCATTTAATATTGTCGCTTCTCTCCGCTGAAGGTTAGATTACACAATTTTCTTTATTATATTCTTTTGTCTTTTTTGTAGTTATTACGCAATGGCTTTGAGATGTCAAAATAATAGTATAATCTTATTTAAATACTATCAATATACATAAATAAATGAAATATTTGTTTCAATTGTATTATGTTTTCTTATTATATATGGTTACTTAAATGTGAGTTTTATCTGTACTGCAATTTGTACGTTAAAATTTTCGTAAAATCAAACGTGTCGTAGTAGAAATTAATCAATTTAAAGTGGCATCGAAACCAATATAAACAAAGATTCACACAGATGCGTGTCGTTATCAAACACGCAATTCAGTAGGCTGTGTAGGTCGAGATACGAAAACAGGGAATACCGTGGAGTAGGCGAGATGACATGATTAGTGGAGCTGCGCACGCATCATTCGATACACTGCGTCCTCACTCACACCCGCGGGAAATCCATACCAAACTGGAAGACCGCCTCTGACAGCTCGCTCCAATGTTACGATGTACCCTTCATTATATCGGGAATCAATTGACAAATGGGCATAGCGGTGCTGGCCCGCACACACGCACTGTTTGTACTGCCAAGGGCGCCTTTAATTGAGGACCATTGTTCTTCTTTTTCAAAAGGGCCAGTAATGGAATAACGTCTACAACTCTGCGGGGACAACCGCTTCAACTCTATAGTTTATAAAGTACCTTTATTGAATAAACGGAATACTTACCTATTTGTTAAATTATTACATCCATTACTATCTGAAAACACGGGCGACCCTAATTTTTTTCGTTGAAACAAACGGTTTCTTCGGATTGTCTGTTATTTACGAGGGATCTAATTTCATTTCGATAAAGTTTCAAGATACTAGTAGATCAATTCAAGATTCGGTATTAGATCAACTCATTCTCTATTAAAAAACTTACCTCTCTACAAAAACATTTTATACATGATTGAAATAGAGTGTAAAGCTAACCCACTCATCGACAGCCACTAACCGCGATATGGTCTATAGGTAACTGCAAGCAAACACATGTATAGATACATGTATAGATAGGGACAACATCACATACATTGTTCCCATCCCAATATAAGATGCTAATAGCACTTGAAGTATGGGAGTCGGAAACAACGAAGGCACCACAAACACCCAACCCGAGAAAATGTAGAAAAAGTGTTTTTTCTACATTGACCCTTCCGGGAATTGAACCCGGGACCTCGAAATGGCGACACCTCGAAAAACCGTTGTTTATGCCACACGTCCACGGAGGTACTCACAGTTCAAATCAAAGGAGCGTAGTTATGATGGAATATGGACTATGATGGAAGACCTTACAGGTTATAATAATGCTGATTCTCTTTACTACGACAAAATTTGCAGTGCTGTAAAGCGGAAACGTCCATTAGGTAAGAACCTACACTTTACAATTTCTTCTGGATTCCAACTGTTTTTTGGGTAGGTTATAATTATGTCCCTCTAAGTTATGGTTATCACCTATATTTATCAAGACTATCATGGCCTGTAAAAGTCCACTGCAGGACATGTGCTTCCCCTGTAAGGAAAGATCTGCCATAATCGCCGCGGTTGGCAAGCGTATTGGCGATCGCAGTAAAAAAAACAACATTCTTTGTATTATAATTTATTGATTTTACATTTCTTTTGTTGCATATGTTAGTGTACACCCTAATCTTATACTTGTTTTTATTTCTTTTTTTATGGGTTGTCTGGAAGAAATCGCTTATCAGCGATAAGGCCACCCATTGAAATTTTTTTGTCTCTCATAATATTTTTGTTGGTGTACAATAAAGTATATTTTCTTTTTCATTTCAAATATCTTGTACCTTAGATGCTGCGGTGACGGGCTGTTCTACTGGATTTTATTTCTGGTATTGTTTGATACCATGGCTATGTCCATCATTTCAATAACAATTTTAAATATTGCAATTAATATTACATAAACCTCCTCCGAAGATTGCCACATTAAAAGTCTTCAGTCAGAAATCATCGATCTCTCGCAATATTGTGCAGCTGCAACTTCATCTTGAGGGATGTGGTAGTTCTACACTATGCTTGCCTATTATTGAAAACTTTTCTTCGCCAACAGTCATCTGGTTCAAACTTTTCTACTGTTTTGAAACTCTGAATACATTTCATGTATTTTATGTATTAAATGTATTTTATGTCAAATTCAAATTTAAGACTAGGCGAGCCGGGAATTTACGTAATGACAATTACGTAAAATCTCATATCTCCATTTGAAATTAATAATCTAACGCTCGACCTCAGCGTTAAAAATGACATGCGCGGCAATACAAGGTTAAATAAAATTGCGAACAATTAAAACAAACACGAGAAATCGCTGCCTCTCAAACTCTGCGACGAGGAAACCCGACACTTTCCGACGAAGTAAATCATCCTTCACAATAGCGTAAATGAAAAAAAGAAGCCTCTCACAAACAATTTATTCCGTTGGTTCCGCTGCTCTGATTAGGTTGTATACAAGAAAAGACAGTGAACTTTTGAAATCATTGCTGTTATAGTTTATTTTCATTATTGTGATAAATTTTTTTTAACATCGAATCGGGTTTCATCGGGTATGATGTTCAAAATTATTTCGTAACCAGACTTCTCACACACTTTTCTCTATAAATTCGCATTTAAAAATTGGTATTTTCTATCGTTACCTTTACTATACAATTCCCATTTTTTTTAGAGAATACAAAATAAAATTTGATTACGTACATGAATAACATAACGCCCAGTTAAAAACCACTGCGGGGCCTCTCGCTTTGGAGATTGGCAATCGCAGTATCAGACATCATGCACCTTAGACGCTGCCAAATACTACATACATACATACATATCTTCACGCACAATCCCTGACGGGGTAGCCAGAGAGAACAGATCGCCAAGTGTCACGATCCCTACATACTTCTTTGGCTTCTTTCAGATTCATCATCTTCTTCATACGTGGACGTCTAGGTATCCGAGTACTCTTGACCCTCCCCTCTTCGAGCAATTTGCTCACATGGTCTTCGAAAGTTAGTCTCGGTCTACCTCGACACCTTTTAATATTAACTTTCGCGCTATATATTTTCTTCACCATTCGGTCTTTACTCATTCGCTCAACGTGCCCAAACCATCGAAGCACGCCCTTATCCATTTTTGAGACAAGGTCATCTTTCAAACCTGCCATATTGCGAATCTCTTCGTTTCGCTTTCGGTCGGCCATGGTAAGGCCGCACATTTTACGAACAGATCGCATCTCCACTGCATTCAACCTGCTTTTATGCTTCTTCTGGCATACCCAGGTTTCGCTGCCATATAACAAAGTCGGTACCAACACTGCGTTATGTATTGCAAGGCGTGCACTTTTCACAACGCCTTGCCTTTTGATTAACGCAGTCAGAGCACCATTGACTTTGTTCCCGGCAGCGACACGCCTGTCCACATCTAAATCACATCTTCCATCCCGGCTGTTTAGCCGGGATGGAAGTGTGGGATGGAATTGTATACTTAGGGAGTGCGTTTGCACTCCCTAAGTATACAATTTCATTCACCTGTTCTAGTCATTCCTGATTTGCCAAATACTACGCAGATAAATATACGGCAGACCGGTGATGCATTCACCAGTTTGCTGAATATTTGTCTGGTATTCCAGATGGTTATCCCGCTATCTGTCGGTAGCTAATGGTTTTTCAAATATTTTGCTTTGTCGCCTCATGTAAAAAAGGGTGTTGTACCAAAATCTGTTGCAGTGAGTTTCATATGATGTAAGTATAGAAAACTTAGTTCTAAAAAGCAGTTCGACTCGTAATTTTCCGATTTTATTTTGATAATAAAGAACAATCTGCCCTGTTCATGGTTAACCTTCTTTCGAAGCTAAGACTTGCAGGTTCGTATCCTGTTAGGGGCAAACATTTGTGTGATGTAGTGATGTACATATTTATACTAGAGCTTTAAAAGTTTATCTATGTAACACGCAATTCCCAATACAGCGGTAGATTGAGGTCTAGTCTAGAAAATTAAGTCCCTCCGACCCACATTCCGCCGAAGATATGTTCGGGACAACGTGATAGGTGGTGAGCCCGTCGCCATCTTTATGTCCAAGCCAACGTTATAATTCGTACTTAAGTTTTTTGAGAAACACATTGGTACGAGCCTGCCACCTGGTGATCTAACTCGGGTCTCTCGACTCGAAATTCCGACCACCCGACCCTTCGGCTAACGTGACTATCTTTTTCTATGTAAGATTATGCCAAATTAGATTCGGTGAAAAGTTTCGGTTTGAAAGGACTGAATTTTCTAGACTTTTTCCAGTATTAGGAAAATGCGTGAAGTAAATAATAAATAAAAATATATTAATTCCTTTGCTCCAAGTTATAAATCTTTATGTTTTCTTTAATGTGATTTTCAAAACATCTTTATAAAGATCGTTGCTTTAAGTACTATTGTTATTATATATTATATAATATATATTTTACTGTATATTTTACTACAACTCAATCACGTAAGAAATCAGGCACAGAGAAAATAACCTGAACTAAGCGGGAATGTACCTAGAAAACCTGTGATTGCCATAATCACTGATTGTCGATGGAAGTACCAGATAAACACACTGCTGCTATCACCGGTCTGCTAAAGTTTGACCAATATTTCTCGAAATGGCAAGCAGTCTTTGACTAATTTTATTTTTAAGGCTCTCTTCTTTTTCGCCTGTTACAACACTCACGAAAAAAGGAGGTAGTATAATCTGTCGGCGATAACACTCGGATTCCCATAAAAATAGATCAACAATTTATTTGTAAAATCCAAAAGTGCAAGCCTCGAAACTCATTTAATGATATAAGTAATAAATGTTATAATATAAAGTTAATTTTCATAATCAGTTTTATTTTATACAAATTGTTTATAAACACACCTAAAATATAAAAGAAATTTAAAAAGTACGCGTACTATGTCGGCTATTGATATAAAATCGCACGTGGAACCAATTAGTTTCACTCAAATACAGTTTTATAATATATTAGATAAGATGGATTAATTAGAGTGTTATCTTGATATATGACATATTATAGTATAAATGCAACATAATTATAATGGAGCCATTTTAAGAACAGAAAATTGCTTGAACTTGACATGTTGGGAGTAAACCATAACCTCAACCGATCGCGTTATGAGGCTTGCCATACGTAAAAAAAGTTCTGTACCTTATTCTTAGTAACCATCATTCTGGCTTCGAGTATTTTCGAATTGGGAACCGATCCAGATGGCTCTCATTGTCTAAAAGAGAGCATGTCAGAAACAGAATCATTAAACGAATTAGCGTTTTAAAATAATTAAGTCATTACGTCGACATGTAAATAACCGTCGCCTTGTAATTCTATACAGTCGTTAAAAAACAGTCAATTGTAAGACGGATTCGCGTGCCGGGAATTACGTACATCAATACAATTGTTTATATTTTCGTTACGCAATTTCTTAACTACACCGATTTTCGCAATTTTTTTCTTTACTTTAGAATTTTCAATAACGTATTTAATTAATTTTAATTAATATATTTAATTAATAATTTTGAAAATTTAAAAAAATGTGTTATCATTCTGTTTAGCGTAAACGTACTGTTTTTACGAGTATAAAAGTTTTAAATAAAAGTATAATTTTGAAAATTAAATATGAATTTCACAATAAACGTAATGTTTCATTTTTTTTATTATTACCACCTTAACAACTCGAGTTTCGTAAATTTTTGTGTATAATCCAGCTGATGATAAGTAGATACAGCAATCTATAACATTTGCAAACCATATCAAAATAAAATTACAGGCGCCTTATTGACTAAGGACTAAATAGAAATGCCTCATTTCCCATTACGTTATTTGGCGGCAGAAATAGTGTTTAATGAATGTAAAATAATGTGGTACAGACCTAGACAATTCCTAAACAACTAGAAAATTCCTAAACTCCTTACGGTTCAAAAAAACACTTCCATAACTATACGAGTGTGGCGACGTCCGTGCACGAGTGGAGTATACACCGGATTTCAAGGTGACGCCAGCTCTAAGGTTCGGGTTCGATTCCCGTTCAGATCATTGTATCACTTTTTCTACATTGTTTAAGGACTAGATGTTTGTGGTATCTTCGTTGTATCAGATTCAATAACTCAAGTGCTCAGTGCTTTTTACTCACTTTGAGATCAGAGCAATGTATGTGTGTTTATGAACATATTTATTTATTGAAATCTATGTATATATTTATATCCCGTAATATATTATATTTTTTAACAAAAAAAGAAAAAGAGATGAACAACAATTCTTACAAAAACGGCACGTGTTAACTGTTGTAAGAAAGATAGAAAATCGTCTCGGTCTCGCTCGACACTTTTTAATATTAACTCTCGCGCTATGTATTTTCTTCACCATTCGGTCTTCGCTCATTCGCTCAACTTGCCCAAACCATTGAAGCACGCCCTTATAAATTTTTGTGACAAGGTCATCTTTCAAACCTGCCATATTGCGAATCTCTTCGTTTCGCTTTCGGTCGGCCGCATATTTTACGAAGAGATCGCATCTCCACTGCATTCAACCTGCTTTTATGCTTCTTCTGGCATACCCATGTTTCGCTGCCATATAACAAAGTCGGTACCAAGACTGCGTTATGTATTGCAAGGAGTGCACTTTTTACTACGCCTTGCCTTTTGACTAACGCAGTCAGGGCACTATTGACTCTGTTCCCGCCAGCGACACGCCTGTCCAAATCTAATTCACATCTTCCATCCCAGCTAAACGCACTCCCCAAGTGTATAATTTCATTCACCTGTTCTAGATATTCCTGATTTTCCCATATTTCACACTTCGTTCTTTCTTCGTCCCTTTCAAATACCAGAACCTTCGTTTTATTAGCATTCAAACGGGATCTTTAGTTTCACATTCTTCTTTCATACATGTGACTAATGCTTGCAGTTCTGCCTCCGATGGTGCAATAAGCACTGCATCATCAGCATACAGCAGACATTTTACTTTAAAGTCACCCAATTTCACACGCAAACAGCTATATTTCATCTTCTGTAAACAGCTGTCGAGATACAGTATGAACAGCCAGGAAGACATGATACAACCCTGTTTACGCCCGTATGGACGCTAAAAATAGGTCATGCCCTACCCGCATACAGGCTTTACAGTCACAGTAAAGTGACTGCACAGCCCTTAGCAATCGACCATCCACACCATACCCCGGCAACAATTCCCACATTTTCTTCCTTGCAACCTTATCAAATGCTTTCTCAAGATCCAAAAAGCACAGAAAATCCTCTGGTTAGCAGCCAGAAGCTTTTCCGTGATCATGCGTATAGAAAACAATTGAGCCGTGCAATACAGTAAATTAATTTTCAAATAAGCATGATGCACAACAGTGCAAGAATGGGCGGAAGTAAAGAAAGACTTTACTTCCGCCCATTCTAGTTTATGTGGACACAAGCTGTCTTGACTTAACTGAAGACCAACTAAACAAACTTGAGGGAATTTGTAATCTACTTATTAGAATCAGCAGTAGCCAGAAATTTTCCGTGATTATGCGGAGAGAAAACATTTGACCCTTGCATCCTCTTCCATGTCTAAATCCGCATTGTGCCTCCCATAGAAATCTTTCCGATTTCTCTTGCATCCTATGTGTCAACTTTACTTGACTACCTTCGAGTAAACTTTACTTGCTAAACTGGTCAAGCTGATCGCCCAATAGCACCAGCAGTCATAATGTGATACGATATAACATAATATAATTATTATGATATATCGTTACACATTATTTTAGTGTATCTTATTATTTATGTTATATTGTATCACATTATTTTATTGTATATTATCGTATCACATGATTGTATGCCGCTCAGTTTTTATAAAAAAAAAACTGAGCGGTAATAGATTTAGGGTGCGGACTGCGAAACACAACGTTGCCGGTTTGGGCCCCGCCATTCGACTATTGACGTAAACCAACTCCAGACACAAGCAATGCAGCTTAATTGGAGTGGTTAACAGGAATACTAGTAATGTTATTCGGCATTACTAGTATTCTTTGTAAAAAACATAATATAATACATATATAACATAAATACCTAGGTCCGTTCCCCGGATCAGCACTGCTACAATTGGTTATAGCGTTCACCATGAGCTTGGCGGAGAAAAAAAACCCTATGTTAATCTACACGTGTCAGAGATAATTTAAAAAATATATTGTTTCGAAGATTTGTGAAGTCTACTTACCCGCACTGTAGCAGCGTGATTGACTTTCTTCTGCTGTAATCTCTCTCAATTAATATTTGATGTATGGTCTTTGCCAAGCATTAACAGCCTGCTAGTGTAAGAAGTGAAGAGGAAAAAAAATTCGAACCGGCAAGCGCTCTTTAAACGCAACGTTTAAAGTGCGCTTGTCTTGCTTTGCTTGCAAAAGTTTGAAACTCAAACATAATGTTACATTCGGAATAAAGATTATTATTTTAAATTAATTTAAAAATTTGTAGAGAATTTTAAGTATATCAAGAATTGGATAACGCGGAGAGCTATTGGGAATTTGTTCCAATACTGGTTAGCTAGTATTGGAAACTGCCTTTAAATGCAGTGACATGTCCAGGAATTCTTAGCGTAATAAACGAAACCAGTTCATACTGGTTGAATTGTCATCAATTATGCTCACTAAACTCTTTCAGATTTTTATATGAGTAATCTAGAATCTTAATAGTTTTATACATTAAGCCATGCTAAGCTATATTTGATTCTGCATGCCTATGTTTTTTTTTTTCGCCACAGAAAAAGGCAAAGGATAGTTATAATGTCTATGAGTGCGCCTGCCTTTTCAGCCAAAGTTTTTCTCATTGAAATATATATTGCTGTAGAGGTGACATAAGGCACAATTTTTTATGTCGCTTGTGTTTGTTAATACACATGAAAAATTATTTTTTTAATAAAATAATAATAATAATAAATAGGCGTAAGGAAGTAAAGACCCCATCGCCCACCGGAGTAACAGCTTAAGTGACAAAACTGATACATCGGCGCAATCAGTCAGCACCTTGCCAAGAGATTTCAGCGCCGTGTCTCGAGATACTTGAGGGTGCATAGGCCAGTCTGTGTGGCCACGCTGCATTAAGCGGTGCCAGTCTGGGGCATCTTCCGTTAAATGACGCCCCATAAATGGATGATGGAAAATAAGAGAAAGCGTTTAGGGCCTGGCGGCCGCCAGAGCGATTCTGGAGCTGGTGCTGGACGCGGCAGCATGCGGGCTGCCAGCCGAGTGCGGGGGGCAGCACGACCATCCAGCTCCACCCCATATCCATCCCCACCAGTTGGCTTGGTATCAGCAGGGTCCTCTGGAATCCAGAAATTTGCACCCGCCACTAGTGGAGTACGCCGTATGCGATGGACATATTAATATGAACGCATTGCAGGCGTACTTTAGGGCTAAAGGGGAAGAAACCGGAGGATTTGCATATCAGGCTAGGATGCATCGCATCTTTGCTGAGCTCGAGCCTACCGTTACTGTCACAGAGCAAAACCTTGCAGACCGAGTTCGGTATATCATCCGTTCGAAAATTTTCGATGATACTGAACTCGAACGACTGTGACGTGAGGCTGTTCAGTCTTCAAATGAAAATGCGGCGATAGATGTTGGTGCTCCACAATGTGCAACTCGTGCAGGTGTGGATGCTGCCGCGGACCTTCTTGTTACCGCAGATTCACACGAAGGGAAAACAGTCGCCCAAAATGCAGATAAAATGAGGAGCATATTGGAAGAGGCGGTTAAGGAAATTCGCGAAATGCCTCCTGAAAGCTGACCACAACTCCTCCCCATAATTTTAAACAAGCGCAATTGCTCTGTCGTGGGGGCCCTGAACCCAATTATGAGTAATTTTGGAAACCAGCCGTAATCTCCGCGCTGCGAACTTCTGTTGTTCTGGCGCTGCATTGGCAGTCTGCTGTATTATTGGCGTCAAACTTTCCACAGTTGGACGCGCTACTAAGCAGCGTAGCGCTATCCTAGCGTGGAGATCGAGAATTGAGGAACGTATTGCAGAGACAAGGACCCTCATTGGCAGGCTGATAAGCTTCAGGTCGGGCAATGATAGGCCGAGGATTGTGCGCTCCGTAAGGATGGCGTACGCTTGGACTTACATCAACTTGTCCCAGCCAGGTATAACGCAAAAGCTGACGGAAGGCATAGACGACACGAAGCAAAAAATTACAGCTTGGGGAAGCTTATTAGGCGGTATACCGAGAGGTCAAAGCGGTATAACCAAAATCGTCTCTTTCAAAGTGACCAAAAGAGACACTATATTGGAACCGCTCTATACCAAGGAACCGCTGCTCATCGACGCGGTCATTGGCAAAGTGGTTAAACGCAACCATCGGAACTTCTCTACTGCCTGGATAGTAACAGAAAGGTGTTCAACTCGGTGCCCCACACATGGCTAAAAAGGGTCCTTGAGCTGTACAAAATAGGCAATACAGTAAGAGACTTCCTCGGGTACTGTATGGTTCGATGGTGTAACGACCCTTTATCATCTAGGTGAGCGGGTGACGGCTGCGGAACACTGGATTAGGATACGACGGCGTATTTTCCAGGGCAACTGTTTGAATCCAATATGGTTTTGCCTCTCCGTGAATCCTCTCCGCACGCTACTGGAGGGATTAGGGAGGGGATTTCAGCTTCGGAAAGGAGGGACAAGGGTGACCCACCTTTTCTACATGGATAACCTCAAGCTGTTCGCCTCCAGCCGCTCCCATTTGGTGGAATTGCTCAGAACCTATTGCTTAGACTCTAAGGTGATTTTAGCAATTCTATCAGGGTGGAGCTCGGGACGGATAATGGTGCGGTTATCTATGTTGAGAGGGGCAAGGTCACTAACACCGAGGGCATAGACTTGACTATGCCCGTTAACATCCGGACCCTTTCCAAGTCTGGGTCTATGACAAAACTTGGGTGTCGATGACGCTGGCGTGAAGCAGTCTGTTTGCGAAGACCTCGGATAATGCATCCTATAAGACGTCAAGTCCGCACTATGACGTCTTATAGGATGGATTATCCGAGGTCGTCAGTGATGAGGCTGTACTTACCGCGGAGGCATGGCGGACGGGCCTTTTTAAGCGCCCTCACCAAGCATAATCGCGAGGTGTACAGCCTTCGTAACTACTTCCTAGCGAAATCGGATGAATCATTCTACGCAGACATCGTTATGTGTGATAAAGGAGTTACTCCTCTGTCCTTCACCGACGAGCAATGGCAAGACCCGGAAGTACAGAGCGTTTCCGACCGGGAGGTCGTGTGGAAGGAGAAAGAGCTCCACGGGAGGTTCTACAGGCCTCTACGCGAGTCTTTCGTAGAACCTGTCGCCTCCCTTAACTGGCTACGTTTCGGTGACCTCTTTGGGGAAACCGAAGGTATTGTCTGTGCGATACAGTATCAGGTTATTACAACGAACAACTATCGGAGATACATCCTGAGGGATGGCACCATCGTATCTGTCGAACTTGTTGCCATCCTGGGGAGTCGCTCCCGCATGTCATCTCCGGTTGTTCTATGGTTTCTAACTGTGAGTATCTGCATAGACACAACCTAGTAGCCAGGATTCTACACCAGGAGCTCTTGTGGAACAGAAATTGCATTACTATAAATACTTTCCGAACGCCGTGCTCGAAAATGACCTTGCTAGGCTCTATTGGGACCGGCCCATCATCACGGACAGGACGATACTGACAAACAAGCCAGATATCGTGTTTATGAACCGGGCACCGACGAGGGTATTTTTGGTGGACATTACCATCCCGTATGACGATAACCTCGTAAAGGCCGAAACAGACAAAAAGACAAAACATCTGGACTTGGCTTACGAGGTGACCGAAATGTGGGGTGGTGTGCCGACTGAAATTATCCCGATGGTCGTCTCTGCGAATGGGTTAATCCCAGTCAGTCTCTCCAAACACCTGACGCGACTGGGTCTCCGTGACGGACTGCTTCGCTCAAATGCAGAAGGCGGTGTCCTCGATACCGCCCGCATCGTCCGCCGGTTTCTCTCACTTTCGCCCTAATCCCCGGCCGTCTGGTCTCCTCTGCCGGGGGCTTCCGTCTGGTTGGGTCTTAATATTTATTTATTATATTTATGTATTAGTATGTATTGCGTATATATTTAATAATATTTTATTTATTTAATTTCTTGTATTTTTATTTTTATATATTTAAAAACCCAACAAGAAGAGAAAATATATAATAAAAATATATAATAATATAATATCTTCACACAATTCCCGATACACGGGTAGACAGAAGTCCAGTCTAGATAATTAAGTCCGATCGACCCACCTTCCACCGAAGATATTTTCGGGACAAAGTGACAGGTGGTGAGCCCGTCGCCTTCTTTATGTGCTTCTTATGCCAACGATATGATTCGTACATTAGTTTTTGAAAAACCCATTGGTACGCGGCTGTCACCTGGAGAACGAACTCGGGTCTCTTGATTCGAAATTCCGACCACCCAACCTATACATAAGAATTCTTGGTGAGAAATCTATTTCTTAATTAAAAAAATATCTACACGCCATTTCAAATACTGGGGGTCGTTTTCATTAGCTTGGACATAAAAACATTGACGGACTCACCACCTGTCACGTTGTCCCAAATAATTAGTCGGTCGAAAGAATGAATCAATGATGAAAAAAAAGGAGTCGATGAATTTTTTTAAATAAAATTTCAATAATAATGAATTTCCGTAAAGTAACGCCTGAGTCTGTTAATTAACTAAATTAATGTCATAGATAATGAATATTTATTACTGTTGTAAAATATATTTTATTCAACACGTTTGAATTTTCCTGGAACATAACGGACATACTAGATAAGATTGAATGCTTTTAATATTAATAGTCGTACATTAATTGCATTTACAAAAATAATGTTATATTTAAAAGTTATCAAAAACTTCTAGTATGAATTTATGTTTCCGTAAATAAATAAATATGTAAAAAATTCTACTAATACCAAAAATAAAATTTAGACGCCAAAAAGTTCTTCAGCATGATCATAAACATGAACAAATGCAAAGATTGATCATTCAGCAATATAGGTTTTTTTTATAGAAGAGGGACGCAAACGAGCAGGTGGCTCTCGTGATGGTAAGTGATTACCGTCGTCCATGAACACCCGCAATACCAGAGGCATAGCAGATGCGTTGCCGGCCTTAGAGTGCCCCCCTCCCAGAATTGGGGAAGGGGGATGTGTGGGCCTCCGGTTACCTGCACTCACCAGACGAAACGCAGAAGTTTGTTAGACTTCTACTTCACGCCGGTATTCTGTGAAGTCGTGGTACTTCCCCGATCGAGCCGACCAATTCATGCAACAACAAAAACTGATGCGTGGCTCTACCACTGTTAAATAAGTGCAATGTTTATAAGTAACAAATAAAATAAATAGGAAATAAAATCTGTATTCTGACATATTGGAGATAAAAACTATGCCGCTGGCGTATATAACGGCGGTGTATATATATAGTAATCGTGATGTTTTCGCAAACTTTCAAAAACTTTATTACCTCTACTTTAACTCTACGTTACAATGATGGGAACAGAATACTTTTATAGTAAATAAAATAAATATGTAAAAATTCTACTAATACCAAAATAAAATTTAGACGCCAAAAAGTTCTTCAGCATGATCATAAACATGAACAAATGCAAAGATTGATCATTCAGCAATATAGGTTTTTTTTATAGAAGAGGGACGCAAACGAGCAGGTGGCTCTCGTGATGGTAAGTGATTACCGTCGTCCATGAACACCCGCAATACCAGAGGCATAGCAGATGCGTTGCCGGCCTTAGAGTGCCCCCCTCCCAGAATTGGGGAAGGGGGATGTGTGGGCCTCCGGTTACCTGCACTCACCAGACGAAACGCAGAAGTTTGTTAGACTTCTACTTCACGCCGGTATTCTGTGAAGTCGTGGTACTTCCCCGATCGAGCCGACCAATTCATGCAACAACAAAAACTGATGCGTGGCTCTACCACTGTTAAATAAGTGCAATGTTTATAAGTAACAAATAAAATAAATAGGAAATAAAATCTGTATTCTGACATTTTGGAGATAAAAACTATGACGCTGGCGTATATAACGGCGGTGTATATATATATAGTAATCGTGATGTTTTCGCAAACTTTCAGACAATTAAGTCCGATCGACCCACCTTCCACCGAAGATATTTTCGGGACAAAGTGACAGGTGGTGAGCCCGTCGCCTTCTTTATGTGCTTCTTATGCCAACGATATGATTCGTACATTAGTTTTGGAAAAACCCATTGGTACGCGGCTGTCACCTGGAGAACGAACTCGGGTCTCTTGATTCGAAATTCCGACCACCCAACCTATACATAAGAATTTTGGTGAGAAATCTATTTCTTAATTAAAAATATCTTCACGCAATTCCTGATACACGGGTAGACAGAAGTCCAGTCTAGACAATTAAGTCCGATCGACCCACCTTCCACCGAAGATATTTTCGGGACAAAGTGACAGGTGGTGAGCCCGTCGCCTTCTTTATGTGCTTCTTATGCCAACGATATGATTCGTACATTAGTTTTGAAAACCCATTGGTACGCGGCTGTCACCTGGAGAACGAACTCGGGTCCCCTGATTCGAAATTCCGACCACCCAACCTATACATAAGAATTTTGGTGAGAAATCTATTTCTTAATTAAAAAAATATCTACACGCCATTTCAAATACTGGGGGTCGTTTTCATTAGCTTGGACATAAAATCATTGACGGACTCACCACCTGTCACGTTGTCCCAAATAATTAGTCGGGCGAAAGGATGAATCAATGATGAAAAAAAAGGAGTCGATGAATTTTTTTAAATAAAATTTCAATAATAATGAATTTCCGTAAAGTAACGCCTGAGTCTGTTAATTAACTAAATTAATGTCATAGATAATGAATATTTATTACTGTTGTAAAATATATTTTATTCAACACGTTTGAATTTTCCTGAACATAACGGACATACTAGATAAGATTGAATGCTTTTAATATTAATAGTCGTACATTAATTGCATTTACAAAAATAATGTTATATTTAAAAGTTATCAAAAACTTCTAGTATGAATTTATGTTTCCGTAAATAAATAAATATGTAAAAAATTCTACTAATACCAAAAATAAAATTTAGACGCCAAAAAGTTCTTCAGCATGAACATAAACATGAACAAATGCAAAGATTGATCATTCAGCAATATAGGTTTTTTATAGAAGAGGGACGCAAACGAGCAGGTGGCTCTCGTGATGGTAAGTGATTACTGTCGTCCATGAACACCCGCAATACCAGAGGCATAGCAGATGCGTTGCCGGTTTTAGAGTGCCCCTCCCAGAATTGGGGAAGGGGGATGTGTGGGCCTCCGGTTACCTGCACTCACCAGACGAAACGCAGAAGTTTGTTAGACTTCTACTTCACGCCGGTATTCTGTGAAGTCGTGGTACTTCCCCGATCGAGCCGACCAATTCATGCAAAAACAAAAGCTGATGCTTGGCTCTACCACTGTTAAATAAGTGCAATGTTTATAAGTAACAAATAAAATAAATAGGAAATAAAATCTGTATTCTGACATTTTGGAGATAAAAACTATGACGCTGGCGTATATAACGGCGGTGTATATATATAGTAATCGTGATGTTTTCGCAAACTTTCAAAAACTTTATTACCTCTACTTTAACGCTACGTTACAATGATGGGAACAGAATACTTTTTATAGTAAATAAAATAATTTTTGTCTTAAATTTCTGAAAACTAATCAAAAGGCTACCGGTAGAAGTAGTAGCAGATGTATGAAATTGAAATGGAACGTGTTCATGCGCTAATTCAATATCGTACAATAGAACAACCGTAGAGAGCAGTTTCCTCCAATATGTAACTTTTTACTATTTGACGTCGTAAACTGCAGTTGTATTGTGCGGGAAAAACTCAATTTCAAAAAGTTTTGCAGGTGTACCATTGTACCGTAGATTTGTTTAATACTAAATTTTTTATTATTTCAATTCCTCGAAGAGATTTCTCATCGATAAAGGTTGTTTAACTTTGTGTTAATATCAGATGGCATGTGTATTATTACTATAGCAAGATTTTTTTGTGTGATGACTTTGATTTTTTGTACGAGTCATGAATGCAAACTGAAATAAAATGAGAGAGTTGTATTCCGATTATAGTTCTGCAAAGTGATTTAGTATTAACAGCCCCGGCATGAATAGACAAGTCATGTAAGAAAGCTGATGCAAGAGGAGTCGTGTGGTTGGTTCATCGGCATTCGAGTCAAGAAACCCGAGTTCGATCCCCAGGTGGTAGGTTCGTAATGGTTTTTTTTAAACTTATGATTCAGCATCCAGAATCATCCACACGAGTCCGAAACCTACTACTGTCAAACAAAGCAGGGCGTTGAACACAGATGCAGATGCCACGAGGAAATGACATGAAACCGTTTAACCAACTACGGATTTCTGATGTTCATGGTCAATTCGCCGGCCAGCCAAAATATAAAAAAACGCCAGCACCAAATCGCCTTAAGCGTGCAAACCGACCAACATCTGGATGTTTACGCCTGACACGGCCACTGTTTACGCCTGACCAGGAATAATATTCCTTCACCAGGTTATAAAAAAAATACTTTTTGGCGCCAAAACATCGATTGTGCAGTGACTCTTTACTCTTTAGTTGTTGCATTGGAGACTTATATTTTAGTATCGTTTTATTAAAATAATTTGAATTGAAAGGTTAATCTCGTTATTTTATTTATAAATTTAGGATAAGCCCCCACAGCCACCTACAAATGTTTCTATAAATAGTAGGTTTTAAGTATTTTTATTTTGTTAATGCTGTCTATTGACATTTAGCTGCCTTCGCCAAAGGCTCGCAAATAAAGCATTCCTTGAGACGGAACGGAATTCTTCTACCATTTTAATCGGAATTCTCGTACCATTTTACCAGTTTAATCGGCAAAAAAAACATGTGATCATAATATGACTTGCACACTAATTTTGTGCAGTAAATTATTTCATCGTGCAATTTTATAAAATTCTTTAATGAAAAAGATAATAAACGATTCGACACGTTTGATATAATAAAAATACTGTCACCTTTTTAGAGTATCGGTCCACGCGGAGAACTGTAAAAACGGGTCAATGTCGTTGGAAAATAAAAATATCCACTTGTGTTTCTCCATTGTATACCCTTTTCACATCCACTTGAGCAGAACTAAGACGTTATACAAAACCCCGCTCAGCAAACGGTAAAGAATTTCAAAGGCCTATTTATACATGTTCGCAGTTTTCTGTGCCACGTGTAAAGTATCATACTTTAATTGTGTTAACTAAAAATTGTACATAATTATTGCTAAAATAAAATAGCTGTTTCTTAGAATAGATTCCATAGAATAGATTAGTACGGATCCAGATGGAAGAGAAGGGTTCGAAGTCTTAGGTCTATTTATTTTATTTGATTCAAAAAGGTTCATGAACAATAACACCATCTCTTAACAATAATAATAATAAGTAGCATTACGAGACAAAAAAGTTTCTTGCAATACACAGCACAGAGATGTACACAGCAAATATTATATAATACTAAAATCTATGTTACTACTCTGCGTATTAGATTAGGAACTAAAATATTTTTTTAATTTGACCAAAATTTTAAGTTAGACATTCTGAGAAACAGTTGTTCGGATGGAATTTTTTTATTTTTGTTCTAGGATCATTCGATCAATACTGAACTTTATATTAAACTATAGGAAAATCATAATTGGTACAAAACAATTATATCTAAATATTTTCTATGGTCAGATATACAATATATTTTAAAATTTAATAAATCTATTGCGATATAATTTATTATTCTGGGCAACTATGATGATAACCCTGAACTCGCTATTGAAGTAAACAAAACTTTATCACGTTATACAAGATACATAATATTCTTGTGCTATATTTTACTTCATTATTCATCATTTATCCTTATGTATTAACATAACATAATAGGTTGGGGAAAAAGTCTTTTCACATTATAGTATGTATGAACTTGTAATAAAATCTGTTTGGCTATGCTATTTGTATCTGCCTGGTTTTAGTATCAATAAAAGTTTAAATTTTAAAGAAGATAATTTCAAATTCAAATTAAGAAAATATGTGATTTTTAGTTATTTTTCGTATTGTCAAATTGAGTGAATCTAATGAAGAAATTCGATACATTTTAAAATTTTAATACAAAAAAGGTAAAACTGAAACGCAAGCCGCGAATAAATTTGCGATGTTGATGGACCTTGTGCAGTGTCTGTGAGAGTAGCACAGATTTGGTTTAAGCGATTTCAATCCGGAAATTTTCATGTCAAAGACGCACGTCGCTCTGGTCGCCCTATTATCATTATTATTATAATAAATGTAAATGTGCAAATAAATGTGCAAAGCCTGTCTATTAACAGTTTTACAAATTTATTAAAGAAAATCTTTATAGGAAGGGTTATTATAATATAAATTAATATATTCATGACAGTAACCCCTGGGAATGAGGTGATCGCTCCCAAGCTATTTCTAGAAAATATCACATTATATTTGTATAATGCATTATATTGATAAAAATATTGACCTAAAAAGAGGATACCTACGGAGTTTCTGTCGCCTGTTTCTTCACCGTTAGAGGAACCTCATTACGAAAACGTGGTAGATTAAAAATAACTATTGCTAAACGATTGTATGTTCTTATGTCGATGAATAAATGATTTGATTTGATTTATTACGGATAAAATGGATGCCATTTTTGAAAAAGTGGAGCGAGATCGGCATATCAGTAGCTAGGACATAGCTGAAGAACTAGTAATAGACCACGACAACATAGTTGAACGATAAATTTAAAAAATTTGAAATTTTTTAAAGTCAATTGACTATTTCGCCACCTTAACATTTTCAGCGTTGCTGCTTTGCATCGTTTACCGGTATGAATCATGTCGAATATATAAATAGTAGTATATAAATAGTGCCATCACATTAGCTAGACAGTGCTTAAATCTTATTCAGCACCGTTGTTTGAAATAGGAATAATAATATGTAATATCCCTATAACTTTGAATATTTTTTTTAACTTTGAATATGTAACACTCCAGAATTGCGTAAATTGTTATGACAAATATGCGCACAGTAAGACAACATTTTATTTTCGTACAATAGACCATATCAAATCTGATAAAATACGTCAATTACTGACACAGTGTGGAAAAAACTATATTTTTATATATTTTATGGTATAAATAAAACAAATTAATAAAACCAATGGACATCGGCGACCGCCGTACGTTGGTATACCTTTTTCATCCAGCCCCCGTGTCTACATACAACTCAATGCTCATAATTTGATAATATGATACAATTATAACACAATCTCCCTGTAGACTGTAGACAATTCACACATAATAAAAGAAATGATCATGACATGATGATATGAAATCCATATAACAGAAAAGAGTAATAATTTTTTAGCCTGTGTGTCAAGAAGAACTACTAGACTTTCTACAACTATATAAAACCAACAACCAGACACAAAGCAACCAGTCAGCGGTTTGAAAAATGTTTTGAACATTTTCAATATTACCTGTAGACATTGAATTTTTACAAATCCACTGTCAGCTCTCTATTCTTCTCAAATTAAATGCTACGGTAGTTTTCAAGATAGTTATCGACCACTTGTAAAAAAGTTGTAGCATATTCTTACGCCATTAGCCTGTGCTAATGACCTACGAAACTTACCTTTTGTCATCATACTTTTTAATTATTACTAGCTGGTCTGGCAAACGTATTTCTGCGTTGGAACCTATCTGCAACACTACCTACAGGCACCAATTTCAATTTCTTTACATTTTCACACCTTTTAAACCTAGAAAGGTTTAACAGGTATGAAAATGTCAGGACTTCTACATTTATATATTAAAGTAAATAATCGTCGTAAATACTATCCTGTCTTTTAAGTTGGAGCATATTACGCATATTTATATAACGAACATTTCTCCTCACGCTAAATTAGAATTAAAGTTATAATGTATATGAGATTATAATTGATAAGTAGCAATATATGTTTTGCCGTTGACAACTCCAACCTGTGACCGCTCTGGTGGGAACTTTTTCTGGAAACTTTACAGAGTATATACAGGTATTTATATCGTAACTTTGTACAGCTATTCTTCTATTTTTTAGGTTTTCTACTTTTGCTGCTTGTTTGGGCCAGAGTTTTCGTTAGTTTTAATAGTGTTGACCCTCAAAAGCAGATTCTCCTTAGGAGACAGCGCACCCTCTCGAACTCCTATCAAAAGTTATCTGCTACACTCTAACTGAAAACATTATCTTTGCTCTTATGCAAAACAACTGTTTTAAATTTTTTAACAGGATAATTTAACAAACCAAATTTAAAATGTATGTATTATTTGTTTAGTAAACCAGGCCTCCACTCACCACTCATCAGGATATCCTAAATAATACCTCGTGAATAATATTCGAAATGTATCTTCAAGGATCCTTTTGTACGGCAGCGAGAGGTTATTTAAAATTGTGGTAAGTTAATTTTAAAGTAGTCGTTTTAGAATAAATAGTTAATTGAATAAAACAGGTTTACGTCAAAGAAGTCGAGACTGGTTTGCGCGAGCCTGTTGATCGATTTTTTTGTTTAAATACAAGCAGTAATTTTTTAAGTCACGGTAGCCGGTTAGGTGATCGGAATTTTGGATCAGGAGACCCGTGTTCGATCCCCAGGTGGCCTGCTCGTACCAGTAGGTTTTTTCAAAAACTTATATACGGTTATATCGACGGATTAACCACCTGTCACGTTATCGTGAAAATGTCTTCGGTGGAAGGTGGGTCGAAGGTTCTCTGTATGTATTGGGAATGGCGTATGAAGTAAACCCATGTGAAGAAAAGGCGTGGTATATTCTTATAGTATATATAGCCACATGCATGAAATACATAATTTGATACTCATAATATTAAAAACGCTTTTCAGTGATATTTTATTGGCGAAAAATACACAAGTAATACATTGGGTACAAAAGATTATTAGACAAGAAGACAACACAAGATTAGATACGCAGGATCAACATCAATCTGAAAAAGATTCAATCATTTTGCCAACAAACAGAATTGTCCAAATTTTGTGTATCCTCTTGCACAACGTCCATATCTTATTCCAAATTTACTACGTAATCCATCCTCTTCCGATGATTCTGGTAAAACCGGTCTAGTCTTTTCGGTAACAATATCTTTAGACATTAAATTTGCAGTAATACTTTTCTTGGGAAATGCATCTCCACATTCGAGTTTCACGATTAAAAGCACACACAGAGCTAGTTTAGTAAACATTTTGACTTTAACTGTGAAATATGAAATATTTAAAATTTTCAAAACGTGCGATTTAAGTGACGCGAACGAGGAAACTGTTCATTTATGTTTACTTTGCTACACCTTTTATAGGCAGATTTGAACCTTTGTGATTTCTCTAGTTTTATACTTTCTGCCTAGTTTTATAACTATAATCAAAGTTTCTTGTATTTACGCGAATACTACACATTTTAAATGAAACGATTTTCGGATTTTATCGCGTTTTTAATTAGTTTTTACCAACTATTTTTGCTTCCCGATGTTTCGGATGCTTTGAAGCTTCCGTGGTTACGGGGGGACTAAGATGTGAGTAAGTAAAAATAGTTTGTAAAAACTAATTAAAAACGCAATAAAATCCGAAAAGCGTTTTATTTAAAATATAATCAAACTAGTATACAATCACTACGTATTAACAAAAACTTGACAACACAAGACATGTAATAATATTTTTCCTCGTATGTTCTATCTATACGTATCCATCTTATATCAGTTGCTGTTTCATATACTTCATATTATTTTTACTAGTGCCGGAGTATGGAATATGCCGGAGTATGTATGGAATAGGAATATGTGGTAAAGTAGAAGTCTAACACACTTCTGCGTTTCGTCTGGTGAATGCAGGTAACCGGAGGCCCACACACTCCCTCCTCCAATTCTGCGGTGGGGGTACCCTCTAAGGCCGGCAACGCATCTGCTATGCCTCTGGCCATCTGCTAAATTAAAAAAATATAAAAATAAAAAAAGGAATTTTCAGAATAGCCAACCAATTGATTTTAAAATTGTCCCAATAACTATTTCATTTTTCGGCAATTCACTGTTGTTGTTCACAGATGCCCATATAGTATCAGTCTAAGGAATGGAACTTTGATTCGGTATAATGGAAATTTAATCATGATTCGAAACATAACCCAACCAAAACTGTGCAACGGTACGCGTTTGATGGTTAGAAACTTGATGAACAATCTTATTTACGCGACGATACTGAAAGGAAAATTCAAAGGTGAGGAAGTTCTCACTCCGAGGATCCCGATGATCCTAACCGATATGCCGTTTGCCATGACCATCAACAAATCACAAGGCCAAGCCTTAAAAGTTTATGGTATGAATCTAGAACATCCATGTTTTTCTCATGTTGTTCACGGGTCGGAAGACCATCTGCGTTGTTTGTTTTTGCGCCTGATAAGACAAAAAAAAAATGTCGTGTATCACAAGGTACTTATGTGAAGAGCATCCTATGAACTGAAATGCAGAAACAATAATAAATAATTATTGTACCTCTTCTGCTTATTTATTGCCTTTAAGGCGGAACAGAGTTCGCCGGGTCAGCTAGTTGTAAAATAAATAAAATATAAATATCTTCGCGCAATTCCCAACACAGGGGTAGACAGAGGTCTAGTCTAGACAATTAAGTTCCTTTGACCCACCTTTCACCGAAGATATTTTCGGGACAACGTGACACGTGGTGAGTCCGTCGCCGTCTTCATGTCCAAGCCAAGGATATAATTCGAACATAAGTTTTTGAAAAACTCATTGTTACCAGCCTGCCACCTGGGGATCGCGTCTCTTGAGTCGAAACTCCGACCACCCAACCACTCGGCTATCGTAGTCACGATAGCCATCATTTTAAAATGTTCACACTCTCTCCCTATTCGGATGTCTTTGTGCGACATTAATTTTTTTTGTGGGCTGTTCACGCAATTCCTTTGATGTAGGCAAGTAATGAGTCGTCATCCCTTAGAATTATCGGCAGTTCTGAATGCTCAAGATGCACAATTACCACAATGTACTCGAAATCATTTATGACTTACAAAACGCAAGATATAAATGCGGTTAAGTTACATGAAAATCCAAAAAGATGACATCATTATCTTCAGTCAGTATTCTTCCTTCTTGGCAATGAGGATGATTCATAGTAATAATGGCCTCATCAAGTCACAAACAAATAGTTATTAATTTTAAACAAATAGTGAATTTCCAGGGATTTTACCTTATGTCATTTTATACGTTATTTCCAAAGGTTTATTTGACTGAATAAATGTATCATTACAAACAATTAAGTAAGATAAATACAAAAAAATCCATCTTCGACACGAGACTGTAATTAACTCTTTAGTAGGGGTAAATTTGTTAGAATACTATGAGCATCAATCCCTGTCATCTTCCTGTAAAATATTTATGTATCTTACTAATTTACTATTACATGAATGTGAAAATTTGTCGGTCCGATAAATTAAATAATTAGAAAGCGAATATGTACAAGAGTGCAGCAACTATGACTTTAAATGTAATACAGTTTCACCAGAGGCAGCAATCATAAGCATAAAATATATAATTTCATAAATACTATCGTCGATGTCATATGTGTCTGACAACTGGTTAACAGGCTACCAATAGGTTTTTTCTAACACCCATTGGTACGAGCCAAGCCAATCCAACGATGTAACTTGTATATAAGAATTATATCGTTGGCTTGGACGGCGACGTGCTCATCACCTATTACATTGTCCCAAAAATATCTTCGGTGGAAGGTGGGTCGAAACGACCTAATTAGCTAGACCTCTGTCTACCCCTCTATTGGGATGGCGTAAAGATATTTATTTGATATATTTATTTGATAACTGGTGATGAAAAGTGGATCACGTACGACGTGAAAAAAAGGTTGTGCAAAAGAAAGTAGTGTTATGCTCGTACCCTAGCTATTTCCTCCACGGATAAAACAGGTAGTCATTAGGTTAGCAAACATTTCATATTCCTGTCATATCAATCAATAGAATCATAAAGATATATCTGTCAAACAGTGCTGTAACTAATTTACTCTAAAGTTCCTAAACGTTATTATTTTATTAATTATAAGTACAAAAACTCACGTATATTAAAATTCACGATAGCCGAGTGGTTGGGTCGTCGGAATTTCAAGTCAAGAGACCCGAGTTCGATCCCCAGGTGGCAGGCTCGTACCGATGGGTTTTTCAAAAACTTATGTACGAACTATATCGTTGGCTTGGACATAAAGACGGCGACGGGCTCATCACCTGTCACGTTGTCCCGATATCTTCTTAAACTTAATTGGAACTTCATTGTCTAGACTAGGCCTCTGTCTATCCCTGTATTGGGAATTGCGTGAAGATATCATCATATCATCATCATCATAAGGATGAAAACATCTACAGATTTTTTTAAAGGGTTAAGATTGAAATAGCTTATATAACTGCCATCGATACTTCAACCATTTCTTGTTATTAGGGCCTTTGGGCGGTGTTTCAATAATAAAGACCATTTGATGCGAGTACAGACATAGCAACAAATTAAAAGGTAATTAAATATTTATATACTATGACTCCTAAAAGTTGAGATCTACACAAACTGGTTCAAAAACTGACATCGTATTTCTAACGGCAGAAATATTAAAAATTAAATTACATAATTGATACAATTTAATTTATTTTATATTATTAGACTCACTGTAAACGCCATGTAAACGCGCACTCATACGTTGATTATGTCCTACATTACAGTATAGGTTTACCCAAAACAAGGGTCCTTACCCATATGAAACCATGTCGTGAATGTATCCTTATACATTCACCTTAATCAAATCAAGATTTTGTAAAGGAGTGTCACACGAAATGTTCACAATATAAATGATTTGTATGATTTTTTAGCGAAGGAGGGCTTTAAAAGTATCTTCACCGATTCGCAGTACATACAATATGCTAACACAATACAATATGCTTACATAAATAAGTACACAACACTCGAGTTCAAACATTACATGTACAATTACATTCATCGATGGTCATTTTTTTAATCTACCACGGTTCGTAATGAGATTCTTCTTACGGAGAAGAAACAGGTAAAATAAACTCCGCAGGTTTTCGACTTTTCTTAATTTTTTAAAAATAAAAAATAGAATAATTACAATTTTGAACACAGAATAATTATCAACTTCAATCAACTCATTGCCAGGGATTATTGTTAGTATCATTAATTGGTCAGCTCATTCCTAATATAGGGGTAGACAGAGGTCTAGACAATTAAGCATTTTCGACCCTCCTTCCACCGAAGACTTTTTTTGAAACAACATGACAGGTTGTGAGCCCGTCGACGTCTTTGTGTCCTAGCCAATGATAAATCGTACAAAAGCTTTTGAAAAAACCCAATGACACGAGCCTAGGAGGATCCAACCTGGGTCTCATGATTCGAATTGCGTTCAGCCAACCAATCAGCTATCGTGACCGATAACCTCTCCTTTCGAGATAATTTTAACATCTCCTTTCGAGATTCGAACCCACAACACTTAATTTCGAAGGCCGGATCGTTACCTACTAAGTTACTTCATGATGATGATTGATGTTGCGCAGCTCAGCTATAAAAATCAGTACTCAAAATATTACAAAAAAATAACTCTTATAAAGATATAATAATAACCAAGAACTTACAATACACATTTATTTGACAACAAATACAATTGCTAATTTATAACTAGTTTTTTACATTGGATATCGCGACACTAATCGACAATTAATACTTTGGGAAACACATTCCTCCAAATCTTATGTAATTTTTTGGGCATTGAGAACCACCTGTTATAAGAAACCTATTGCCCAGGCCATCCTCTTCCGACGATTCTGGTAAAACTGGTCTAGTCTTTTCAACGGTCTTGGTGGACGACGTGATAGTACCAGTTTTTCTGCTTTCCTGGCTCCAGCTCCAGCTTTTCTGGGCAAATGCACCTCCGTATTCGATAGTCACGATTAAAAACACACAAAGCGCAAATTTAATATACATTTTCAATGATTAATGATATGCGATGAATACTGTTAATACGTGCGGTTAAAGAGACACCAAACAATATGACTGTGCACCGGTGGTCACTTTGCACGACTTTTATAAAATAATCCATAAAAAAATCCAAAGATTTAATATTATTTTTCCTTATATACAGGTAAATTTAAATAGAAAAATGTTTTGGAATATGCTATGGAATATTTTTGGGAATATGTTTTAAGTTTTTTTTTTTACAAATTATGTATTATATGCTTCATAATACAGGTTAAATGGTATGGTACGTGAATACTTCTTGAGATCATATGACAATAATTTTAAGAACTAAGCATAATTATTTTATCTGTATGTTTATACGTGTATTATGTATTATATTAGAACGCTGAGACGGACATCGTTAGCTTAATGAGAGCCATCTTGAGAGTCATATGTCAATAATATGTGTCAATAAATATATGTCATCTATTTTAGATTAAAAAAGAGCAAGAAACAATAAAATACAAAGGGCGATCTAATTACTTAAAAGCAATTTCCAGATATCCTCGATATAGTAGCGAATGAAGAAATAATGAGGAAAAGGATGGTGTATCGTTATACCTAACAATTAAAGGCATGATGATCGTAGCCGTAATAAAAGGATTATCAGGAATTAAAAAAACAGAGATAGTAAAAATAAGAAAATAAAACTAAAAATATGGGAAATGGCGTTTGGTTTCTAGTTAATGGGATTTTTAACGACGAACACGTAGGAGCAAAGCGTTCCTCATATTTATTATAAAAAGAGGAAAAAATAGAAGAGTAGAGAAGTTCGAAGGGAAAGATTGATAACGGAACGAAGAAACAGATCATGGGAAAGGGACATAAATTCAAACCGATCTTTTAAGTATTGGGGAGAGTATAGATTGAACACCACGGAGTACAAAGCAGAAGAAATGATGTGTGTATTTTTTTTTGAAAGACAAGAATAGAATGAGTAGACTCTTGACCCCCATCGAGCACGACGGCATTGATGAGGTCTATGATGAAGCGAATTTACTAATGAGAAGCCTGTATACTTGCACCTGCGTATTCCTGCGAAGGTGGATTGGCGGCCATTTTAGCTGCTTAAGAAATTCGGACATGTCATCATATTTGCGAAGCCCAAATATGAAACGTATTCTGACGTTTTGAATACGCACAATTTTGTTAATCTGCTTTTCAGTTATGTTGAGATAGCAAAAATTAGCATAGCCAACGATCGGAAAAATAATGACTGTGTAGGTAACGACAAAAAGTTACATAGTCTGCGTAAAGAACCCAGTGTAGTAAATATTTTTCGACTGTCTTCGTTAATTTGTGGAGTCAATGTCATACTGAATTCAAATAAAACACCCAAATTTTAACTTTATTGATATCGGAGACATGGGGACCTATGAGAAAAATTTGCGGCAGGTTAGACCAATAAATTTTAATAATATAATCACGGTTTCCAAGTGGTTGAGTGATTTTTTCAAAAACTTATGTATCGTTGACTTGGACATTATGACGGCGATGGGCTCACCACCTGTCCCAAAACATGTCTTCGGTGGAAGGTGGACCGAAAGGACTTAATTTTCTTCCTCTGTCTACCCCTGTATTTATTTTATTATTTTACTAATAATTCTTAAACTTCCAAGGATTATTATCTGGGTATTCTTTGGATTGATGCATAAACCATAATATTTCGCTATTCACTTCAAGATACAGGTCAAGTCGGCATTTGTTGACTCAACTACTATTGGCAGGTCTTATTTTTTTTAAACTTAAGTAAGATAATTTCAATATAGAGGTGTGGAATTACTCTGCTCTGCTTACAGAGCAGTGTCCACGTTTTATCCCCATGGGTATTGTAAGAAGCGAGTATGGAAAAAAGCAATTAAAATGCTAAGGCCAACTGACGGCGGAATAGCCATCTCTAACATGTTAATCCTTTCAGTACGGATTACTCCATAAATAATTGATGGAACAAAACAGGATTACATCAGTCATGAGGAAAAAGGGTGTTATTAAATCAAGACTAGAAGGTATAGTTAATACGATGACACACACATTTAAATTAAAAATAAATATAAGGCCCCGGCACTTTGTTGGTTTCATAGGTAACTCCTTTACGATTCAGGTACTTTGCACTGTAACTCCTTGTCTTAAGAGGGTAGCAATATTTCTTATGAGTCAGTAGAATCTTAAAGTCATTCAGTTAAACAGCGCCGAAACTAACTCACAATGAAACCGCTAAATTTTATTAATTATAAGTATACATACATCTATTCAACCATTTCTTGTTATTAGGGCCTTTGGGTGGTATTTCAATAATAAACACCATCTGATGCGAGTTAAACATAGCAATAATTCAAAAGGTTTTATTTTAGCTTACAATCTTACAGGTCTTACAAGAACACTATTTTTGCACATATTAATTTTTGTTCATTGGTTAGATTGTAATTAAATAAATAACCTAAATCTTCCTGAAATTGAAATCTACTCAAACTGGTGCAAAAACTGACATCGTATTTCTAACAGCAGAAATATTAAAAATTGAGTTACATATTTGATATAATTTAATTTATTTTGTAATATTAGAATCACTCTTCACGTCAATTAAACGCGTAGTCATGCGTTAATTATTTCATACATTACACAGTGTAAGTTTACCCAAAACAATTACCCATATAAAACCACGTCTTGAATGTGTAAAGAATCACAGCAAGATTTGATAATGGAATGTCACACGATATCTTCATAATCTTATTTATTTGATATTTTGGCGAAAGGGGGCATTAAAATATCTTCACCGATATTACAGAAAGATATATATACAGAAGGAGGTCAACAACCAATTCCTTTCCACCCGCCTTTCACGGAAGCCTATTTGGAACATCACGGAAGGTAGTACAATTTACTTTCATAGATAAATACACAACACACGAGTACAAACATTCATATTCATCAAACCAAATCACTTATACTCATTATATATTGTTTCAAAAAGTTTCAAAAAACATTAACAACAATTTTACACATAGACTTATTAGAAACAGCATAGGAACGATCAACTCATTCCCAGGGGCTATTTTAATTCGTGTATTCATTTTATAGTAACATAACCCTTTCTATAAAGTCAAATTTTAATAAATAATTAAAAATTTCAAAATTTTTATATTTTATATTATTTCTATAAGTTTCTTGAACCTGTGTATAGGCTGGTTTTGCATATTTACTGGTTTTTTAAATAAAAGCGTACACACCTCCCCATGAACGAGGTATTATTATTATTATTAATGTTAATACGATCACGTCACGTCACATAGCCGAGTGGTTTGATCGAGAGTTTGATCGCCAGGTGGTAGGCTCGTACCCACGGGTTGTTTTTCAAAACTTACGTAGTATTTATATTGTTAGCTTGGACAAATATACGGCGACATGCTCACTGCCTGTCACGATGTCTCAAAAAATGTCTTCAATGGAAGATGGGTCGAAAAGACTTAATTGTTTAGACCTCTGTCTACCACAGGATAATAATTTTATTTATTAATGTTAATAATAAAATTCATTTAACAAAGATTAACTTATTAAGAGATCCCTGACAAACGGTAGGTATTACGTATCCAATCATAGTTTAAGACTGGTGGCAGATTCGCTACCTTAGTCTTTACATTATAACTCAGTCGAGAATTTGACTACACAGACAGTTACTTCTATAGAGCACTTTACTAATTTAGCATACATTTTGGAATCCGCTCCGAGTAATTTAAATTAGGTGAGCAAACAATAGAGGAAATCTTTAGCTATTATAATGACATTATTTGTTAAAATAGTAATGAAAATTTCCTGGTGTACCAAAAGATTTGAGATATTTTGGGTAAAGATTTGAAAATTGAATTGTTTTTAAATAGTAATGACAGATATTTTTTGTGTAACTGGACATTAGCTAAAAGATTATAAATTAATGTATAATTTTAGTAGGCACCAGGTTGTTACTTCTTTCAATAGAGCGAAAACATTAAGTGGTGACTCCATAATATTACTGAATAAATTTTTATCGTACCGTAATCTTAAAAACATTTGGGAGCATTTCTATTGAGAGAACTATAGAACTCGTAGCTTGTGATGAGCTTGGACAACTCATGTATTTAGCGTTTGGGCAATTCCATGTATGAATGTTTTGAAAAAAATTTTGAAGAATTTTTCTTTTGGAAATTTGGAAGGTTTAGATTTTGTTCATTATTAAAATCATTCAATCATATAAAAAAATATTAATCAAGACTAAAAGTAAGTAACTTTTAGTCTTGTGTAGTATACTAACGAAAAGCGAAAAGAATGAATTCCCAATAAATATTGAAATTTAAACCCTTGAATTTTTTTACCATTTTCTATCGTTTCTTTGTGTTATTTATGGTTGATTCTTATTAATAATTATTGTTTTAGCTGTTTATTATCTTGGGTAGATATTTTCGTAATTATTTTAATAATAATATAATTATTAATAAACTTTATGTTTGCATGTCGAACGTTGAGGAAGCTAATGAATTTGGCGAAGGAAATGCGGATGAGAGGTAATAAAAATAGATAAAATGCTATTTTAATTTTATAATGATACAATTAATTATTGTAATTGTACCTATCCTGAATCAAACTTGTAATTTTTTATGCAATCTTTGTTAAACTTACTTACTTACTTACTTATACTTATCTTCACGCACAATCCCTGACTGGGTAGCCAGAGAGAACAGATCGCCAAGTGTCACGACCCTTACATACCTCGTTCGCTTCTGTCAGATTCATTATCTTCTTCATACATGCACGTCTAGGTATCCGAGTACTCTTGACCATGCCCTCTTCGAGAAATTTGCTCACATGGTCTTCGAAAGTTAGTCTCGGTCTACCTCAACACCTTTTAATATTAACTTTCGCATTTATTAGTATTCGCGTAAATACAATAAATCATTATGTACACAACATCTAATTCTCTTTCTTTCATTATTTCGATTAACTCTTTCGTCTTATCTCTTATGCCTTCTCTAACATTCCACGTACCTGCTACTCTGCACTCTGTCCTCCACCTTCCGCTGTGTCGGGCTGTACGTGACGGATAGCCGCTTTACGCGCTGCATTCCACACCAACGGGGACGAGCTGTTGTGCGTCGCCATGGGGTGACTCCCCAACCCTCGTTGGCATGGGTGCGCAGCTGTGAAGAATTGCAGCCCTGAAAAGGGCTGACGCGACGTGCACGCTTCTAAAATGACCCCTATCTTTGTTAAACAATTGTAATAAATGAAAAGCATGGCAAAGGCATTACTTTGGAATGACATGATTTAAAATTCATTCTGAATGATAATTGCAAGAGTAGACTCAATTACTTAAAATATTAAATATTTTTTTGTTCTAGAAAATATACAAATCTTCTTCATCGCTGCCTCTCCAAAAGTTAATCAGTATTTTCTTCATAACATTTAGTCTTTTTTTCTTTACATTATCTTTGTAAATTTTTCAAAGTATGTTTGATATGAATCAGTCCGCTTACTAGACAATAATTTAACTTTCTTTCTTCCGAAATGTAAGGTCTATTTGACTTATTTTCAAAGCCAACTGATGAATTAGTAAAAGCAAGTAGAAAACAAGGATCTTTATGTTCTTTTGTCTGAGTTGGTTGGTATCAAAATCTTCGATAGAAAGTATATTATAGTATCCAATTTATTTACCGTACGTGCAAATGATTTTATTGCTAGACAGAAAACAGCTGAATTTTCTTAGACTAATTTTCGAGTATCTAAACGACCAAAGAGCTTGGTGTATCATTATCGTGCCTTAAATTGCTTTTAAAAATTTTGGAAGACGTCTTGCTTCAATGTTATTTTTGTTGACAGTACGAATCGCAATCTTTACTTTAGATGCAAGGATGGCTAAGAATGTGTCTACGTCATTGCCAAAAAGAAACAACTCTATCTGTTGTTCGCTTTATTGTGATCCACATCAACATCTGTTCCTCCTTTTCCATGTCCAGCTTCTAAGTAGTTCCACATCGCGGAAAATCACTACATAGCTGGCTAATCATATTAAAAATAGATCTATTTCGATATTGACATAAACTGGACTGTCAGAAATAAAATGTATGGTATCAATTTGAGGCGAGATCTGTATGACATGTTCTATGTTGTCTTAGTTGATATCAAATGGGCACATATAGCCGCAGCCAACCCAAAACAAGGGGTACATTCATTTACACAACGTACATTCATTTACAAGTCAACGTGAACTACCGCCTCTTGTTGAGTAAGATTATTTTTAAGTTCACTGATATTTCTCGGTTACCTGCACTCACCAGACAAAACGCAGACGTTTGTTAGACTTCTACTTCACGCCGGTATTCTGTGAGGTCGTGGTACTTCCCCGGTTGAGCCGACCTATTCATTCAACAATAAAAGCTGATGCGTGGCTCTACCACTGTTAAAAAGTACATATAAAGTTTCTTTTCTTGTTACTAATTTAATTTTCAGAAGAATTACACTACTGATTTAAATTGATTTCCCTATCATTCTAAAATTCAGCGTAATCTAAAGTTTTAAAATTACATGTTTTACATTTCTGACTAAAACAATTTCCATCTTAATGATGATAATAATCGTTGCAGCACAGACTTTCTAAAATAACCATCCCGTAAGATTTTTGCGAATTTTACTCATATTTAGGCATTTGATCAACAAATCCACATTAATATGAACTTTGCAAGCACAAGTATTTTTAGTGAACCTTAGGGTATAAAACCCAAAATGGGTGGAAGGTGCAAAATGTTAGATACGATATCTTAACATTTGAATCATGTCTCAATTTTTAAACAGATTACTTCATTATTTAGAGAAGCCGAAAATAACCGTTGAATTGCTTTCTATTTTTTTTCTTTCATAGGTACGTTTCGAATTAACTCTCCATTTTTTCTTTGAATTCATAATTGTCTGAAAGAAATATCTTTCGCACTACAAATTTTTTTCTGCTCTTTTCTTTCTAGGCATCTTGCTTTTTCTTTTGCCTTAAGTTACTCATACTTGTCGGCATCTTTTTTAATTTCTGCATACTTTCTTTGTTTTTGTAACCGATCTCGCTCCCTTTTCTGTTCTATAATAAAAATGGCTAAAGACACTAAACGAAGATTACTTTCGTTTAGTGTCTTTAGTCATTTTTATTGTTAGAAATCTGTACAAACACTAATGGTGTTAGAGCTTATGGTTTATAATTAAGATTGTCACAGTCACATTGTGACAGTCGGAAATAGGAGAAACATACAACATTAATATTTACGCAAAAAAATAATACTTATTAATCATCATTGCCATCGTTTGGAACTCATTACCTTCGCTCAAGAAAACGATGGTAAAAGAAGGCGGCGAGAAAGAAGTTAATGATAATTTCATCATATATCATTTTTTTTCTTAAAGAATATTAAAGTTAAGAAACATTTGAGTATAAAACATTATTTAGTTATTCAATGAAGTTGATAAACAGGCAAATAAAAAAAAAATGCACAATTGTACAAAGTCTTCTTCTTCTTCCTGCCCTTATCCCATGCTATGTGGGGTCGGCACAACATGTCTTCTTCTTCCACTCTCCTCTATTTCCCGTCATCTCAATACTCACTCCTTTCTTTCTCATGTCTTCTTTCACACAATCCATCCATCGTTTTTGGTCTCCCCATAGCTCTTCGTCCATCCACATTCATCTCTAACATTCTTTTGCCTATATTACTTTCATTCTTCCCTCCTCATTAAATGCTCGAAGCATGCTAACCTACCACTCTTCATTTTCTCTGTCACTGGTGCTACTTTCAAGCTTCCCCTTATATACTCATTCTTTATGCGATCTTTTCTAGTCACACATCCATCTCAACATTCTCATCTCTGCAGCATGCACTCTTCTTTCATCCGTCACTTTCGTTGCCCAGCACTCTGATCCGTACAATACGACAGGTCTCATGATCGTTTTGTAAACTTTGCCCTTAAGTTTAAGAGGCATGCGTGGATCGCAAGTTATTCCCGAGACCTGTCGCCATTTCATCCATCCCGCATTTATTCTATTATTTACGTCCCGGTCGACATTGCCGTCATTTTAAATCACTGACCCAAGGTAACGGAATACGGAGCAGACTGGTAGGAGAACACCATCCAAGGCAATATGAGAAAAACCGTGTTGGTTCTGCTTATTTTTAATCCGACACTTTCCAGTTTTTCTTGCCATTTTCCCAGCTTGCTCTGTACCTCAAGTGCATTTTCTCCGACAAGCACAATGTCATCAGCAAATAGCATACACCAGGGTGCTTCCTCCTGTATGTTCGATGACAGAGCATCCATAATCAGAAGGAACAAATAAAGACTTAAAGCCGAACCCTGGTGTAAACCTACAGACACATTGAACTTGTCTGTGATTCCAGCCTCAGACCGGACGCAAGTTTTGGCTCTATTATACATCGCCTCAACAAGCCGCACATACTTCTCTGGCAGCCGTTTCTCCCTCATACACCACCACAGAACCTTACGAGGTACCCTATCGTATGCCTTCTCCAGGTCCACGAATACCATATGCAAGTTCTTTTGCACAAGCCTGTATTTTTCAATTAGTTGCCGAAGTGCAAATATGGCATCCGTTGTTCCCCGGCCCGGCATAAACCCGAATTGGTTGTACAAAGTAAAAAAATAAATAGTCGTGTAAAGTTTCGTAGGTAATAAATATTCTGAAACTGTTCTCTTTGTTATCGGCTGTATTGTTGCGTAGGTAACTTAGTATTTTTTTATATTTGCCTGTTTATCAACTTCATTGAATAACTAAATAATGCATTGTACTCAAATGTTTCATAACTTTAATATTCTTTAAGAAAAAAAATGATATATGATGAAATTATCATTAACTTCTTTCTCGCCGCCTTCTTTTACCATCGTTTTCTTGAGCGAAGGTAATGAGTTCCAAACGATGGCAATGATGATTAATAAGTATTATTTTTTTGCGTAAATATTAATGTTGTATGTTTCTTCTATTTCCGACTGTGTGACATTTGTCAATCTTAATTATAAACCATAAGCTCTAACACCATTTGTGTTTGTACAGATTCTAATAATAAAAATGGCTTAGCAATAGAAAAATTAATCGCAGAAGCTCACATCGTACGAGACATTGTTGCTATTGCATTCAAAATTAACAATTAAAAAAATTTAATAACGTAAACACTTGCACTTTTACATTTTTATGGAAATTTTAACTAAATAAATACATGGTTTAATAATTAATTGGTCAATTTATGGTTTGATAATTTCGAGATACGAACGGAGAAAATGTTCTGATTCCTATCGACAGTCCGTTACTATGTCTTCTTATTTACAGCCAATGAACAGTTAACAGCTGCACTGAAGATTATATTTGCTCTTGTTTAAAAGCAGAACAACTATTTACATCTTTTGACAATATCATTATTATTAAAAATGTTTAATTCAACAAAAAAGTATTACTATTAGTAAATATACTTTTGTCTACATATACAGGCCTGGGTAAGACCGACCAGGTTACCCTAAATATCGTCACTGTACCGGATGTTGTTTTAAAGAAACGAGAGCTTTTTGAAAACTTAAATAAGGCTGAGCTAATTAATACCTAAATCGGTTAGGTTTTAGGTATTCACAAAATACTTTAAAGTTAGAATACTAACCAAGAACTTATAAGACCCGTTTATTTGACAACAAATACAATTGCTAATTTATAGCTAGTTTTTTAAATTGGATATCGTGACCCTAATCAACAACACACAATTATTGATTTGGGAAACACATTTCTCCAAGTTGGTTGTAATTAATTGGACATCGAGAACCACCTGTTATAATTACTTTCATCATTTTCAGTCCTTCCGCTTCTGACGATTCTGGTAAAACTGGTATAGTCTTTTCAACGCAGCTTTTTGATTTGATGATACCAGTAACACTTTTCTGGGGTATCGCACCTCCGTATTCGAGAGTCACGATTCAGCTCTAATTTAATTTCACACAGCTCTAATTTAATATACATTTTAAACGGAAAATATTATTTGTTTAATGCTTTTATATCGTGCGGTTATAGGGACACAAAACAAGGCGACTGTGCATTGGTGGTTACTTTGCTACTCCTTTTATATAAAAGGTAATTGAAAAAATTACAAATAATTTTTCCTTATATGTAGGTAAATATACATGCTTTGAAATACTTTAAGTAGAAATATTAAGGTTTTGAATAAATTATACATTATTTATTTTATGTGCATCATAATACTATGACAAATATGACGACCTCCGTGGACAAGTGGCGTACTATCCAGTTTTCATGGAGTCGCCACCTCTGAGGTCCCGGGTTCGAATCCCGAACGGGTCAATATAGGAAACACTTTTTCTACATTTTCTCGGGTCTGGGTGTTTGTGATACCTTCGGTGTATCTGATTCCATAATACAAGTACTTTAACTGCTTACTTTAGGATCAGAGCTATATTTGGGATGTTGTCCGTATCTAATTACGAATTATTAATTTATTTATTTATTTAGAAAAAGTCACGATAGCCGAGTTGTTGGGTGGTCGGAATTTCGAGTCGATAGACCCGAGTTCGATCCCCAGGTGGCAGTACCAATGAGTTTTTCAAAAAAACTTATGTACGAATTTCATCGTTGGCTTGGACATAAAGGCGGCGACGGGCTCACCACCACGTTGTCCCGAAAATATCTTCGGTGGAAGGTGGGTCAAAGGGACTTAATTGTCTAGACTTGACCTCTGTCTACCCCTGTATTGGGAATTGCGTGAAGATATTTTTTTTTATTTATTTATTTATAATTTAAAAAAACTTTTAGCGGAAGCACCGGGACATTTACTCGAGAGTTAGCATCAATTAGAGTACTCAGAGTAATGATTGCAGCACCGCTCCGGAAACAGTCTCCTCAATGTTTTTTTTCTTTATACATGTTCATTTCCATAAACATAAATCGACTCAGAATATAATTTCAAAACACATTATGACCATGGAAGAACTGGAAGAACCAGTTATGTAAGTATAATGAGGAGTGTTTTGAGTCATTGTCAAAGCATTGTAAGTAACAGCGCTCAATACCAGTTCTTTCAGGGACGGTTTGTGAAAAGGTTATATTGTCAGTATTGCTCATCAGGTACTACTTATCGCTATGACATTTACAAAAAAAAATTATATAAAGAAGTGATATGTATGTATAATGTAAAAATAGGAACAGCGATAATAGGGAAAATAATAGGTTCTTTGTCAAATTAGGGTTTCATGGGATAAATTAAATACAAATTGTTGTACGCCAGGAGAATCATTTTCTCATATAATGAAAAAATAAATCTGTCTTGTCTTTTTTGCCCACACTATATTAGTATTATTAATAAGAAGAATAAGTAATCTTAACAAAAAAAACAATCATCAAATACTTGAGGATTTAATAGAGTTAAAAGTAAATAAAATTGTCTTGTTTACATTGCCTTATATAAGGAATCTGCCGAATGAAAACAAAAAAAAAGACGACTAAATTAGCAGTGGAATAAATCAATTTGTAATAATAATACAGATGTGACAAATAATATTAATGTTTTTTTCCTTAATCAGATATTGAATTTGTCATATTTTTATAATTGTTTTATTTTATGTATTTACTCATTTTAACATACTATATTTTCTTATAATTTTTAAGTTACACTGTAATTTTAATTTTTTTTATGGAAATAATAATAATTATTTTAATGTTACCAATAAAATTCATTTAATTGACATCAATAATCTAATTAAGAGATTATTGACATGTGAAGTTAGGACAGGTATTACGTACGAGTATACGTATTTTCGATGACGCTTAATAAAAAGCTTCAATGGGGCTTTCGTATACCCAAACTAGCTAATAGTCTTAGCTCTGCAGACTATGCAAAAATAAATAGCTTGACTGATGTAGAAACGGCTAGAATAATCTATTTCAGTTATTTTCATAGCGGTACATCCTACTGCATCTGAAGTCTTGAATTGAATGTCCTCAACATTCAAGTAATATAGAAACCATATTCATATTGCAAATGTAGGCCATAAAAGCCATTTATAACCTAAAGTCGAGAGAGTATAACTTGTCCTCTAAATACATATAAAATGTTGATGTGTGTAAAATTGTGATGTTTGTTTAACATAAATAGTGTGAGAACAGTTCCTTAGTCTATTTTTGACTAATGAATCAATAATAAATACTTCATTAATCGAACGGAGAAAATTTTTCGGCAGCGTAGTTGGTTGATCAAAGGGTTCAGGATTCAAATACTGGTGCGGACAACATTTGTCTACGTATGAATATTTATCTAGGTATATATTATATTTAAATTTTAGTCACACTTAACCATTGTATAGAAAAACACGTCACACAATGGATCTAATTTATTCGTATTCCTAATTCGGCAGTGCATTTTTTCATGACTTGCTATAAAAAATCATTTTCTCAACCCATCATCATAAGCGATATATCGTAATACATTATACGTTTATTTAATGACAAATATATTATATTTACAAAACAGTTTTTCTACAGACACAAGGGTCCAACTCTTTTGGTTCCATTTGGGCAGCGATTTTTGTTCGATATCAGGAATCTGCTTTCCAACCCATCGCTTTCTGACGACTCTGGTAAAACGGGTCGGGCCTTTTCAGTGGTGTTTTGAGATATTACAGTAGTAGTAGCAACCATTTTCTTGGGAACTGCACATTCACATTCGAAAGCTGCGATTAAAAATATACACAAAGCCAATTTAATATACATTTTGAGTTTGAACAAGTAATTTTAGAACGTGCTATTTAAGTAACACTAAACGAGGTGACTGAGCGTCTGTGCACCGGTGGCTACTTAACTACAACTTTTATAGGTAAGTTATTGAAACTTGTTTCACAGTTTTTAATGTTATTTTTCCTTATTATGCATACTGTTTCTACTGAGTGAAGGCTCGGTTGGTTCACTTTATGTCCACGTACGTCAGTTCAGATAAATGATAACTATATAGACGCGCAAAATATCACGCAAAATACGAGCTTATTTATTTATTTGCTTGTATATGTACATACATTGGAGAAAAGAATATAAAGTTCTCATTTGAAGTTCTTAAAAATATGTTCACACCCTGAAAGAGTATATAGCAATTTGATTTTTGTTGATATATATTTCTATAAAGTAATTATAAATTAACTAATGAATTCTTTTATTTCTTTCATTTTGTATTATTAATTAATATATTTTTATTAGTAAATGATTATACGACATAGTGTTTCAGTGTTATATCCGACATTTTTATAGAATGTATTCTTTTATAGAATAATAACATTTTTATATAAGTAGATTTTTTAGTTTCATTTTAAACTGTTTTTCTATAGTAATTATTTTTATTGATTCTGGCAAATTATTATAAATTAAAATAGATCTGTAGTAAGGTCCACCTTAGTTTTGGTTCTGGCAGTGTTAAATTATTTTTAAAGCACGTATTTTTTTAAATTTAAAATATTGTATGTATTTTCGAACAAATAATAAAAAATATCTTCACGTAATTCCCAATACAGGGGTAGACAGAGGTCTAATTTAGACAATTAAGTCACGTGGACCCGAAAGCACCTTCCACCGAAGATATTTTCGGGACAACGTGACAGGTGGTGAGCCCGTCGCCGTCTTTATGTCAAAGCCAACGATTTAATTCGTACATAAGTTTTTGAAAACCCATTGGTACGAGCCTGCCACCTGGGGATCGAACTCGGGTCTCTCGACTCGAAATTCCGACCACCCAACCACTCGGCTATCGTGACTTATTTTCGAACAAATAATGATATTTCTAATATGTATACAAGTGTAACGGAAAAACGTAAAAACTTAGTCGTAGAGTAACGGAAAAGAGCCCGTCTAATCTATATTATTTTATTTTATTACCGACGACCCGACAGCCTACCGCAATGGCTTGAAAACGAAATTGTCTAGACCTATGACGACCCCAATATTGGGTATTGCAAGAAAATAAGCAGCAATAAGATTATATATTATTATTTTATAGCATTAAGTGAATTAAATCAGATCTACAACATTTGCAATGAAGATGGAAGAATTTTAAATCATTTTTATGTAATTAAAAAAGTTCTTTTTTTTTTAAATAAGTTCTTGCGTAAATAAGCCTCTAGATTTGTTAAGTAGATGTTTACCACCCTGGTTTGTTGCTAACTGTGCCGATTTTTTGTGATGTCAAATCCAGATGAAGATTGGGTATGTCAGAAGAAGCATAAAAGCAGGTTGAATGCAGTGGAGATGCAATCTCTTCGTAATATGTGCGGCGTTACCTTGGCCGACCGGAAGCGAAACGAAGAGATTCGCAAAATGGTAGGTTTGAAAGATGACCTTATCACTAAAATGGAAAAGGGCCTGCTTCGATGGTTTGGGCACGTTGAGCTAATGAGCGAAGACCGAATGGTGAAAAAAATATATAGCGCGAAAGTTGATATTAAAAGTGGTCGAGGTAGGCCGAGACTAACTTTTGAAGACCATGTGAGCAAATTGCTCGAAGACGGGAGGGTCAAGAGTACTCGGATACCTCGACGTGCATGTATGAAGAAAATGATGAATCTGAATGAAGCGAAAGAGGTATGTAAGGTTCGTGACACTTGGCGATCTGTTCTCTCTGGCTAACCCGTCAGGGATTGTGCGTGAAGATAAAATAAAATAATATAAATAAATAAATCAAATCCAGAAATCTCTTTCCAAAATCACGTAAAGACCTAAACTTCTACAAAGCAAGTGAAATGATTACATTGTTAATGATTTAAAAAAGTGAGATGAAATTGGATTCAAACTACTCCGCGATCGCTGCTATAGGAAACCTTGACACACAGAAGGGTGCTAGCCCCATAATATACCACCTCTTTTTGTACAACGTTGCGGGGCATACATTGCACTGCCGCTTACGTATATATTTAATTACTCTCTTAAGAAAGGGGTGTTTGGTTGTCAGAGGAGTGTAAAAGAACTAGAACTATTCCCATACAGAAAACAAGACGTTGAAAACTATGGACCGATATCCATTTTATCATGTTTTTCAAAACTATTTAAGTCCCTCTTATACCCATTCATCTACGAACAAGTTAAAAGCAAATTATCGGATTTCCAACATGGTTTCAGAAGCGGGCAGTCCGTAGAAACAAACCTTGTAACTCTGACGTCTGTTATAGCACGGGAAGTTGATCAAAGTCGTCAAGTTGACACTATTTGTACCGATTTTAACGGTGCTTTCGATAAAGTCAGTCATGCAACACTACTGATAAAGCTTCAGAAATATGGAATAGGAGGATCCCAGTTAAACTGGTTCTCATCCTATATATCGGGATCACCACACAGTAAAGTAAAGTAAAGTAAAATATTCTTTATTATACACCAAGACTGACACAGAAATTACAATTATAATGGACATTAGTACAAAAAGCGGCCTTATCGCTTAAACAGCGATCTCTTCCAGGCAACCTTAGAGAAAATGATTCTTCTAAAGAAAGCGGAAAGGGTGTACAAAATAATACGTATAATACATATATATACCATATAAAACCAAAGAAATTATATATAAGGGATTAGAAGTTAAATGGAAAACAAATTTTCTATAAGCAATAGACGACAGATTATTAAAAGGATAGGTAATGAAGTTTTAATTTAGTTCTAAAGATAGAATGAGATTGAGATTGTCTAATATAAAGGGGAAGAGAATTCCAAAGTCGTATAGCAGTTACAGTGAAAGAGTTAGCATAGAAGGAAGAAGAGTGTTTTGGAGTACTTAGCAGAAAATTATTTTGTGATCGGAGTGGAAAAGAATGTAAACTACTTAGATATTCAAATCTATCCTTCAAGTAATGTGGAGCATTGGGATTGAACAGAATGCAGTAAAGAAGATGAAGAATATGAGTATTCCTGTGAAGGCGAATTGGAAGCCACTTGAGCTTAAGGCGGAATTCGGAGATGTGGTCATATTTTCGCAACCCAAATATAAATCTTATGCAATAATTCTGAAGCCGCTAAAGTTTGTTAAGTTGCTCTTCGGTTAGGTCAAGATAACAAGTGTCCGCGTAATCAAGGATCGGTAGGAGGAGAGACTGAGCCAGCACAATTTTAGTAGGAATGGGGAGTATGTTGCGCAATCTTCGGAGAGAACCTATTGCGATAAACATCTTTCTCCTTAGCTCACTCATTTGTGGTACCCAAGATAATATTTTATCAAAAGTAATGCCTAAATTTTTGACCTTGTCACTATATGGTATAACGATCCCTTCGAATAGTACCGGCGGAAGCTGTGATAAAGTTACATGCGACATTAGTTTAGTGCCTCCAATGATAGTGACTTGGGTCTTCAAAGGGTTAACTTTGAGCCCATACGAATTACACCAATTAGAGATGCTGATTAGGTCTGTATTAACTAAATTAATCGTGTTAGGTAAATCCTGTATCTTACATTGCAAATAAATTTGTAAATCATCTGCATATAGGTGGTAGAAAGAATTAATACGTGAACAAATCGAATTGATGAAAATAGAGAATAATAGAGGAGACAACACGCCACCTTGCGGAACGCCAGCAATGACAGCAGACCAGTGAGAAAACGTGTCATGTATTCGTATACGCTGTCGGCGTCCATGCAAGTAACTATGAAACCAACCAATTACCCCAGGAGATATGTTAAGAGAACATAAAACAGCAAGTAGAATATCACAGTCTACAGTATTGAAAGCATTACTAAAATCAAGCAATGTCAAGACTGTAACTTGTTGATTATCCATACCCAGCCGGATGTCGTCAGTGATTCTGACCAGAGCAGTTGTCGTACTATGACCGGGACGGAAACTGGAAAGAAACAGACTGGAAAGAGTTCAGAAGGTTATTATAAGAAAGAAATTTACTCAGCTGTTGGTGTATAAGGCACTCAAGTGCTTTAGACAGAATGGAAAGAATGGATATGGGACGGTAGTCCGCTAAAGAGGGATTGGATTTTTTAGGAAGTGGAGTTACTAAGGCGTCTTTCCAAACTCTAGGAAAAAGACTGGAATCAAGGGAATGATTAAAAATGTGTGTGATAATAGGAGCAATGAGGTCAAGTATAGGGATGATCATTTTACGGCTGATGTAGTCAGAACCAACTGCATCAGATGTAATGGCTAGTATATTCTTCTTAACATCACTGACAGTAACTTGGCTAAAAGAAAAAGATGGAAAGTCAGGAGTTGATATAGCAGAAAGTTGATTAAGAGTGTTTTGCTTCGTTGTATTATTTACAATAGAGGAAGTGAGGAAATGCGTATTAAGCATATTTAAGTAAGAGTATTAAATGGTTATTAATCCCAAGTTTATATTGCACATTCTGGCGTTCCGTAGGGATCCCATATAGACCCAATTCTTTTTTTGATATACATCCAAAAAAAAGAATTGGGTCTAGATGGATATTACTTCATACGTAAAGCACAGTAAAGTTTTAATCTTTGCAGATGACATCAAAATTTACAGAACTATAAAGGACTCCGTAGACACTTCCTTACTACAAGCTGACTTAAACAATAGCTTAGTGCACTGCTAATAACATGGCACTCAACGCTAAAAATACTATCACATGTCGTTCACTAGAAAACTTAATCCTATTATGACTACTTACTTCCTTGATGAATGACACGCTTTTGACAAAGGTTAACGAAATAAGAGACTTGCTATTTTTGACAACAGTCTTAAATTTACAAACCACATTAATATAATTGTTAAAAGAGGTGTGCAAATGCTTGGCTTTCTCAGACATAATACCGATGACTTCAAACGAATTGAAACACGAAAGTTTTTATATAATAGTCTTGTATGCTTTTGCTGGTGTCGTGTAGTAGTTCGTGTTTTATATATATAATACCTTATTCTTTAAGTTTGCTGTCCTAAGTTTTAAAAAATGATGAGCAAACCTAAATTGGCTTGCGCACTAATACCAAGCATTTATTCAATGTACTTTTATTACTGTAATAGTGTGTTAAGCTGTTGGTGTGCCAATAAAAAAAATTAGGTTTGCCAAGACAGACTGCACAAATTTCGCCCTATTCCATTAGTACCGACTAATCGTGACGGACAGGACGCTTCAGAAAGCAAACGAACCTGATATCATGTTAATGGACCAGGCAGAGTCGAATATTCGCATATTACGTTATACTCATATAACGTTGAGAAAGCTCAAACAAGCTAGAAGACAAAATATCTAGGCCAGACTCATGCGGTGACCGACAAGGGGGAAATGTGACGATCGGTATTATCCCGATAACGTTTTTGCCACTCCGAACATTTGAAACGACTGTCAGTCCCGAGTTTAAATGCGAAGAGAAGTCCTCCTCTTCACTGCCCTCATTGTCTGTCAGATAATTTCCCTATTGCCCTCCTACCGTCTGATCTCCTCTGCCGTGTCATTCTGGCTCGTCTAGAACAATTTTTCTACATATATTAAAAAATAAGGATATGTGTACTTGTGACCGCAAAACTGAAAAGTAGTAAATGAGTTTACTTAAAATTTTACAGTCCATTGCATTGCCGTGTGCTATCGCCAACCCTGTTTCTTCAGCATATCAATGATTTGTTACAAATTAATAACATTCATTGCTATGCAGGCGACAGCACTGGTGATGCCTCATACATCGGTGTGCCAATATTTCTCGAGAACACGTCGACAAGTACTGAACAAACTAGTAACCACGTCGAGATTTTGTTAGACAAAATCTCGTACCTGGGGTCGACTTAAATTAATTCAGTTCAACCCTATAAAGACTTAAGTTTGCGCGTTTACCGCAAAAAAGAAACCATTCGTCGTGTCACCTCATTTTGAGAGCACTCCCCTAGTTGCCTCAGCCAGTATCGGAATCCTTGGCGTCGACATATCGAGCAACGTTCAGTTTCGCGGTCACTTGGAAGGGAAGGCCAAATTTGCCTCTATAAAGCTTAACGTGCTCAGTAGAGCACGACAGTACTTCATGCCGGCCCACCGCTTGCAACTTTATATGTATCCAACGAAGAGCGGCTCGAATCGTCGACGACCATATTCTATCTGATAAGATAGATCCCCTGGCTTTCCGAAGAGATGTTGCATCTCTTTGTATTTATACAAGATCTACTACGGGGAGTGCTCCGCGGAATTCTTCGGATTAATCGCAGCCGTTGAATTTCACCATCGTACCTTACAGCATTGTCAAAAATTCTATCAAACTATTACTATTCGTTACTTGGCATTCCACCACAGTGCGTTTTTCGCGGAAAATTTCTGCCACGCACTGGCATTTAGTGGAATGTGCTGCCGCCAGCGGTTTTTCCGGATCGATACGATTTATGGACCTTCAAGAAAAGAGCCTATGCCTTTCTCAAAGGCCGGCAACTCATCTGCTATTCCTTCGGTATTGCAGGTGTTCATGGGCGGCGGTAATCAGTTACCATCACGTGAGCCACCTGCTCGTTAGCCTCCCTATTCTATAAAAAAAACTTCTCTTACGTTTATGACTCTCTTTACCATACTTTGTAAACAGTACAAACATGACATATGATTAAATGTCAAAACATTAAACATTGACATTGACGTTTAGGCTAAGTGTATAGTTGCCGAAAATTGTTTAAAGCTATGATCTCATTATTATACTATTTTAAATTTCTTCATATACCGAAACCTTAGGTACTACTTATAGTGTTTTATTCCCATTAATACCATCAAAATGCAACAATCCCCATTTGAAAACATATTTAATATAATAGGTGGTCTTTCTGAAGGCAACGAAAAGCCCATGAAACATGGTTTTTATAATGCTTTTGCCCTGTTTATTTTAACAATTTCTTGTGTAGCCGTGTATGTGCTTTTTCTAATACTCGAGCCGTTTTTTAAACCACTGTTATGGGCTTTGTTAGTTGGATCAATCCTTCATCCTTTTAAATATAAATTGTCTAAACAAATAAAGTCATGGTTTGAAGATTTAGAAAAAGCTAATACTTCAGTCGTATTTGGTCTCATGGTGATACCAATGAATGTTGTAAATTTTGCCTCGGAAACTGTTGGTAACCAATTCAAAGAACACTATAAGGTAAGAAAATGGATTCTTCTATCATAACAATACTAGCATTACAAGAAAGAAATAATAAATTTAATTTTTTTTTACACTTTTCAGACATAATACCGATGACTTCAAACGAATTGAAACACGAAAGTTTTTATATAATAGTCTTGTATGCAGCCATTTAGATTTTGCTGGTGTCGTGTAGTAGTTCGTGTTTTATATATATAATACCTTATTCTTTAAGTTTGCTGTCCTAAGTTTTAAAAAATGATGAGCAAACCTAAATTGGCTTGCGCACTAATACCAAGCATTTATTCAATGTACTTTTATTACTGTAATAGTGTGTTAAGCTGTTGGTGTGCCAATAAAAAAAATTAGGTTTGCCAAGACAGACTGCACAAATTTCGCCCTATTCCATTAGTACCGACTAATCGTGACGGACAGGACGCTTCAGAAAGCAAACGAACCTGATATCATGTTAATGGACCAGGCAGAGTCGAATATTCGCATATTACGTTATACTCATATAACGTTGAGAAAGCTCAAACAAGCTAGAAGACAAAATATCTAGGCCAGACTCATGCGGTGACCGACAAGGGGGAAATGTGACGATCGGTATTATCCCGATAACGTTTTTGCCACTCCGAACATTTGAAACGACTGTCAGTCCCGAGTTTAAATGCGAAGAGAAGTCCTCCTCTTCACTGCCCCTTGTCTGTCAGATAATTTCCCTATTGCCCTCCTACCGTCTGATCTCCTCTGCCGTGTCATTCTGGCTCGTCTAGAACAATTTTTCTACATATATTAAAAAATAAGGATATGTGTACTTGTGACCGCAAAACTGAAAAGTAGTAAATGAGTTTACTTAAAATTTTACAGTCCATTGCATTGCCGTGTGCTATCGCCAACCCTGTTTCTTCAGCATATCAATGATTTGTTACAAATTAATAACATTCATTGCTATGCAGGCGACAGCACTGGTGATGCCTCATACATCGGCGTGCCAATATTTCTCGAGAACACGTCGACAAGTACTGGAACAAACTTGTGTCTCACGTCGAGATTTTGTTAGACAAAATCTCGTACCTGGGGTCGACTTAAATTAATTCAGTTCAACCCTATAAAGACTTAAGTTTGCGCGTTTACCGCAAAAAAGAAACCATTCGTCGTGTCACCTCATTTTGAGAGCACTCCCCTAGTTGCCTCAGCCAGTATCGGAATCCTTGCCGTCGACATATCGAGCAACGTTCAGTTAAACGGTCACTTGGAAGGGAAGGCCAAATTTGCCTCTATAAAGCTTGACGTGCTCAGTAGAGCACGACAGTACTTCATGCCGGCCCACCGCTTGCAACTTTATATGTATCCAACGAAGAGCGGCTCGAATCGTCGACGACCATATTCTATCTGATAAGCTAGATCCCCTGGCTTTCCGAAGAGATGTTGCATCTCTTTGTATTTATACAAGATCTACTACGGGGAGTGCTCCGCGGAATTCTTCGGATTAATCGCAGCCGTTGAATTTCACCATCGTACCTTACAGCATTGTCAAAATTCTATCAAACTATTACTATTCGTTACTTGGCATTCCACCACAGTGCGTTTTCGCGGAATTTTCGCCACGCACTGGCATTTAGTGGAATGTGCTGCCGCCAGCGGTTTTTCCGGATCGATACGATTTATGGATCTCAAGAAAAGAGCCTATGCCTTTCTCAAAGGCCGGCAACGCATCTGCTATTCCTTCGGTATTGCAGGTGTTCATGGGCGGCGGTAATCAGTTACCATCACGTGAGCCACCTGCTCGTTAGCCTCCCTATTCTATAAAAAAAACTTCTCTTACGTTTATGACTCTCTTTACCATACTTTGTAAACAGTACAAACATGACATATGATTAAATGTCAAAACATTAAACATTGACATTGACGTTTAGGCTAAGTGTATAGTTGCCGAAAATTGTTTAAAGCTATGATCTCATTATTATACTATTTTAAATTTCTTCATATACCGAAACCTTAGGTACTACTTATAGTGTTTTATTCCCATTAATACCATCAAAATGCAACAATCCCCATTTGAAAACATATTTAATATAATAGGTGGTCTTTCTGAAGGCAACGAAAAGCCCATGAAACATGGTTTTTATAATGCTTTTGCCCTGTTTATTTTAACAATTTCTTGTGTAGCCGTGTATGTGCTTTTTCTAATACTCGAGCCGTTTTTTAAACCACTGTTATGGGCTTTGTTAGTTGGATCAATCCTTCATCCTTTTAAATATAAATTGTCTAAACAAATAAAGTCATGGTTTGAAGATTTAGAAAAAGCTAATACTTCAGTCGTATTTGGTCTCATGGTGATACCAATGAATGTTGTAAATTTTGCCTCGGAAACTGTTGGTAACCAATTCAAAGAACACTATAAGGTAAGAAAATGGATTCTTCTATCATAACAATACTAGCATTACAAGAAAGAAATAATAAATTTAATTTTTTTTTTTACTTTTTCAGACTATAATAGGGCTATTGTCAGCAATATTCCTTTTTCCCTGGCTATACAACTCGATTCCACGGAGTTTGTGCTGTATTTTCTGGCAAATAACTGGTTTTATTGGAGTTTCTACCACTTTATTAATTAACCTATGCAGCTCTTATACTGTAAGTTGAATATTCACTGTACAATTTAAACATTTTCTGTATTGTTATTAAATTAAAGAGAAAAAAGTCAAAATTTCAACTGAGATGGGAAGGATTCGAATCTGCGACCTTCGCCAATCGATGGCGATCCGATTTTCTGTATTTCCTTTGGTTTTTTTTTTTTTGTATGAATGTAAATCTGTAGCAGTTGCAGACATTTACACTTTATATTTCAGAAAGCTTTTAAAATAATCAAAGATCATAATTAAAAACTCAATTAAGCAAATAACATAATATTTAATTTAAATTTTTCAAATCATCTTGAAACATTAATATAATATTGGAACAAAAAAACAATAGATGATTTTCTGTTTTAAATTTTTATGACACAATATGAAATCATGTTATAATGTGGTATATTTATTACCACTTATTGGAACTCAATCATTCCATGTTCTTATTTATTGAAGCCCATAAAATGTCCTAAAGATGACGACGGGCTCACCACCTGTTGACCTCTGGCATGCTGTGCATGGCTGTGCTTCAAGATAAATAAATAAACAAATATTATTAATCTTAACTTTTTTTGATTCTATTTAAATTTCTCTTGTTTGCAGACTTTGACATTTGCATTAGCTTATGTTATAAGTGTTTATATTCTTTGGTCACCTGAGAGGTCTTCAATATTTAGAGCCACCTCATACCTACTATGGCTAGTTGTCACTAGCTTCTTATCAAGTGTTTGTGGCTCATACCAAGTTTATATGTTTGTTCTGCTCCAAATCATAGGAGTTACCGGCTTTGTACTTGAAGTGTTACATGTACATAAGCAGTTACTTATGCAAGGTTAGTATTTGTGTGATTTTTTTAATATTGAATACTGATACCAATTGCATTATATAGTATAAATATATATCTTCACTCAATTCCCAATACAATTAAGTCTGTTCAACCCACCTTCCAACGAAGATATTTTCGTGACAGATGGTCAGCCCGCCGTCTTTATATCTAAGCCAATGATATAATTCGTACATAAGTTTTAGAAAAACCCGTTGGTACAAGGTTGCCACCTGGGGATTGAACTTGGGATATCAACTCGAAATTCCGTCCACCCAACCACTCGGCTATTGTTTGAAGTGTATAATATGTAGTACATATGTAGAATGTAGTATAGTATATATATAGTACAGTATGTACATGATATAGCATTTACTATATGTTCATCAAGTTAACTAATCCTGGTAACTAACTGGTAATACACATAACAAAACCCTCACTGTTGACTAGTCAATGACCAAATCATCAAAGTTTTGATAACTTGTGTAACCACATAGTATTCTGAAAGTAACCTCGTTTAGGCAAATGCAGTGTAGGATGACCCCCCATGACATGGCATATAATATGACCTGCAAAATATTGTGGGAAGTCAAAGGGTGCCGTGACTCGGTACCATTTTTTGTGACAAATTTTAGGGGAGGCCTATTTGATCTCTTGATTTCATTTCTTTTTCTTCTTCTTTACAGCCCGTAAAGAAGAAGAAAAAGAAATGAATACAAATTAGCCACACATAATATGCCCCATAACTTGGTTATTATTAAAACCCTTACGTTATATTGTAATAGCTGTTGAGCAAGTTAGTTAAACTGATTGTCATCTTCATTGTTAGTTGAACGCATCCTACATTCAAATGTACATTCTGTTTTCAACTTTTATAAAACATTTCATAATGAAGTATTCAATCAAAAAAAAATGGGAAAGTAGTCTTGATATCCCAATGATTCAAGGAAAATTTTTACAAAATAAAAAAAATTAAATATAATGTGATTAGCTTGTATTATTAGCTTTTGTCACAATTTTGAAGAGAATACTTAATTGTTATAAAAAAATTTATAATTATTTTCCCAGGGCACAATAGTAACAAATTATATTTCCATCTTATCCATAAATTTTAATCCTTAAATCAAAAATCAAAAACAATTCCTTATTACATCACCACAAATTCCATCTTCGACCAATGTACCATCAGGTTGGCAGTTTCCACTGTACTCCAAAATAAAAGGTATTTTAATAATACTATGTAGTATCCCCACCGATTTTGCGAGCGTCGTTAGTGTGCTCGCAGGTGACTGACGTAACCGATTTTTGCGCTGAACGTCCGAGCACATTCATCATCTCACTCAACACGTACTCTTTCATACTCTAATACCTTAGTGCTCACGGTCCGCCTCCACAGTAATCGGTCCATATTGTTAGGAACTACTGTTAATAGAAAAGTATAAAAGTATATTATACTTTTCTATTTTTATGGATGTTGTGAAATGTTAACCGTACATTCATTTACTGTAGTAAAAATAGTTTTATTTAGATATCTGATGTGACACTTCATTACATGTACTCAATTATAAGTTCTATTGTACAAGTTTTGGCATAAGTCCTTTTGAATAACACTCGCTAGTTAATTGACTGAGTCATTTAACTAGCGAGTGTTATTCAAAAGGAAAGGCGTTACTTCGCGGAAATTCATTGTAAAGTTATTATTGAAAAAATTACTTCGCAACCCTCCGCATGCAAATATAAAGAGGTATATGTTACCTCTTCTTCTCTTCGGACCAGGTAACATATACCTTTTTATATTTGCATGCGGAGGGTTGCGAAGGGTTGCGAAGTAATTTTTTCAATAATAACTTTTTAATAACACTCGCATCTAGCGTCACTTAGCGCGACCGGCGAGGTCGCTGATTTACGCCAGGGCATTCTTTTGGTCCTACCTATGTGGCAAACTTCATTTTTTTGTCATGTATACGAATGGTGTCTTAATTGCAATAAATTTAAGTACTTGTGTCGAAAAGTAATAGTAATTTAACAATCAGAAAACATTACAGATATTTATCTTTAGTGCAAAATTTTTAAAACAGAACACTGTATGCCTATTTGGTCTACAATTAATTAATACCAATAAATCACCGATCCAGAATTATAATTTTAATGTCAAGTCCCTTAAAGTCAAGTCCCAGGTTAAATATGTTGTTGTTGTTGTTAATGCTCAATATATTTTTGCAGATCCAGAAGCCTCCGTCCTTGTCGCACTTCACAGAGTCATTACAAATGGCCAACAGGAAAGCGATAAAAAAGAATTAGAAAACACAGACGATAAAACGGAAATATCAGATGCTATCACAGAAGAGATCAGTGACAAAGAATCAACTCCTGATAAAGACAGTCCAATTACGCCCGACACAACTACCAAAAGGGGAAGCTGGACTGGAAATGACTCTATACAGAACTCACCCAGAAAGGCAAAGATTCTATTTAAAACTCGAACTTTGTCTGCTTTACCCCTATCGAATATTAAAAATAAACCAAGCATCGAGAACCGCATTTTAGCCTCATTCAAACAGAGATCACTTGATGAAAATTACATGAGGAGTAATTTCAACAATGATGATGAATCTGCTATATATTTCAAGCTACTGTTTTTCGCTTGCTTCTGCATGCTGGTATGGAAACATATCTGGCTGTTACCGGTTATGGTTTTCTTTTTGGCTATCCATTTTATAAAATGGATGTTAAACTTTTTCGGAGTATGGTTGTTCTTTGAGAACTACTATAACAATGTCATGGCTAAAATTAAAAGCTGGTGGGGAGACAGGTAATTCACCTACTGCTTATCAGTCACCTAGTTTCGCAAATGCGATAGCCGAATGGTATAGTGACACAAGGGACCCGAGTTCGTTCCCAAGATGGCAATCTCGTACCAAAGGATTTTTTCAAATTATTATGTACAATTTATATCGACGGCTTAGATATAAAGACGGCGACGGGCTCATCATCTGTCACGTTATCCCAAAAAATGTCTTCGGTGGAAGGTGGGTCGAAAGGACTTAATTGTCAAGGCCGCTGTCTTTCCCTCATTGGGAATGGCGTGAAGATGTTTGTTTCGCAAATATAGCTGCAGAACTATATTATTCTCTTGACAGATTCTTTAGGTTTCATTAATTTTTCTTTATTGTTGATAATTTAATGATACTTTGTTATATTTTGAAGGCAATCGGCGTTAATACCAGCCCACATCCGGGGTATTTGCAAGATGCTCTCGATCTGTAATAGTAGCGTGACCGAGATGGCATACGACTCCGTCGACACAGTCTCGTCCTGCATTGTGATCATTGGTCTGATATTCTTTGTCACTGTCGCCGTCGTCTTCGTTTGCATACAGGTATAGCTTTCAAAAAAATCGTAAAAAGGCTGGCAGCCTTTTATGGTTGTTATACCACAAGGCCCTCAGTAACAAAATTTTCTCAGTAACAAAAATTGGAGGAGTCGAGAATAAAATTTAATAAATATTAAATTTAAATATCTTCACGCAATTCCCAATAAAGGGGTAGACAGAGGTCTAGTCAAGACAATTATGTCACATCGACCCACCTTCCACCGAGATATTTTCGGGACAACGTGACAGGTGGTGAGCCCGTCGCCGCCTCGATGTCCAAGCTAACGATAAATTCGTACATAAGTTTTTGAAAAATCCATTGGTACGAGACTGCCATCTGGGGATCGAACTCGGGTCTCTTGACTCGAAATTCCGACCGCCCAACCACTCGGCTATCATGACTTATAAATTATAAAATTTAATAAGTTTTTGAAAAAACAATTGTGACTAACCTGCACCTGGGGATCGAACTCAGGTCAAATGACTCGAATTCCGATCAACCAACCACTCGGCTAAGGTGACTTGCATGATTATACTGGCATACGTAATAAAAAATTAATGCTGAAAATTTCACTCTAATTACATTTACTTTAAATAACACTATGTAATAAATAACAAAATTATTTCAAAATCAGCAGTGTTTTTATATGTAAACAATAATTTACAGATTTACTCAGAAGCCATTGTCGTAATTCAACTAAGTGGCAGTCTTTTGAACAGTACTTTCGTACAGCATAGCCCTCTTCAAAGGTACTTACCGGAGGGATGGGACGATAAACTGGACTCGCTTATAGATAATGCCTATACTTACGGAAGAGAGGGCCTCTCTACAGCTGTAAGTATAACAAACAAACTGATGCCTTTCAACTTCATGATGTTAATAAGTGAGAATATTTAACAGTGGTAGAGCCACGCATCAGCTTTTGTTGTTGCATGAATGAGCCGACTCGACCGGGGAAGTACCACGACCTCACAGAATACCGACGTGAAGTAGAAGTCTAACAAACTTCTGCATTTCGTCTGGTGGGTGCAGGTAACCGGAGGCACCCCTTTTCTGGGGGCGGGGGCACTCAAAGGCAAGCGACGCATCTGCTATGCCTCTGGTAATGCGGTTGTTCATGGGCGGCGGTAATCACTTACCATCACGTGGGCCACCTGCTCGTTTGCCTCCCATTTCTATACAAAAAAAAAAAAATTAATAAATATTAAATTTAAATATCTTCACGCAATTCCCAATAAAGGGGTAGACAGAGGTCTAGTCAAGACAATTATGTCACATCGACCCACCTTCCACCGAGATATTTTCGGGACAACGTGACAGGTGGTGAGCCGTCGCCGCCTCGATGTCCAAGCTAACGATAAATTCGTACATAAGTTTTGAAAAACAATTGTGACTAACCTGCACCTGGGGATCGAACTCAGGTCAAATGACTCGAATTCCGATCAACCAACCACTCGGCTAAGGTGACTTGCATGATTATACTGGCATACGTAATAAAAAATTAATGCTGAAAATTTCACTCTAATTACATTTACTTTAAATAACACTATGTAATAAATAACAAAATTATTTCAAAATCAGCAGTGTTTTTATATGTAAACAATAATTTACAGATTTACTCAGAAGCCATTGTCGTAATTCAACTAAGTGGCAGTCTTTTGAACAGTACTTTCGTACAGCATAGCCCTCTTCAAAGGTACTTACCGGAGGGATGGGACGATAAACTGGACTCGCTTATAGATAATGCCTATACTTACGGAAGAGAGGGCCTCTCTACAGCTGTAAGTATAACAAACAAACTGATGCCTTTCAACTTCATGATGTTAATAAGTGAGAATATTTAACAGTGGTAGAGCCACGCATCAGCTTTTGTTGTTGCATGAATGAGCCGACTCGACCGGGGAAGTACCACGACCTCACAGAATACCGACGTGAAGTAGAAGTCTAACAAACTTCTGCATTTCGTCTGGTGGGTGCAGGTAACCGGAGGCACCCCCCCCCCTTTTCTGGGGGCGGGTGGGGGCACTCAAAGGCAAGCGACGCATCTGCTATGCCTCTGGTAATGCGGTTGTTCATGGGCGGCGGTAATCACTTACCATCACGTGGGCCACCTGCTCGTTTGCCTCCCATTTCTATACAAAAAAAAAAATTAATAAATGCGATTGTACTTTTTCGTCGTCTAATTAGTAAAAGGAAGTTAGCAAGAAGTCATTTACTTGCCTTGGGTTGTTTACGGCGCTTACGTCTTTTCTCCCCATTCCAACTAAAATTATGTTAAACAATCCTTACTACTTTCCATCCAAGGTTGTCTGGAAAGATCGCTTTTTAGCAATAAGAACGCTTTTTTTTTACTTTTACTTTTTTCTGTGTAAACATTGTTTTTGTATTTTTCTTTGTGGTATACATTAAATCGTATATAAATAAATATGCAATTTACACCACCATTTAAGATATAGACTGTTTAGTTTCTTGTAATAATAAAAATGTAAAAATGTTCGGTTGGTGACTGAATTGATTTTGCCGGACTTGATATTATGTAGATACTTCGGGGTACTTTGTCTCTGGATACAATTTTATTATGGTACATTGAGTTTCTTCCAGCAATCTAAAATTATTATTATTATTTATAATCGTAAAAAAAAGTGAGTCACGATAGCCGAGTGGTTGGGTGCTCGGAATTTCGAGTCAAGAGACCCCAAGTTCGATCCCCAAATTGCACGCTCGTACCAATGGGTTATTCAAAAACTTATGTACGAAGAATATCGTTGGCTTGGACATAAAGGTGGCGACGGGCTCCTCACCTGTCACGTTGTCCCGTAAATATTTTCCGTAGAAGGTGGGTCAAGGGGACTTAATTGTCTAGACTGGACCTCTGTCTACCCCTGTATTGAGAATTGCGTAAAAAAAAGTCACGATAGCCGAGTGGTCTAAGGGTGGTTTAAAAGTGGACCACCCAGGTCGTAATTGCGAGTCAAGAGACCCGAGTTCGATCCCCAGGTGACAGGGTCGTACCAAGGGGTTTTTCAAAAACTTATGTAGGAATTACATCGTTGGCTTGGACATAAAGACGGCGACAGGCTCACCACCTGTCACGTTGTCCCGAAAATGTCTTCGGTGGAAGGTGGGTCTAAGGGATCTAATTGCCTAGACTAGATCTCTGTCTACCCCTGTATTGGGAATTGCGTGAAGATATTTATATTTATTTATTTTATTTATTATTGTCATGATCATAACTGCCTTTCAAAAGTCCACTGCTGAACACTGGCCTCCCCCAAAGACCGTCACTAAGAATGGTCTTGTGCCATCTGCATCTATCTCTCCGCAACATTCTGCACTTCATGTTGAAGGGTTCGTCGTCATTATCATTACACACATACATACACATACACAACGACCTGTTAAAGTCCACTGCAAGACATAGGCATCTCCTATAAGGAGGATTTGCCATAATCGCCACACTTGGCTGGCGGATTGGCGATCGCAGTACCAGATCACTCTCACTTCAGACGCTGCTGCCCATCTGAGCTGATTATTTTGGTCTGATATTTTTAGAGATGGTTTTCCCGCCATCTATCGGTTGCCATTACGATATTTAAGGCTGTTTCCTTTAGTCGCCTCTTACGGCACTCACCGGAAGAAAGGGATTGGTAATATTCTTACGCCTGTAATATTAAGACGATGTAATAATAAGAAGAGGGATTGGTAATATTAAGACGGCGACGGGCTCACCACCTGTCACGTTGTCCCGAAAACATCTTCGGTGTAAGGTTGGTCAAAGGGACTTAATTGTCTAGACTAGACCTCTGTGTACCCCTGTATTGGGAATTGCGTGAAGATATTATATATTTTTTAATATTCTTGCGCCTTTACCGCACGGCAGCATTTATCACCAATATAAAATTGTCTCGTAATCGAACATAATAATATGACTGTTTTTCATGTGACTCGAGGTGAGGGGATCTTAAAGAAGGCGACCCGGATAAGATTGGGCGTGTGGAAGAGCAAGTGCTGAGATTTGGGACAGGGTTTACCAGAGCTGGTCTCGAAGCACTACGCCGCCACCGGTCCGCAAGTGACGGGCTCACCACCTGTCACGTTGTCCCGAAAACATCTTCGGTGTAAGGTTGGTCAAAGGGACTTAATTGTCTAGACTAGACCTCTGTCTACCCCTGTATTGGGAATTGCGTGAAGATATTTATATTTATTTATTTTATTTATTATTGTCATGATCATAACTGCCTTTCAAAAGTCCACTGCTGAACACTGGCCTCCCCCAAAGACCGTCACTAAGAATGGTCTTGTGCCATCTGCATCTATCTCTCCGCAACATTCTGCACTTCATGTTGAAGGGTTCGTCGTCATTATCATTACACACATACACAACGACCTGTTAAAGTCCACTGCAAGACATAGGCATCTCCTATAAGGAGGATTTGCCATAATCGCCACACTTGGCTGGCGGATTGGCGATCGCAGTACCAGATCCCTCGCACTTCAGACGCTGCTGCCCATCTTCGCTGATTATTTTGGTCTGATATTTTTAGAGATGGTTTTCCCGCCATCTATCGGTTGCCATTACGATATTTAAGGCTGTTTCCTTTAGTCGCCTCTACGGCACTCACCGGAAGAAAGGGATTGGTAATATTAAGACGATGTAATAATAAGAAGAGGGATTGGTAATATTCTTACGCCTGTAATATTAAGACGATGTAATAATAAGAAGAGGGATTGGTAATATTCTTACGCCTGTAATATTAAGACGATGTAATAATAAGAAGAGGGATTGGTAATATTCTTACGCCTGTAATATTAAGACGATGTAATAATAAGAAGAGGGATTGGTAATATTCTTACGCCTGTAATATTAAGACGATGTAATAATAAGAAGAGGGATTGGTAATATTCTTACGCCTGTAATATTAAGACGATGTAATAATAAGAAGAGGGATTGGTAATATTAAGACGATGTAATAATAAGAAGAGGGATTGGTAATATTCTTACGCCTGTAATATTAAGACGATGTAATAATAAGAAGAGGGATTGGTAATATTCTTACGCCTGTAATATTAAGACGATGTAATAATAAGAAGAGGGATTGGTAATATTAAGACGATGTAATAATAAGAAGAGGGATTGGTAATATTAAGACGATGTAATAATAAGAAGAGGGATTGGTAATATTAAGACGATGTAATAATAAGAAGAGGGATTGGTAATATTCTTACGCCTGTAATATTAAGACGATGTAATAATAAGAAGAGGGATTGGTAATATTAAGACGATGTAATAATAAGAAGAGGGATTGGTAATATTCTTACGCCTGTAATATTAAGACGATGTAATAATAAGAAGAGGGATTGGTAATATTCTTACGCCTGTAATATTAAGACGATGTAATAATAAGAAGAGGATTGGTAATATTAAGACGATGTAATAATAAGAAGAGGATTGGTAATATTCTTACGCCTGTAATATTAAGACGATGTAATAATAAGAAGAGGGATTGGTAATATTAAGACGATGTAATAATAAGAAGAGGGATTGGTAATATTCTTACGCCTGTAATATTAAGACGATGTAATAATAAGAAGAGGATTGGTAATATTAAGACGATGTAATAATAAGAAGAGGATTGGTAATATTCTTACGCCTGTAATATTAAGACGATGTAATAATAAGAAGAGGATTGGTAATATTAAGACGATGTAATAATAAGAAGAGGATTGGTAATATTAAGACGATGTAATAATAAGAAGAGGATTGGTAATATTAAGACGATGTAATAATAAGAAGAGGATTGGTAATATTCTTACGCCTGTAATATTAAGACGATGTAATAATAAGAAGAGGGATTGGTAATATTCTTACGCCTGTAATATTAAGACGGCGACGGGCTCACCACCTGTCACGTTGTCCCGAAAACATCTTCGGTGTAAGGTTGGTCAAAGGGACTTAATTGTCTAGACTAGACCTCTGTCTACCCCTGTATTGGGAATTGCGTGAAGATATTATATATTTTTTCCGCATTCACCACAACTTATAAATACCACATTGACTCTGCGGTCGCTCATCGTAGAGTCTACTCGCTTGAGGATGCCTTGTTTTGAGGCGAAACACGTGTCGCGTTTTCGGTGGTGGTATATGTTACCTGGTTTGAGTGTAGTGGTGGTGGTGCATACAGTGGAATTAGTGCACACATCTGTGGAATTAGTGCACGCATCTGTGGGAGGGAGGGTGGTGCTCTTCTTCTCTTCGGACCAGGTAACATATACCTTTTTATATTTTCATGCGGAGGGTTGCGAAGTAATTTTTTCAATAACAACTTTACAATGAATTTCCGCAAAGTAACGCCTGAGTAAATTAACTATCTACCACATTGTAATTAAATTTTAAATAATTTAAGTTCATTTATAAACAATTATAGCATTTGAAAAGCGTGACAATAATTTACAGATTTACTCAGAAGCCATTGTCGTAATTCAACTAAGTGGCAGTCTTTTGAACAGTACTTTCGTACAGCATAGCCCTTCAAAGGTACTTACCGGAGGGATGGGACGATAAACTGGACTCGCTTATAGATAATGCCTATACTTACGGAAGAGAGGGCCTGTCTACAGCTGTAAGTATAACAAACAAACTGATGCCTTCAACTTCATGATGTTAATAAGTGAGAATATTTAACAGTGGTAGAGCCACGCATCAGCTTTTGTTGTTGCATGAATGAGCCGACTCGACCGGGGAAGTACCACGACCTCACAGAATACCGACGTGAAGTAGAAGTCTAACAAACTTCTGCATTTCGTCTGGTGGGTGCAGGTAACCGGAGGCACCCCCTTTCTGGGGGCGGGGGCACTCAAAGGCAAGCGACGCATCTGCTATGCCTCTGGTAATGCGGTTGTTCATGGGCGGCGGTAATCACTTACCATCACGTGGGCCACCTGCTCGTTTGCCTCCCATTTCTATACAAAAAAAAAAATTAATAAATGCGATTGTACTTTTTTCTGTGTAAACATTGTTTTTGTATTTTTCTTTGTGGTATACATTAAATCGTATATAAATAAATATGCAATTTACACACCATTTAAGATATAGACTGTTTAGTTTCTTGTAATAATAAAATGTAAAAATGTTTGGTTGGTGACTGAATTGATTTTGCCGGACTTGATATTATGTAGATACTTCGGAGTACTTTGTCTCTGGATACAATTTTATTATGGTACATTGAGTTTCTTCCAGCAATCTAAAATTATTATTATTATTATTATTATTATTATTATTATTATTATTATTATTTATAATCGTAAAAAAAAGTGAGTCACGATAGCCGAGTGGTTGGGTGCTCGGAATTTCGAGTCAAGAGACCCCAAGTTCGATCCCCAAATTGCACGCTCGTACCAATGGGTTATTCAAAAACTTATGTACGAAGAATATCGTTGGCTTGGACATAAAGGTGGCGACGGGCTCACCACCTGTCACGTTGTCCCGTAAATATTTTCCGTAGAAGGTGGGTCAAGGGGACTTAATTGTCTAGACTGGACCCTGTCTACCCCTGTATTGAGCATGGCGTGAAGATATGCATTACTTATTTTAGTTAATACTATTTTTGTCCAATGTCTTTTGACATTATATTTTCCATCATATCCAATTATGTCAGATATTTCCAATTAGGCTTACGCAAATACGATATAATGCTACAAACTTTTAGTTACATATAAATCAAACTTTTAGTTACTATGACAGTGGTAGAGCCACGCATCAGCTTTTGTTGTTGCATGAATGAGCCGACTCGACCGGGGAAGTACCACGACCACAGAATACCGACGTGAAGTAGAAGTCTAACAAACTTCTGCATTTCGTCTGGTGGGTGCAGTAACTGAGGCACCTTCTGGGGCGGGTGGGGGCACTAAAGGCAAGCGACGCATCTGCTATGCCTCTGGTAATGCGGTTGTTCATGGGCGGCGGTAATCACTTACCATCGCGTGAGCCACCTCCCTTTTGTGTATAAAAAGTAAATCCGAAGACGTCTCTAGACATTTTCGACTACACGGGAATGGTGAGCTGGGTCTCGAAGCACTACGCCGCCACCGGTCCGCAAGTGGACAGCTCCGCCATACAGGACTCCTGGGAGAATTTCGTCAATAACGTATCGCATACTCCTGGTGAGTTACCAAATTCAGTATGAATTATTAGCGTGAGGCTCGGCAAAGCAAAAATAGACTTTGCAAGTTTTATTAATTTTGTAGCGGATGATGTGCTGTAGGAAAGGGTAGCTACCCGCCAGGTCGGGTGATCGTGACCTGGGGAGGACGTCTCCGCCATAAGTGTGCGCTATCGGTAATCGTATATATGCATGTCATCGTGCGAACTTCGATAGCGCGATGTAGACGTCGATGTGTTTCCTGAATCCGCCACTAGCGAGCTTTTATGTGGAGACATAGATATCGCCACACTTTGTTCGCAGAAATAATACTTTCGATAGGAGTTGTCACAATCAGAAGACTTGGCAAACGTACTGACAAATGCCGTATAATAAACCTAGCACCTAAGCCGCTATTGTAAACAAATAATAAATATTTACTTACTTATTTTCACGCATAATCCCTAACGGGGTAGCCAGAGAGAACAGATCGCCAAGTGTACACTCACCTCTTTCTTTCAAATTCATCATTTTGTTTGTAAATGCATGTCCATGTATGTAAATAATTTATTAGATGTAAAATATATATTAAGGCAATAAGATGTCGGTATATGATTAACGCGAAAGTGAGATTGTTTGTTAGACTTTTACGTCTAAACCGCTAAACCGATTTTGATTAAACTTGGTAGAGAGCGAGAAAGATACTTGGGAACTTTAAGATAGTGATAGATTACGTTTTCTCGCGAAAAACTTGGTTATAAATGAATCAAAAATAAATAAAAAATATCTTCACGCCATTCCCAATACAGGGATAGATAGACAGAGGTCTTGTCTGGACAATTAAGTACCTTCCACCGAAATTTGTTTCGGACAACGTGACAGGTGGTGAGCCCGTCGCCGTAAAATGAATCGTAATGACAATACCACATTGACTCTGCGGTCGCTCATCGTAGAGTCTACTTGCTTGAGGATGCCTTGTTTTGAGGCGAAACACGTGTCGCGTTTTCGGTGGTGGTATATGTTACCTGGTTTGAGTGTAGTGGTGGTGGTGCATACAGTGAATTAGTGCACACATCTGTGGAATTAGTGCACACATCTGTGGAATTAGTGCACACATCTGTGGAATTAGTGCACACATCTGTGGAATTAGTGCACACATCTGTGGAATTAGTGCACACATCTGTGGAATTAGTGCACACATCTGTGGAATTAGTGCACACATCTGTGGAATTAGTGCACACATCTGTGGAATTAGTGCACACATCTGTGGAATTAGTGCACACATCTGTGGAATTAGTGCACACATCTGTGGAATTAGTGCACACATCTGTGGAATTAGTGCACACATCTGTGGAATTAGTGCACGCATCTGTGGGAGGGAGGGTGGTGCTCTTCTTCTCTTCGGACCAGGTAACATATACCTTTTTATATTTTCATGCGGAGGGTTGCGAAGTAATTTTTCAATAACAACTTTACAATGAATTTCCGCAAAGTAACGCCTGAGTCAATTAACTATCTACCACATTGTAATTAAATTTAAATAATTTAAGTTCATTTATAAACAATTATAGCATTTGAAAAGCGTGACAATAATTTTTGGGACAATTTTGGGTCAACATTCTCAATCACACAGCTATCGTGATATCAAATAAACTATAGATCTATACGTCTTATTAACTATATCTATTAACTATATCTATTAACTATATCTATTAACTATATTAACTATAATAATGTAAAGTGACGATATCCGAGTAGTTGGGTGATGGGAATTCGAGTCAAGAGACCCGAGTTCGATCCCCAGGTGACAGGGTCGTACCAAGGGTTTTTCAAAACTTATGTAGGAATTACATCGTTGGCTTGACATAAAGACGGCGACAGGCTAACCACCTGTCACGTTGTCCCGAAAATGTCTTCGGTGGAAGGTGGGTCAAGGGGACTTAATTGTCTAGACTAGACCTCTGTCTACCCCTGTATTGAGCATGGCGTGAAGATATGCATTACTTATTTTAGTTAATACTATTTTTGTCCAATGTCTTTTGACATTATATTTTCCATCATATCCAATTATGTCAGATATTTCCAATTAGGCTTACACACATACATACACATACACAACGACCTGTTAAAGTCCACTGCAAGACATAGGCATCTCCTATAAGGAGGATTTGCCATAATCGCCACACTTGGCTGGCGGATTGGCGATCGCAGTACCAGATCACTCTCACTTCAGACGCTGCTGCCCATCTGAGCTGATTATTTTGGTCTGATATTTTTAGAGATGGTTTTCCCGCCATCTATCGGTTGCCATTACGATATTTAAGGCTGTTTCCTTTAGTCGCCTCTTACGGCACTCACCGGAAGAAAGGGATTGGTAATATTCTTACGCCTGTAATATTAAGACGATGTAATAATAAGAAGAGGGATTGGTAATATTCTTACGCCTGTAATATTAAGACGATGTAATAATAAGAAGAGGGATTGGTAATATTAAGACGATGTAATAATAAGAAGAGGGATTGGTAATATTCTTACGCCTGTAATATTAAGACGATGTAATAATAAGAAGAGGGATTGGTAATATTCTTACGCCTGTAATATTAAGACGATGTAATAATAAGAAGAGGGATTGGTAATATTCTTACGCCTGTAATATTAAGACGATGTAATAATAAGAAGAGGGATTGGTAATATTCTTACGCCTGTAATATTAAGACGATGTAATAATAAGAAGAGGGATTGGTAATATTCTTACGCCTGTAATATTAAGACGATGTAATAATAAGAAGAGGGATTGGTAATATTCTTACGCCTGTAATATTAAGACGATGTAATAATAAGAAGAGGGATTGGTAATATTCTTACGCCTGTAATATTAAGACGATGTAATAATAAGAAGAGGGATTGGTAATATTAAGACGATGTAATAATAAGAAGAGGGATTGGTAATATTCTTACGCCTGTAATATTAAGACGATGTAATAATAAGAAGAGGGATTGGTAATATTCTTACGCCTGTAATATTAAGACGATGTAATAATAAGAAGAGGGATTGGTAATATTAAGACGGCGACGGGCTCACCACCTGTCACGTTGTCCCGAAAACATCTTCGGTGTAAGGTTGGTCAAAGGGACTTAATTGTCTAGACTAGACCTCTGTCTACCCCTGTATTGGGAATTGCGTGAAGATATTATATATTTTTTAATATTCTTGCGCCTTTACCGCACGGCAGCATTTATCACCAATATAAAATTGTCTCGTAATCGAACATAATAATATGACTGTTTTTCATGTGACTCGAGGTGAGGGGGATCTTAAAAGAAGGCGACCCGGATAAGATTGGGCGTGTGGAAGAGCAAGTGCTGGAGATTTGGGACAGGGTTTACCAGAGCTGGGTCTCGAAGCACTACGCCGCCACCGGTCCGCAAGTGGACGGCTCCGCTATACAGGACTCCTGGGAGAATTTCGTCAATAACGTATCGCATACTCCTGGTGAGTTACCAAATTCAGTATGAATTATTAGCGTGAGGCTCAGCAAAGCAAAATAGACTTTGCAAGTTTTATTAATTTTGTAGCGGATGATGTGCTGCAGGAAAAGGGTAGCTACCGGCCAGGTCGGGTGATCGTGACCTGGGGAGGACGTCTCCTCCATAAGTGTGCGCTATCGGTAATCGTATATATGCATGTCATCGTGCGAACTTCGATAGCGCGATGTAGGACGTCGATGTGTTTCCTGAATCCGCCACTAGTGAGCTTTTTATGTGGAGACATAGATATCGCCACACTTTGTTCGCAGAAATAATACTTTCGATAGGAGTTGTCACAATCAGAAGACTTGGCAAACGTACTGACAAATGCCGTATAATAAACCTAGCACCTAAGCCGCTATTGTAAACAAATAATTAATATTTACTTACTTATTTTCACGCATAATCCCTAACGGGGTAGCCAGAGAGAACAGATCGCCAAGTGTACACTCACCTCTTTCTTTCAAATTCATCATTTTGTTTGTAAATGCATGTCCATGTATGTAAATAATTTATTAGATGTAAAATATATATTAAGGCAATAAGATGTCGGTATATGATTAACGCGAAAGTGAGATTGTTTGTTAGACTTTTACGTCTAAACCGCTAAACCGATTTTGATTAAACTTGGTAGAGAGCGAGAAAGATACTTGGGAACTTTAAGATAGTGATAGATTACGTTTTCTCGCGAAAAAACTTCTGGTTATAAAATGTATCAAAAATAAATAAAAAATATCTTCACGCCATTCCCAATACAGGGATAGATAGACAGAGGTCTTGTCTGGACAATTAAGTACCTTCCACCGAAATTTGTTTCGGACAACGTGACAGGTGGTGAGCCCGTCGCCGTAAAATGAATCGTAATGACAATACCACATTGTAGAAAATATTTCAGCAAAATTGAATTTGACATGGCGGTTTTCATATTTTATATTATTAATTTCTGAAGCTTCTGTACCGTGAAATTTTCAACCTCATTCACATACGCACAGAACTTTGAATTCAGATAACTTGTCCTTGCCCAGTTTGCCCTATACATTTTTTCCGCATTCACCACAACTTATAAATACCACATTGACTCTGCGGTCGCTCATCGTAGAGTCTACTCGCTTGAGGATGCCTTGTTTTGAGGCGAAACACGTGTCGCGTTTTCGGTGGTGGTATATGTTACCTGGTTTGAGTGTAGTGGTGGTGGTGCATACAGTGGAATTAGTGCACACATCTGTGGAATTAGTGCACGCATCTGTGGGTGGGAGGGTGGTGCTCTTCTTCTCTTCGGACCAGGTAACATATACCTTTTTATATTTTCATGCGGAGGGTTGCGAAGTAATTTTTTCAATAACAACTTTACAATGAATTTCCGCAAAGTAACGCCTGAGTAAATTAACTATCTACCACATTGTAATTAAATTTTAAATAATTTAAGTTCATTTATAAACCATTATAGTTATTGCACCTGAAAAGCGTGACAATAATTTTTTGGGACAATTTTTGGGTCAACATTCTCAATCACTCAGCTATCGTGATATCAAATAAACTATAAATCTATACGTCTTATTAACTATATCTATTAACTATATTAACTATAATAATGTAAAGTGACGATATCCGAGTGGTTGGGTGATGGGAATTCGAGTCAAGAGACCCGAGTTCAATCACCAGGTGTTAGGCTGATATCAATGGTTTTTTTTTTTCGAAAACTTATGTACGATTTTTATCATTGCCTAGAACATAGGCTCACCGCCTGTCACTTTGCCCAAAAAATGTCTTCGGTGGATGTTGGGTCGAAAGGACTCAATTGTCTAGACCTCAGTCTACCTCTGTATTGAGCATGGCGTGAAGATATGCATTACTTATTTTAGTTAATATTATTTTTGTCCAATGTCTTTTGACATTATATTTTCCATCATATCCAATTATGTCAGATATTTCCAATTAGGCTTACGCAAATACGAAATCATGCTACAAACTTTTAGTTACATATAAATCAAACTTTTAGTTACTATGACAGTGGTAGAGCCACGCATCAGCTTTTGTTGTTGCATGAACGGGCCGGCTCGGCCAGGGAAGTACCACGACCTCACAGAATACCGGCGTGAAGTAGATGTCTAACAAACTTCTGCGTTTCGTCTGGTGAGTGCCGGCCTTAGAGTGCCCCCCCAATTCTGGGAGGGGAAGGGGCACTCTAAGGCCGGCAACGCATCTGCTATGCCTCTGGTATTGCGGGTGTTCATGGGCGGCGGCAATCACTTACCATCGCGTGAGCCACCTCCCTTTTGTATATTAAAAAAAAAAGTAAATCCGAAGATGTCTCTAGACATTTTCGACTACACGGGAATGGTGAGCTGGCTGTACGCGAACGTCGGCACGGTCGGTGAGCTCGCGGCGGGCGCGTGGGCGCCGCTGTCGAGCAACGCGTCGCTGGTGGCGGGCTCGCTCGGCGCGCTCGCCTCGCTGCTCATGTGCGGCGGCGGCGCCATCATCAACATGTTCATAAACCTGGTATCGTACACGTAACTCTACTTACTGATATATAATAATAATAATAAAATATCTTCACGCAATCAAAAAGTCACGATAGCCGAGTGGAAAGGTGGTCGGAATTTCGAGTCGAGAGACCCGAGTTCGATCCCCAGGTTGCGGTACCAATGGGTTTTTTCACAAAACCTGAGTACGATTCATATCATTGGCTTGGACATAACGACGGCGACGGGCTCACCACCTGTCACGTTGTCCCGAAAATATTTTCGGTGGAAGGTGGGTCAAAGGGACTTAATTGTCTAGACTAGACCTCTGTCTACCCCTGTATTGGGAATGGCGTGAAGATATTTTATATATTTATTTTATACGCAATTCCCAATACAGGGGTGGACGGAGGTCTAGTCTAGACAATTGAGTCCCTTCGACCCAACCTCTCACCGATGATATTTTCAGGACAACGTGACAGGTGGCGAGCCCGTCGCCGTCTTTATGTCTAAGCCAACGATACAATTCGTACATAAGTTTTTGAAAAACCCATTGGCACGAGCCTGCTACCTAGGGGATCGAACTCGGATCTCTTGACTCGAAATTTCGACCACCCATCCACTCGGCTATCGTGACGTTTACTTACTTACTCATTTATCTATCCTAACGCACAATCTCACGATAGCTTAAAGTCACGATAGCAGAGTGACTGGGGTGGTCGGAATTTCGAGTTCGAGAGACCCGAGTTCGATCCCCAGGTGGCAGGCTCGTGCTAATGGGTTTTTCAAAAACTTATGTACGACTTATATCGCTGGGTTGGACGTAAAGGCGGCGACGGGCTCACCACCTGTCATGTCGTCCCGAAAATATCTTCGGTGAAAGGTTAGGTCGAAGAGACTAAATTGTCTAGACTAGACCTCTGTCTACTCCTGTATTGGGAATTGCGTATTAATATTTATTTATTTATTTTTATGTCTGTGAACTAAAATAATAAAAATAATAAATACATATACAGACAGGGACAACATCACATTAAGTCACTTTGACCCACCTTCCACCGAAGATATTTTCGGGACAACGTGACAGGTGGTGAGCCCGTCGCCGTCTTTATGTCCAAGCCAACGACATGATTCGTACATAAGTTTTTGAATAACCCATTGGCACGAGCCTGCCACCTGGGAATCGAACTCGGGTCTCTTGACTCGAAATTCCGACTGCCCAACCACTCGGCTATCGGTTCACAGGCATTATTTTGGCAAATCGACACTAGAGTAGGTAATGCATGATTGAACATGTTGCAACTTGTATGCGCCACCACTACGCTGGATTGCGCTCAACGTTGCTAGATGCCCGGGACTTTCGGGTTTGCCCCGGAATTTTACGCTTTGTCCAGTGGCCAGTAAGTCGATCTATAGTCTCGGGTTCCGAAAAATGTTATGATGAATGTAAAATAACAATACATGGCGCTGCTAGGCGGTAGGCATCGCCAGGGTCTGGATCAAAATTTTAGTTTTTTTTTCTTCCTATTATGCAATTTTTTATTGATTTTTAAAGCATATTTATGCTGAACTTTTAAGTTATTAAATTAAAGAGAAAAAATATTAAATTTCAACTAACACAGGCGGGATTCGAACCCGCGACCTTCGCCGATCCGTGGCGACACTCTTACCTCCGAGCAACCGTGTGTTTTTTTCTTCCTTTTAGGAATAAAAATAAATATAAAATTAGATGTCCGGCAATTAAATGTATATATGTGAATATATACATATAATATGTGAACATATACATATATATACATATTTGATCAGGGGATGCTATAGCTGTGAAGCTATAGCATCCCCTGATCAAAATCACCCTTCACTCACTTAGCGAGTATACCATATAGGACTTGGGTTATCGGAATTCGAGTCAAGGGACTCGAGTTCGATCCCAGGTTACAGACTCATACCTATGGGTTATTTCAAAACCTATTTACGATCATTGGCTTGAACGTAAAGACGGTAACAGGCTCACCACCTGTCATGTTGTCCCAAAAATATCTTCGGTGGAAGGTGGGTCAAAGGGACTTAATTGTATAGACCTCTGTCTACCTCATCATTGGAAATTTTGTGAAGATATTTATTTATTTTATAAAATGCATTTTTGCAGTAGGCGTTAAATTGTTACGAATTATTTAATTAAAATATTCAAACATGCAATACCTTCTAATATGCTACAGCGTAGTACAGTAAAGTTAATTTATAAAAAGTAAACAAAGCCTCGTTTAATTTCCAAATTTCAATTATAAATTAGATTTTTAGATGAGCGTACATATAATGTTTAGTTTTTCGGCACATGTTGTTGTCCATAAAGTCGTGTGTCTCTTTGCCACATTCAATGAAATATTTTTTTTTTATAAATATGTTTTGTAATAAAGAGTAAATAACTTAAACGGCCTCTACAGGCTACATTCTGCGTGTTTGTGTTCTTACAAAAGGCACGATAACCGAGTGGTTAGGTGGTCGGAATTTCGAGTTAAGAGACCTGAGTTCGATCCCCAGGGCTCATACCAATAGCCTTTTAAAAAACTTACGTACAAATTATATCATTAGCTTTAATTTAATTATAAAGACGGCGACGGGCTCACCACCTGTCATGTTGTCCCAAAAATATCTTCGGTGGAAGGTGGGTCAAAGGGACTTAATTGTATAGACTAGACCACTGTCTACCCCTGTATTGGGAATTGCGTGTAGATATTTATTTATTCAATTTTCAAAATAATAAGTACTAACTAGCAAGGCGTCAAATTATACAGGATATTTGCGACTTTATTGTTGTATTATTTACATATTGAAAAATCAACTTAGTTTATTTTTTTTATAAATATGTTTTGTAATAAAGAGTAAATAACTTAAACGGCCTCTACAGGCTACATTCTGCGTGTTTGTGTTCTTACAAAAAGGCACGATAACCGAGTGGTTAGGTGGTCGGAATTTCGAGTTAAGAGACCCGAGTTCGATCCCCAGGGGCTCATACCAATAGCCTTTTTAAAAAAACTTACGTACAAATTATATCATTAGCTTTAATTTAATTATAAAGACGGCGACGGGCTCACCACCTGTCACGTTGTCCCGAAAATATCTTCGGTGGAAGGTAGGTCGAAGGGACTTAATGGTCTAGACTAGACCTCTGTCTACCTCATCATTGGAAATTTTGTGAAGATATTTATTTATTTTATAAAAATGCATTTTTGCAGTAGGCGTTAAATTGTTACGAATTATTTAATTAAAATTTTCAAACATGCAATACCTTCTAATATGCTACAGTAAAGTTAATTTATAAAAAGTAAACAAAGCCTCGTTTAATTTCCAAATTTCAATTATAAATTAGATTTTTAGATGAGCGTACATATAATGTTTAGTTTTTCGGCACATGTTGTTGTCCATAAAGTCGTGTGTCTCTTTGCCACATTCAATGAAATATTTTTTTTCAATGAAATATTAAATAAGTAATAAATCTCGTAAGGTGGTATTCTTCACGACCCTATTCTACCTTTTGGCGTCAAGCAACGCCCTCTACAAGCCGGTGGAAGTTCTAACAAGAGTTCAAGCCAGTTTCGGACCGAGGCTCGGCATTGCGCTCTCTGTCGCCATCAATCAGGTAAGACTGCGTATATATATCCTGACTAAACGCACTATTACAAGGTTTATAATTGTTTTAATTAATAAAACAATTATAATTAAAGCAATTATAATGGGCTGTGAAGTCCTGTTTATAAACAACTTAATTAACCGCAACTATTCATATCTCATGTTCGATTAGATATGAATTTATGACGATGTCATTTATGGGGTTTTCCTGAATAGGTAATCCATACCCGTAATAGTCTATGGTGCTAATTAACTAGTATTAAAATTTGACCGTACGCCGTGTCATTGTTATCGTGGTCGACGACCTCTGTGGTCCGAGTAGCTTACACACCAGCATCCAGCTCTGAAGTCCCCGGTATGAATGAATCTTAGAATATAAGAATGAAAACGGTTAAGCGGTTTTAGTTAAAGAATGACATAGGCAGGCATTGATGCTAATGGTACCTGAATAAATAAATCCGAGCCTACCATCTGCGGATCGAACTCGGTTCTCTGGGCTTTAATTCCGATCACCCATCCACTTGGTTACCATGATCTCTACTCTTAGAAAGAAAATTACGTATTTCACAGAAGCAAAAGGTACTTATGTAAGAATATGTGCCACTTGACGATCTGTTTTCACTGGCTACCTCGTCAAAGATGATGCGTATGGATATAATATTTATAATAATTTTCGCCTATCATGAGTCCTCAGCTGAAAATAGGCCTCTCGCAAAGATAACTATAACTACACTATTTCTGATAATTTCGATAAAAGTTTTTATTTTCACACATATTTATAGTGTTTTATGCTATATATATATATATATATATATATATATATATATATATATATATATATATATATATATATATATATATATATATATATATATATATATATATATATATATATATATATATATATATATATATATATATATATATATATAGCCACAAGGTATTATTCTCTTCTGTTTTCGTTTGTGGTAGTGGACCATGAGATAAGAGATTCCGATATATATGCGGATGCAGAATAAGCTAAATATGTTACGTTATTTTATTTTATTTTCTCTAAATTTTGAAAAAGTAAACGTAAGTCACGATGGCTGAGTGGTGGGTGCTCGGAATTCCCGAGCCGCATTGACGTGACACGAGTTCGTTCTCTAAGGGTCGTACCAATGGCGTTTTCTTAAAACACTTATGGACGATTTATACCCTTGGCTTGGACATAAAGACGTCTACGAGCCCACCACCTGTCACGTTGTCCCAAAAATTTCTTCGGTGGAATGTGGGTCGAAAGGACTTCATTGTTTAGACCTCTGTCTACACCTGTATTGGGAATGGCGTGAAGATATTTATTTTAAAGGTTAGTAATTTTCTTGTCAAAATGTGTAGTGAAGACCATTACACATGTTGACACGAATATTATTTATACTTGTCCCGAACTAGACAGTAATTATTAGTGATTGGTGTGGTGGTAAAATCATGTGAGCCTACAATTTTTATGGTTGTCGACCTTCGTGGACGAATGGCATATACACCGTTTCACTGTGTCGCCATCTTTGTGGACCCGGGTTCGATTTCCGGACGGGTCAATGTAGAAATCTACTTTTTGTACATCCCGCTTAGAGTTTCTAATTCCATAACACAAGTGCTTTAGCTACTTACTTCCGGGTCAGAGCAATGAACATATTGTAAGTGCCCTATCTATGTACGTATGTTTGGCTATTGAGACATATCATTAAATAAACTTGAAGTAGCTGAACCTCGATCTTCTCAAGAAGCAAAAATTATCGAATTTAGACAGAAGGTATACACCAAAATATTCGTATTTTAATTGAATATAAATCAACCTTCTTTTGATCTTAGATTCGGATCAATGTATATAAGGTGGTGCCAATTAATTAGATTAGGTACTTTGCGATCAGGGCAGTGTATACGTTTTCCCATATGTATGTGTTTATTATTTATTTATCTACGTATTATAAAGGGATGAATTAACTTCAAATTAATACCACAATAGCCTACCTTCAGTTGTTATTGCTGATACATAAATAGTACCGATAAAGCATTAACATTGGCGGAATGTAAATGTGCCATTATAATTGTTTTAATTAATAAAACAATTATAATTAAAGCAATTATAATGGGCTGTGAAGTCCTGTTTATAAACAACTTAATTAACCGCAACTATTCATATCTCATGTTCGATTAGATATGAATTTATGACGATGTCATTTATGGGTTTTCCTGAATAGGTAATCCATACCCGTAATCGTCTATGGCGCTAATTAACTAGTATTAAAATTTGACCGTACGCCGTGTCACAGTTATCGTGGTCGACGACCTCTGTGGTCCGAGTAGCTTACACACCAGCATCCAGCTCTGAAGTTCCCGGTATGAATGAATCTTAGAATATAGGAATGAAAACGGTTAAGCGGTTTTAGTTAAAGAATGACATAGGCAGGCATTGATGCTAATGGTACCTGGATAAGTAAATCCGTACGATCCTACCATCTGAGGATCTAACTCGGTTCTCTAGGCTTCAATTCCGATCACCCATCCACTTGGTTACCTTGATCTCTACTCTTAGAAAGAAAATTACGTATTTCACAGAAGCAAAAGGTACTTATGTAAGAATATGTGCCACTTGACGATCTGTTTTCACTGGCTACCTCGTCAAAGATGATGCGTGTGGATATAATATTTATAATAATTTTCGCCTATCATGAGTCCTCAGCTGAAAATAGGCCTCCCGCAAAGATAACTATAACTACACTATTTCTGATAATTTCGATAAAAGTTTTTATTTTCACACATATTTATAGTGTTTTATGCTATATACATTTTTATATCATAGTAGTATAATAGTATTAGTATCATATCACAGTATTTTTTTTATTTACAGTTTGTTATAAATTAGTACCGTAATGTGTTTTTTTTTAATTGATGCGCCTGCTACCATTACCTACTACCATAGGCATTAAGTCTGCCCTTTGTTACCTTATTTTAAAGTGATACAATGAAGTCTTTAAATAATTAAATAAATAAATAATTTTAAATAAAAAATAAATAAATGAATAAATGTAAACTATTGTCCACATCGTCATAATAGTTTTCTCTTTGAGACCTAACATTTTGTAGTAATGTACCACAAAATTTTTGTACCTATTGTGGTTTAGCCAGCGAAGTCAGTATAAGATATATTTTTTGACAAAAGTCTTCGTATAGCCGTACTTGCTAAATAATTTTTCAATTAATGAAAATCACATCAAAAAGCTTCGCATACTTTAGATGTTAGCGGAGAAACAGAAACGGAAAGCGCCTTTATTCGCTATATAATATTTAGAGGAGAAATAACATGTTTCATATTAATAGTTTAAAATAACATGTTAATAATATAATGGAAGGATAATATAAACAGTGCCAGTTAATCCTATTTAAGAGATTTTATTAACCACATAAAAAGGAGGATATCACCGATTCGTATATTTTATATGGTACATTATCCTTATTTAAAATTGAAAAAAAAAATATTCAGACCATTACAGCGCACATAAGTATCTTCCTTTAAGCGGTATTTGCCATAGCTGCCACGCTTGGCAAGCGGATTAGGCAATTTCAGAATTGCTGGGACCCAGCACAGTTTTCGATACAAACTTAGTACTGCGATGCAAATGGCACTGCGATGACTACTACTAAAGCATCATACCGTATTAAGACATAAAGACATTTAAAAGCTCACTGCAAGACATAGTCCTCTCCCATTAGAACTAGCCGTGATCGCTAAACTTAACATATGATAATTATGCGTAAATCACCATGATATCATGAATGAGTTTAGAGTGATGAAGAAATATACAGCGCGAAATTTAACAATAAAGGGGTCGAGGTAGGCCGTGACTTTGGCTTTGGCACACTTTGGAATACATGTGTGCAAACTGCTCGCAGAGCATTGGTTTCACATTACTTGGATGCTTAGACGTGTATGAAGAAAATGTTGAATTTGAAAGAAGCCAAAGAGGTATGCAAGAATCGCGACACTTGGCGATCTGTTTGTTCTGGCTTCCCCGTCAGGCAGTTTTCGCTGCCATGCATAGACTTGATTACATGAATGAAACATAATATGTGTTATTATTTACAAAAATCTACCTTGATTTAATTCAGTCTTTTTTAGTAATACTTTCTAATTGCTTACGCAGGTGTTTAGGGCTTCATTCAAGATGGCTTTATTCTACGGACTGTGGACGTGGCTGGTACATAATCTCTTCGGAGCTAAAGTTGTTTATTTACCGTCTGGTAAGTAAATATACCTAGTAATAATATGTTTTGTTTATTCTTCCCCGCGCATACTTGCATAACATATACTCGAATTAAAAGTCGTTGAACTTATGATGTACAGAGTATCGAAATGATAAATTTAACTCGGTTATATTTTCGCGTCAGATATTTTAGTGAAGTATTATCTCCGGATGAAGCGGACTCGCGGCCGATGTAGCATTTTTATTACTCGCTTAGTACACGATTCGATAAAACTGATAATAGACGTGTAGTGGGAAAAAATGTCATGGTTTTATCTAGTCTGTAACAATGGCTTACAGAATTATTTTTTTGGCATTAGTGATAATAATCCAATCAATTGACGCTGTAAGAATCAATTTTACGAATTGCCAACAATCGGAGTGGAGTTGTGCTAATAATATACCAAATGAAATCGTTTATAGCTGTTCCGCTGTAAGAAGTAACGTGAGTATAATTACTTTTCTCTACAAAACAATTACAAATACAACAATCACGTCTCTACATAAAGTTTCCCTTGTTCTAGGACTTCATAATACATTTAAAAGATTACTACACGGAACACTTCCGAAGTTTAACAGTGCAGAATTGTAAGGATTTGAAAGTTGTTATAGACTGTCCGAATATACAAAGACCATCACAACTCCAAGAATTTATTATTAAGAATAGCGACCGTCTCGAGTTCGTCACACTTGCAACTAATTCTTTGGTTCAGACTCCGCCTGAAGTTATAATAGAAAATGTTAAAGTAATAGTGACGTTGCCGAGGAAATTATTTGAATCGCCAAGTACAAATACAGAGGCGAAATGTCTAGGAGGTACATCACTGAGAAAATTTCGCATTGCAAATAGTAAAATCAATTCAATTAATACTAAAGCTATTTATAATGTTAGCGGAGTGACAAGCGTTGAATTTGAAAATGTGACCATAGCCAATATACAAACTCAAGCAATAGAAGTTATTGCTGCCTATGATAATACTGCATTTGTTATGAAAAATTGTAGTATCAGTAACATAGAATCAAAAAGCATTACTGTTCAAAGTAGAAGTGTTATATTTTCTAACAATGTATTCAATGATGTAGTTGCAAATAGTGTTAACGTAACATCAGAAATTTTAAACGTTAACGGAAACAGTTTCCAAGAAATACGAGCTAATGGACTGATGTTTAATGCTGTTAAAACAGATTTTACAGATAACTACATCAAGACACTTAGAACTAACGCTCTCGCAAACATTAGATGTTTGAGGAAAAGGACTAACAAAAAACATTTAAAATTCATTAAAAACAGGATTGAAAATCTTGAACCCTACTCCTTGAACTTTGATTACACGAGTTGTAGATCTATGGGATCTGTAGTCACGTACCAAGAAAACAAATTGGACTGTCGGTGTCGAAACATTGCTTTCCTTACATCTGCTATAAGAAGCGATCTTTACGGCGTAATTTTAAATGTTTCAAATAGTAATACTTGTATTTACGCTCCATGCGTACTGCCCGTAGAGGTTGTGAAATTATTGTTAGATAGTGATATGTGTCAGATTAATCTTGATATGCAAGTAATGTGTTTACTTTATAATGACAGACATACAACAAATAATGATGTAACAACCGATGATGATGTAACTGAACCAGCGCCTACGTTCTATTTAATAAGACAGGCAAACGCGCCTAAAGGTGGTGCCAGTGCCGCTATGACAGCTATAGACAAGGAATACCTTTTAAATGATAGACATCTGAATATGACGAATAGGACTACGATCAAAGTTGTTTTTGATTCGTCCAAAGATTTTGTTGAGACTTTAAGGAGTACAGGGACAAATCATAGAAAGCAAGAAGTGCCTAAATCGCCACCGAAAGACGATTACGCAAGTCGTTGTACAGGGGGACACTGCAGAAATACTGTAGCTTATGACAGGCAAAAAGCATTGGAATTCTATAAATATGTTTACGCACAATTGCGTCCTCCAAAACAAAGTGATAATAAGAAGAAAAAGACTTGATGGCTTTATATTGTGTTGAAATAAATTTTTATGATTATTTTGTTTGGCTTTTCTTGCGACCTTTGACAACGATATCTATCTCATGCTTAATATATAGGTAAGTTGCTAAAACATAACTGTTTGTTGTATTTGTATTATGCTGTTTACCAACACATAATGTACCACGTGAAGTAAACGTGTACATTTCGTGTGTTAAAAAACACATTATTGACCTCTATAGGCGGCGAAATACGCCAAATTAGCCAAATATTTGCCATTTTTAAATTTAGCGAAAAAATTCAAAATACTGAAAAGTTGGCTACTAGCGCAAATTCGAACAGAAATGGCGAAGCCATCATGGATATTATCTTATTTTTATTTTTTGTCCACTTAAAATTGTCCTTCAAATATTGATGTAGGTACGCGTGAATTTTAGAGGTTATAAATTTATCATAAATTTAAAGCTATAAATTGGCATCCGTAACCACTGACCATCAGACATACCGCTTGTTCGTTTGTTGCCATGTGTTTATCTTTACGCATACTCCCAATACTGGGGTAGACAGAGGTCAAGACAAGTAAATCCCTTCGGCCTCTTTTCACTGTATCCGATTTGGGACAACGTGACAGTTGTTGCCATCTTAGTAGCCAATAGCCATGTTAGTGTTTCATAAAATGAAGTTGTTAGCACCTAACCAGCTTTTTAATAATGCAGACTGGGTGTTATCGACATAGTTCCCAGCAGCCACACTACTTTATTTTTAAATTTATTAATTAATTTATTTTTTAAGTTTTAATGCACAAAGTAGAACATATGGCGCGCTAAATGCCAAACGGCATTCTCTACCTACATTCATTTAATTTTTCTACTACATTCATTTAATTTTTCTAGACATTCCTTTACGATTCCATTCACTCTATATTTCACACATCATTCTCTCGTCCTTTGGAAGCCTTCATTCGAAGACATATATTTTCATACTCATTTTTCATAGATGTGACTAATGTCTGTTGCTTCCAAGGACGCAGTAAGCGCTGCAGCGACATAAAACAGACAATTCTTACATCATACGTGTTCCCAATTATCTGGACGTAAGTGGTCGCGGTATGTTACAGTTTTAGCAGCAGTCCTCGGCGCCGCCCCATTCCTTGGGCCGTACCTTGCTGGTATCCCGGCCGCATTGGACGTATGGCTTCAGGGAAGACCAATGGCTGCTTTGCTCCTACCTATCGCTCAGGCCGCGCCTATCGCCTTCCTTGATGCCGCCGTTTACGCCGAGATTAAAGAGTAAGTTTGTCACATAAGGCGGTAAAGTTTTACAAATATGCCAAAGAAACAAATGTAGTATTGTCGTTACAGTAATATTTAATATGCAAGATAAAATTAAGGTAATCTTTCCATACAAGTTTCTAACACACTATTCCCAATTCTGTGTTAGGTAGAGGTCTACAATTAAATCCTTTCGACCCAGGTGGTGAGTCTGTCGCCGTCTTTATGTCCAAGCGAACGATATAATTCTTACATTAGTTTTAACGAAACCCATTGGTACGTGTCTACCACCTGGGGATCGAACTGGGGTCTATTGACTCGAAATTCCGACCACCCAACCACTCGGCTATCGTAGTCACGATAGCCATCTTTTTTAAAATGTAAGCGGAAATTGTAAAATTGTCTTAATTGATATTAGACTACTATTAGAGTACTTCCATGTAGGAAACGCAACAGCTTAAGGACCAGTATCCGGTACATTGACTCACTCAGACCAAACTCTTTGTCTCCGGCTCAGATCTTCACACTCTCTCCCTTTTCGCAGTTCTTTGTGCGAGCTTACCTGTTTATGGTTATATAACAACCACTTGGTTGTTAAAAACACTCTTTTTTTTTGCAAAACTGTATGAGCTAAATTAAATCCGTTATGAATGTAAATGTTAACACATTTATCATGTTTATTTCGTGGTTGTCATGGCTATTAAATTTAATTTTATTATTGTCCTTTAAAAATTAATGCGTATTGAAAATTTTCTTGTATCGTGTAAGATTCCGCAACTCCATTTGATAACCTTTAAGTCGTTATGATAGAATTGGCACAGCGATTCATTACTTCTCATTTTACTTAAATGTATGAAATAAACAAGTTAAATGAGAGAATATTGCCATCTCCGCGGATAAGTTAAGTATACACCGGTTTTATGGTGTAGCCAGCTCTGAGGACCCAGGTTCCTTTCCCGGACGGGTCAGTGTAGAAAGCCATTTCTTATACATTATTATTATATTGTTTTTTTTTTTTGCCAAGTAACGATAGCCGAGTGGTTGGGTGGTCGGAATTTCGAGTCAAGAAACTCGACATCGATCCCCAGGTGGGGCAGGCTCGTACCAATGGGTTTTTCAAAAACTTATGTACGAATTATGTCGTTGGCTTGGACATAAAGACGGCGACGGGCTCACCACCAGGCACGTTGCCCCGAAAAATATCTTCGGTGGAAGGTGGGTCGAAGGGACTTAATTGTCTAGTCTAGACCTCTGTCCACCCCTGTATTGGGAATTGCATGAAGATATATTTTTTTTGTATTTTCTTGGGTGTTTGTGGTACTTAAGTATTCGTTATTTCTGAATCTATGACACAAGTGCATTAACTTTTTTCCCCTTTGGAATCAGAGAAATGTATATAATGGTGTCTCTTCATCAATGTATTATTTATAAACCACACAAATAAGTATAGGTTTATTATCAAATTTTAAGTACCTGATGATTGACGATTTTTCCATTTTTATGGGAAAAGAATCTGAGTTAGGTAGTGGTAAAAATAAAACATGCTTGCAATCAATTTCTTTTCACTGTCAACAGGCAAAGGTAAAAGCCAAAACCAGTATCTCACTAAATTTTAAACTAATTATAATAAATATAACTACATGAAATTCGAATTATAATCACAGCTGCCTATGGACCTCAAAAAACTTCAAAAAAAATGTTACACTGACACAAGTTACATTCTCATAACTACTAGTGTAGTTAGTCCTCTTTGTACCTTCCAAAGTGGAACATTTATTACACTGCTATTAGGTGGCAATAATGGGTGAGAGTGTGGCACTGACCCAAACGTCTCCTGAGTAGAGAATGAGTCGTCTTTACCATACGCAGTTGAAATTTGACTATTTGTTAACTATACGTTTGTATTCAGGATTAGCTCTAGAATGTATTTATTTTACCCATCCCAATTATAAATAAATTTAGGTAAACGTAGTATAGGGCTACCCCCCACGAGATGGAGTGAAAATTTAGAAATAAATAAATACATATCTTCACGCAGACAGAGACTAGACAGAGGTCTAGTTTAGACAATTAAGTCCCTTGGACCCACCTTCCACCGAAGATATTTTCGGGACAACGTGACAGGTGGTGAGCCCGTCGCTTATATATTCATAAAATATAATTTATAAAAAGGGTTTTTGATATGCTGTAAAGATGAAGAACCTATTCAATACTTAATTACGTTACGCTCTTAATCATTGAAAAATTTACATGTACCCATGCCACAATGAAATTTTACGGGTTTGTATCTAAAGTTTCCTTTATATTAATTACTAAATTTACCAACACTTTCCATTCCAGTGGCGGTCACCCCTACGTAACTGGTTTGGCAATAGCCGGAGGTATATTTTACTTGGGCCCGGAGGGAGCCATTCTAGGGCCACTACTTTTATGCTGCATCATGGTCATCCTCAATTTGTCTTCTTCATTCTTAAGAGATACGCCTTCAGAAGAACGCGCCGCATTGCATTCGCGCGTCAGGTAAAGTTGTCGCAATTTCTCAAATAGTTTTCATTTTGATGCTGTATTATAATGCTTTGAACTTTTTTTTTGACTCTGATCAGAATAAGATAATTACTTAAGGATAATAATGTTTAACTTTTGACAAGATGTTACTTTAGTTAATTTGTTTAATGTTAGTAATATATTAAATGCCGAATTAAACGTTACATCATTAAATCAATAAAAACAACCAATGCAATTTGTGTAACGTACAGTCGAGCGGTCAAATGTAAAACCGACTACAAAAGTCCGCCATTGAAATGTGTAACATTAATATATTATGACCGTTGTGCGTTAACACCGAATAAACTTGAATGTATATTATACTGGAGCTTACATACTATAAACTTATGAATTAGTGCCCTGTCTAAATCGAATCTAAATAAATAATTTATGGCTTTTGATTAAATATGCTTAGATATGCTAAAACTCTTGCACGGGTAAAGCATATGTCCTGCAAGGGACGCGTCTACACGCCGTAATAATGATATGTATACAAGATCCGCTCTTTTTAAGTATTAGTATATAGTATATAGACGATAGCATTGGTTAAAAGCTATATTTAACCTTCTGTACTATTAAAAAGGATCTACGTGTAAGCGCACTTTGTTTTTTTACCACGGATTTTTATCTATGGGTTGTTTTTTCATGTGGTTCTGTTATCTATTATACAAGTAGGTATGATAAACTTTTTGTCAATGTTTTACGATATCTTATATAGTAAATATCATATTATTGTTAATGTATATTGTTTGAGGTTATACTGATTGTTAGAAATAAACATTGTATTGACGTTTTGTTTATTTAGGTCGTTGTTGGGATGCTTTTAAGGTGTGTATTTTGACTAACATTTGCGCACATTTGCTATATTGTGTTTTTTTTTCAATGTACGCTGTGTAAAGCACCGTTGTTACAAGTAACATTAATGTATTAAAGTGTTTGGTAACAGATATTAATAAGTTGGATATGGGTGGTAAGTATTTTCGTTTTTTGTCTGTAAACGTAGACGACTTTTTGTTGCAACTTGTGTGGTATGTGGTGCTAACTTAAGTATGGTTAAATTGTGGCTTCTCAAAGTAGGACTATATTTGTGGTCTCCGTGACGTAAAAAACAGTGTAATAATTGTTTTTTTTTTTTTTGTTTCAAATCATTAAACCTAAATGCTTTTTCTCAAAATAACAATTTGTTAAACTTCATTAGTTCACTAATTCTCTCAGATAGACAGAGACAGAAAACAAATCGTCGAACATACAATAAATGCACATAACAGCTGTAGTTCTGCTGTATTTTTTTAATAAACCGAGGCAAATCAAGGAAATGGTTTGTACAAAGGTACTGCTTATTTCTTAAGAAATTTCTTCTTGCAGACTGGAGACGGCAGTATGGCTCAAATATATATATATATATATATATATATATATATATATATATATATATATATATATATATATATATATATATATATATATATATATATATATATATATATATATATATATATATATATAGTAGGAGTACATAATAAAAATATTTTATATAAATATACATTATAAATATATTTTATTATGAATTAAAAATATATTATTCAATACTACTATATATTTATATGTAATTTGTGGTCTGTTTCATTTTGGTCATAGGCACATAATTACTCTGTTAAGTAGAGCTTAAAAATTCGGTTATAGATATAACAAAGCGTTGCACGTTTAAACATTTGTTATTTGTATCTTTATTTTCACTGATTAGGTTTTAACAAATATCAACTAATATGTTTGCATGCTACAATCGGCTGCGTTGGTTTATGTGGCGGACGTTCTCTGCGATACTAAAATGTTTCAATTCATATTGTTTATTTGCAGGTACGGTGCTTATCTATGATCGTCTTGCATGGACAACTAACATAGAGAACGAATCAAAAAATTTAAAATAATTATATAAATAAGCTTGCTGATACACAGTAATTTCGTCGCATTTTTGCATGTTATAGTAATTTGTAATTTACATGAGCTCATAACAGCTGTGCTATAGATGTTACAAACAGCTTTTTATAAAATAAAGAAAACTTTATTTTACAAATAAAACAAAGACGATTTTGTGGACAAGCGGAATAGAAGAAATATATTGTGGTTGGTTGTGATATGTATGGCCGCGATTATGGTTTTGGACTTAAATATAACGTACAAAATCATAAATTAAAGAGATTATGTTAATAAGTGATCGTACAAAATAATATCATTTTTATTTTTTCGGGTCACCAGTCTTAATACACTCTAGAATTTTTTCTATAAAAAATCGACATCGATTATATTATTTTTATTTATTTGTTGATAATCTGGCGTTTAAGGACGTTTTTCTTTCATAAGTACTAGGGTCAGTTCACAATTGTTAATTTTTTTTGTTAAAAAGAATACTAGCAATGCCGAATAACATTGCTAGTATTCTTTTAACAAAAAAAAAATACATTTATTTCTAATTTTATATATCGGTTTATGCAGCCTATAATACATTCAATTAGTGGTCATAATATAACTGTTTAAGTAAATAAAATTTCAGCCCAACCATACCGTGGCAAAAAAGCAATGAAGGCTATCTTGAAAATATGTATGTTCTGTTAGATATTCAATTATATATTTATGTTTATAATTTTATCGAAGATAATTTTCTGTCTCTTGTTACATCAGTCAGTTCTTTTTCCTAATGTGCTCTATCTATCGTGACGTGAAGTATACATCTGCACTAATCTCCGTCAGTGGACTACACCAGCTGAAAAAAGGAATCTCGGGTCCTCCTGTTTTTAAATACTAAATTTATTTTGTCTTTACTAAAATGTCAGTGCTATGTACTTTATAGAGGGGTCATTTTTACTAGTTTTTATGTACTGATATTACACAGATCATGATGTCATTTATAATACGATTGTTTAATTGTATATGTCTACAAAAGTAATGAAAACGTTGTATTAATTTGATAATTGACTGAATTATATTAGTAAGTCCTATTTCTGCTAGTCCCTTTGATATTAATTTAATTTCTTTGATATTAATATATATTATAATAAAAAAATAAGTAATGTGATGTTTTAAAATGGTGCTTAATAAAGTTAAAGTGTCAAATTATTGAATTCTCAAACATTGTTAATTATATATAAAGATCGAGAGCCGTATGTGTTTATGTGCATAAAGGGCTTAATTGTAGATATAAGTTTATTTTGGATACTGTCACCAATGGACTTAAATAGAGATAAATACAACCCAGTTTCCGCCTGTACAGGAGATAAAACATGGTGACTAGCGACTGGCAGTAATTTTTATCTATTCGTCTCAATTATTAATAACTAAAAAAGTATTTAGAAAACTGAAACTTATAAATAGGAAATTATACTTGATTTCTAACCATTAATAAACTTATCCGCGAAGTCAGAAGTTGTCAATAACTCCATAATATTGGTTCCATAAAATGTTAGCACCAAAATATCGTAGCATTATTAAGTTATTTTTGTACCATTCAATGAAAGAAAGATGATATATCTGACAATGGTCTAACGCTTTTTAATTTTCGTCGAAATAACGTAGTTTATCATCTAGTTTGACAGCTATCCATGTTTGTTATTATCTACACTGTTTCGAGTGTATTTTTAAGCTTGTTATTTTGAATCTAAAACTAATCATGTTGTCTTACGTCGAAGATTTATATTCAGCCTGTTGTGTATTTAAGAGGATACAAATAAGGACAAAGGAATCATAAAGAGCCCTTAACAGTTCGCGGAAAATCGTCCAAAGTTTTAATTTATAAATATTAAGTTATTATATTACGTAAAATCATTTTAGTCTGCACTAACTGCACGCATTTTATAATATTGAATACCAAAATAAATATGTAATTTGCATCCCATTGTTTTATTTCAATTACCCTATTTAAGAAGTTTTGGCGAGTTTAAAGTAACGACATTAAATTCAACCTTATTGTAAACTATTTCTAAGCCCTAAAACAAGTTTGATGTATAGGATATAAATATAATGGATAAGTAATGAATTCTTCCTACGATTTTCATTGTTGGCACTTCAGGCACACTAAGGTGCCATGCAACCGTTTTGGGCCTTAATTAAGTATCTGTAATAGTTCAGCACTAATTATAAATAAAGAATCTGCAACATATATTAATTTCACCCTTTTGCAAGGTTTACACTATCAGTTATAACTTCGCTATTTGGTTTTCATTATATAAGTAGTTTTATATTTATCTAAAGGTTAGTGAGTAGGTTTTTTTGTTGTATTTAAAAAGATTCTATAAATGTATATATAATGCGAATTTCTCGTTTGATTCCAAAAAAAGACATCCTTTTTTGCAATACCACAAATTTTCGCGTTTACTAAAGAAAATGTTTTATAACGTCAACCATTTCACTGTCATTTCGCGTAAATCGGAAAAAAATAAATACAATAAGTATAATACAAATAGTGAACAACTCTATGTAAGTACAGTCCAGAAAACCATTGGAAATAGTTGAAAAACATTTCGAGATTTTGTCTTGTAGGTCAATATACTATTACAACTACTTAGTAGTTAGACGATGCTCGGTGGGATTGAAGTAGTTGACGTGACCTGGATCTTTATATTGTACGGTTGTATCGTATAGTTTTTACTTTCACATCCTTTATTTTAGTTCCTTTACCTATACATTGACCACATGCATTACCCAACATCACTTCTAGTTTAGTAAGACGATTGTTTATTAAAATTTTCTCAGAATTTTTTTCTAAACTTTGGTGCGTTTCGGGTGGACGTATCATAAAAAAAATATATATGTTTGTCATATAAGGGTTCGATTGAATTATAGTGTGTACTAAAAATTGTGTAATATATCGGTGTTAATTCATATAATATTGATATGTAATGCTTCTTTCTAATTCTTGTAAAGATATTCGTTTTCGATATTCGTAGTCCACTTGTGTAACTTTTTGCGTAAGTGCTATGCCATTTTCCGAGAATCTCCCATCCAACGAGTTTGTTTCTAGCCAAAGAAACAGAACCACTGTATCTACTTCTATATTTACGTTATATCGAAAAATGTTCTTCGGCATGTCCGTGATGCTTCTCTTTGCCACAGTTATCTGAAATCAATTCGTTTATTTAAGATGAAGTTTCAAATACAATTTAGGAAGGTACAGCAAGCTATCCTATATCTAAAATCTGTTCAAAATCAATAAAATTAAATCAATTACCATTAAAGAAATAATTTATATAATATACAGAGCGTTAATCCTAATATTATAAATGCGAAAGAGAGGTTATTTGTAACATTTTCACGCCTAAACACAAAACTGATTTTAAATATTTCACCATTACAAAGCTACATCATCAGCGAGTAATATGAGCTGCTTTCTTTAATTAGAGTTCTCTACGAAAATCACATTAATTACATTACCTAAGGTATCAAAAATTTGATTATAAAAGTCATTATTTGACGTGTGCTGCTATTTTGGTATTGATTAGAAAATATATTTATTATGTTGATCCTTTTGACAATAACATTCATATGTATAAATGTAAAAATTAAGGTTCACTGAAGTTTCAATAGGTAAATGTCGGCAGACAGCTCACTATCCAATTAAATATAGCATCAACTGATTCTATTTCTTTGAGAAATAATCATATCATAATTTCATTGTTTTCTTAGTTAAAGTATTATGACTGACAGTTGTTTAAAGACGCCTCGAGCAAAGCCCCGTAAGCGCTAGTAAGGAATAATTTGCTGATAAATGTTTTCTGCATTTCATTATTTAATGTTGCTAACTTTTTTTTATAACATTTTTATGTTCTTACCTTAATATGTGGCTGCATTAGGCCTTTTATTTCTTTTAAAGGTTTTGGAAAAATGAAGTTATGAGGTGAATATGAAATGCCCTCTGCATTTATGGAAAACTTCAGAAAAATTTCATCCTTGTTATAATCCCACAAACTGACAGACGTCAGTTTTTTAGCGCTAAGCATTGCTGCTTCTGCGGGAAGCTCCTGCGACTTAAATGGTGTCAAACTGCTCCAGTTATAGTAATCCACTGTTATTGTTGCGTCGACGATGGGGACCAGTTTATCGTTCATGAGGTATACGTCCACTTCTCCAGTCGGTTGCAGACGAGGCGATACTAAAACGGGCGCGAAAAACGATTTGGCGTAATAGTGAAGCATTTTCCATTTACCACCATATTCTGAAATTTTAAAAATATTTAAAACAATACATTTTTTTCTCTTTATTTTGGCAAGAATCAGTCATACTTATAATAAATGATAAAGTGTTTATAGACCTATAGTGCCGAAACGAATCAATAAATGTTTTTTTTAAATTAAACTTATAATTAAAATTCATACTTTTAATCAGAAAGAATAGATTACAGGTACTTTGCCATAGTAATGTTTGTATTTAAATCATGAAATGTTAATGGTTACCATTAGGTAACATCATTATATTAATTTTACTGTAATATTAATTAATTACACAATACTCGTAAGCGTCCTTAAAACAGCGACTTTAATCTTAGATACGCTAAGTATGTATCTTCCAAAGTCAGCACGAGCCAGCATTGATAAAAATTATAAGTGCTGAAATCTCCACAAACATGGCGTTTTAACGAACAGTTTTTATTTATTTTTTTCGCGTTAACTTGATACTACGGATAATAGGATGTTTTTTTTAGGTTTTGTCAAAATATCCAGTAACTACTTACTCCCAACACCTACTCGCATAATAGAATGTCTCAAAGAACAAATTCTACACAATTTAGTCCTTTTAAGCCACAATTAGCCCGCCCCTTTTTGGAAAAACCTAACATGCGGTGTGCGGTTCAAGCCAATCACAAAAGTCGACTAACCTAATGATAGTTATGAGAAAATCCAGACGAGATTGCCACGTTGGTTAAGTGGTTTGATATAATGACTTCGAGTGTCAGGAAATACAATTTCGAGGTTCACACCATTTGTACCACGATGTAATATGACATAAATTTTAAAAGACTCGTTAGTAACGAACAGAAACACCGAATAGTATAAAGCCAAATGACATGTGTGATACAACTACCTATGCTGGACCAGGAGGGTGCTTGCCAAACGTCATTCAATTGCCAATATAGAGCACCCATTGTGAACCAATCCGCTTGGCTTTGTCGATAGAATTCCGTTTCCGCCTTTATTGCCATCGCTTGAGATATCTGAAGTGAGAGCAATCGAAAGATAAGGTAACTTGTAGTATTAACTGAACACAGGACTAAATGATAAGATTTTATTTTTAAAATGTATCACAAATTGAACAAAACCAATGACAAAGCAGCAGAATCAAGAAAAAAATTAACGATTTTTTTAAATTCAGATGTAATAGTTACATTACATGCATACATACATAACAGCCTATTAAAGTCCACTGCAGGACATAGGCCTCTCCCATAGGGAGGATTTACCATAATCGCCACGCCTGGCAAGCGGATTGGCGATCGCAGTACCAGATCACTCGCACCTCAGACGCTGCTGCCCATCTTCGTTATCTCGCCCTCTGTCGGCTGTCATAACAATATTCAACGTTGTTTCCCTTAGTCGCCGTAAGAAAGGGAGTGGCAATGTTCTCTATCCGTTACCACACGGTTATTATAATACTAATAATAATTATTATTACAATATGAGATTTAAATAGTCTAGGATAAATATAGTAGAGCATACTGACTGTTTCTTGCAAAAAATAAATAAAGTGTTGGAAAATGCGAAATATTACGATTGATCAATCTTATGTCCTGGAGTAGGCTTTGATAGGTCGTTATATATGGCCGGTATGTATTATATTGTATTGATGAACAGTGGGTTCTTCGACAAATCAGCAACTAATATAATTGATGATTTTTAATTTCTTCGATATAATTTACTAACCAATGGTATTGATTAGTACAGTTTGACATTATATAATAATCTACAGTATTGTTAAACTAATGCTTTAAAATCAATAAAAAAAATTGTACAATGTTGTTAGTGTTGCCAGTGATACAAAGAGGAAGCTAGGCCAACTGTACATAGTACCAGTATCTTTATGTCCATCAGTACGTTGTACCTAATAACAAGCTATTAGAATAATATATGTACAAAAACAGATAAAAATATATTCACGTGTTATACCTGACTGTAAAAGACGAACTTTTCGAAGTACTTGGAGTCATTTTCGTCCAACTTCAAATGGCGATTTAATTGGTTCTTAATAAAATCATAACCATTAGGACTATGTTGTCTGTGCTTCGAGTAATCACTATCTATTTTGTAGTCTTCCGTGTTTTTAGTGGCAGTAGCCATCGTTATCAGTGACGGCAAAGATTGAAAACCGTATTCAGATGCAAAACGCGTTTTTGGATATATGTTTAAATCCCAATTGTCAGACAGATAGTTATAATAATGTGTATCACCATAATTCGAATCGTAAGGATTCTGAGCTATATAGCCCTCTCGCTCAGACTCCAAGCCATTCGAAGGGCTGGAAATGAGATAACGTCTGCCTGGGTCCAAACCTTCGACGATAGGTTTTATGGTATCAACGTACAATTTAATATATTCGTCTTTGTATTTGGCAAACTGTGCTTTCGTGTTATACCAGTTACCCCTTAAGGCCACTTCGTTTTCGTTATTGCCAGCCCACAGCGCAATAGACGGATGATGTTGTAATCGAATAACGGTTTGTTCTATTTCAACTTTGACGCTTCTGTAAAACAAAAATTTTGTTGCGTTTCAAACCAGACAAACAGAAGTGCTACACAATACCTTCCACACAATACTAACACAGTCCAGCACACCATATTAAGTTGTTCATTGTAATAACGTGTACGTTATAAGTATTATATTATTATCTTCTAAACCTGCAGTTTAGTTGATGTGTGTAATAAAAATATTAGATCTTAGAGGATTCATGAGTATGTCTCTATTACTTGCATGTATAGTCATTTATGTGAAATAGGTATGACAGTTTCTAAATGTTTACAAAATCTTTCGTATCTGAGTTCGCTGATACATATCAGCGGATGTGTATCACGACATATTTTCAGGTTTGATATTTATTATGATCTCCGATACTTAATTTACAGTTTGCTGAATCAAAAATTTTGATTATTGATGCTTGTAATGATTTCTCTGGCAACACTAGCGGAAAACTACAGTTTGGAGTAATTTAGTTTGTGTTCCCGAAATAGTAACCATATTATGATTAGGAGAAATCCCCTTCATATTAAAAAAATAAAAATATTTTATTTCCAACATGACATTTTTTTCCGTGACATAAATGTTGGAGTCTCCTTTTAAGCTTGACGCCTGTACCAGGAAACTCCGCCCTTCCATAACTACATAATATGACAAAACCCTTTTAGAAAATAGTACTCGTAGTAACAATTTTATTAGAAATATATATTAACAAAAGCATGCATCTGTGTGGTGTGTGTGTTTGTGTGCGCTCCTGTGATACATATGGATGCTATTTATTTAATAATCTCTCAGTTTCTTCATAATTTATCTTCTTTAGCCATTCACTTACCGAAATTTTACAATTATGATACGTCATTGAGAATATATTTATTTCTCTATTTATAGCATTATATAAATAAATAAATATAAATATCTTCACGCAATTCCCAATACAGGGGTAGACAGAGGTCAAGTCTAGACAATTAAGTCCCTTTGACCCACCTTCCACCGAAGATATTTTCGGGACAACGTGACAGGTGGTGAGCCCGTCGCCGCCTTTATGTCCAAGCCAACGATGAAATTCGTACATAAGTTTTTGAGAAACTCATTGGTACTGCCACCTGGGGATCGAACTCGGGTCTCTCGACTCGAAATTCCGACCACCCAACAACTCGGCTATCGTGACTTCTTATTAAAAATTATTTCTATTCTAAGAACGTGAAAATTAATTTGTTTAAACGATTAATTTGTTCAATTTTCTTTAAACGAGATTTCATTATTTCTCAATGATGATCTACATATTTTTATACTTGTTTTTAAAATAACATTAATTTCCATAATTTTCTATATAAATAGGCTGATCTTATTGAATATTGAATACTTGCAAAAACAGTTTTTGATTTGGGTACTAGCGCAACGACATATCGTCTTCTACTTCTTTTGCAATCATAGTCCGGTTTTACTAGAATGCTCTTATGTTTTCTTAATATTGTATGAAGAATATATAATTTTCTGATTGATAATAATTGACATGTTTTATAGAGACTATCAGTACAGCACCTTTGTGTCTTGAAATACATAACTTTTAGTAATGCCCTTTGAGCCCTTTCTCCTACAAGGCAAGACAATATTGCATTTATTTTTTATACTTTATAACTTTTATTTTTATTTATTTATATTTATTTACTTTTCTTCACGCACAATCCCTGACGGGGTAGCCAGAGAGAACAGATCGCCAAGTGTCACGATCCCTACATACTTCTTTCGCTTCTTTCAGATTCATCATCTTCTTCATACATGCACATCTAGGTATCCGAGTACTCTTGACCCTCCCCTCTTCGAGCAATTTGCTCACATGGTCTTCGAAAGTTAGTCTCAGTCTACCTCGACACCTTTTAATATTAACTTTCGCTTTCTATATTTTTTCTTCACCATTCGGTCTTCAGTCATTCGCTCAACGTGCCCAAACCATCGAAGCACGCCCTTATCCATTTTTGAGACAAGATCATCTTTCAAACCTGCCATATTGCGGATCTCTTCGTTTCGCTTTCGGTCGGCCATGGTAAGGCCGCACATTTTACGAAGAGATCGCATTTCCACTGCATTCAACCTGATTTTATGCTTCTTCTGGCATAGGTTTCGCTGCCATATAACAAAGTCGGTGCCAACACTGCGTTATGTATTGCAAGGCGTGCACTTTTCACAACGCCTTGCCTTTTGATTAACACAATCAGGGCACCATTGACTTTGTTCCCGGCAGCGACACGCCTGTCCACATCTAAATCACATCTTCCATCCCGGCTAAACGAACTCCCCAAGTATACAATTTCTTTCACCTGTTGATTGAAAGTCCAATGCATGCAGGACATAGGCCTCTCCCATAGGGAGGATTTGCCACAATCGCCACTTCACTCGTCTTGGTAGGCGGATTGGCGATCGCAGTAACAGACCACTCGCACCTCAGACGCTGCTTCCCATATTGGTCTGATTATTTTGGTCTGATATTTTTAGAGGTGGTTACAACACAACACGGTATTTAATGTATATATATATATATATATATATATATATATATATATATATATATATATATATATATATATATATAACAAAATATATAAATTAATAGCATATACAGTAGTGTATATATATTATAAATAATAATAATAATGAATTTACTCGAAAAATTCCGGGTCAGCTGGATACATAGAGCACGCAAATAGAAAATCTTGCCATATCAAAATTCCAAGCCGATCACATTGTTCATAAAAATAATCAGATTCATAAACACCTCCTCCCCAAACACGAAGCATCGCCATATGTGTATCTCGGGCGGACGTCAAGAGTTCATTTACTGAAAGAATAAACGATTTTTTAATTAGAGATAAAACTTAAACGTAATATCGAAATAATCTTGAATAGTTAATTGACTCAGGCGTTAGTTTGCAGAACTTCATTGTAAAGTTGTTATTTAAAAAATTACTGAGTGTAGTGGTGGTGCATACAGTGGAATTGGTGCACACATCTGTGGGAGGGAGGGTGGTGCCATATTATTTATCTAATTCCTGAGAAAATTCGATAAAAATAAACATATACAAGATTCTACAGTGACGTATACGCCTTAGAGACGGCGACTCTTTGAAAACCGGTTTCAAGGTGTCGCCATCTCTAAGGTCCCAGGTTCGATTCCTGGACGGGTCGACGTAGAAAAACCACTTTTTCAATATTTTCTCGGGTCTGCGTGTTGTGTAATGCGGTCACGGGGAGAATAAACATATAGATAAATAAATAGATTGGGACAACATCACATATATTGCTCTGATCTCAAAGTAACGCTAATAAACTTATATTGAGTTACCCATACTTAACGAAGGTACCATAATCACCCAGACACTGTACCTAATAAAATTAGCATCGGTAAATATTAATTTAGGTTATTACACTACTTTTGTCTAAAATTTCATTCAAATCCGTTCAGCCATTTTGGCATCCAAAAATTCAATTACATTATTTACTTAACATTCAGACTGTTACACTCTGTGGAAGTTCCACACAGATCACAGACAGACACAGACAGTTCAACATAGATGCAACATAGTTTTGCAACAGACTGAGCTTATTAATTGTATAATTTAAATCTGACGCATACCTGTGGATTTATTGTATCCTAACTCTGGTAGGATATTTGCGGGTATCCAGTTTGATCCTTTCATGAAGATTGGATAACCATTTATTTTGAAGTAAAACGTAAGACCTTGCCCAGCTGTTTTATTTCCTGCAATAATTTAATTAATTGAAAATCCAATTGAATGGACTGCTAAATCATGAAAACAAAGAAAAAACATGCTTTTCTTCACATATCATATTTATTAATTATTATCACTTATTTTACGGTACCTTAGTGGTCCCAGCAGCAGATGAAAATCAATTGAAAGTGGGTAGTGGGTAGATACCTGCGATGCATCGCTTACAGATGTTGCTTTCATTCTTTTTTGAATAGATATTGTTTTTTTTGCAACTTTATGACGTGGAATTTTTTTTCATCTGGATCCTATTTTTCCCCATTAATTTAATGAAAGCGATTGTTTGATATTTTTTCATCTTTATAGGAATATATAACGTACCCATGATTTTGGAAGAATCTTCTTCCACTACTTCAACTGTACGGAAACCAATCTGAATACGCTTTCGATAAATTTCTTCGCCATTCTCGTGAGTATTTAATGAAACTTCTAAATCGTATAATGGTTGATCACCGAATCCATTGGGCCACCAAAGACTTACCAACTCCTAAAAACAAAAATTTCTAATATAACAATCAAAACTTTTTTTCTATATGTCATGTTTAGTGATGAGTTATAATAAAGTTAAGAATTATGATTTAACAAATGTAGGAGTGCAAATCTAAATTTAATTAAATTTGAAAAATATTTATTGTTAGCAAGTAAATAAAATAGTATTTTCAAATAACTTATTCAAACTTTTTATTTTTATTTACATCTTAGGTTTTTGACTGAAAATCAGCGCTGAGTAGTTATACTTTCACAAAGCACACACTGAGCCAGTTCAACCCCTTTTCGACATAATTCGATGACCTTAACAGTGTAGTGTAATTTCATTTTTTTTTTCAATAAATATACCTACACTATCAACTGTCATATTTAACTCGACTTCAGCAGTTCCATCGCCTCTTGTGACTATTTCAAATTCCCTTCCAATCTTTATCGACTGATGTCCGTCCAGTCCTAACAACGCACTAACATATCCCGCGATATGCTTCATTCTTGTTCCTGACTCCACATGTACTATAATTCTTAAATCCCAGATCTGCTCTTTCTGCTCCATGTGAGTTGTGAGAGAACGTATTACAGCTCCATTATAAAACTCTATAAACACCGGCTTCCTACAAAAAATTAAGATTTGTTTAAAATTAAATGGAATGCAGAGTCTATTTTGCGTTAACTGATATTCTAATAAAACATGTAATTTAATAAGTTTAAGAAAATTAACGTACGCTCTAAATATGTTAATCAAACCTTTCTGCGACTAATATTTTTATAAAAAAAAATAAAAGACGTGGCTTATTTTAAAATTATGTCATACTCAATGTAACTCCCACAATGAATCTGAATACGTCACGATATTGATAAATCGTATGCCCTTTTGGCTTTTGCTATTGCTGCCATAGATTCTTCGCATTCCTACCCATTTGAAGAAAAACCTTAACCTTTCAAGTAACACGTAACGTGAGTTTTATTCTTGATAGACTGCCGTAGACTTAGGACAAATAGAACTTAGACATTTTGTTGACCTAGTTTTATATGAAAAGGTGCAGCTAATTCATACAGATAAGTTACAATAATCTAAATTCATCGCGTTGTTCTAAAAATATCTTCGGTGGGTCGAAAGGACTTAATTTTCTAGACCTCTGTCTATCCCTGTGTTGAGAATGACTTGAAGATTTTTCATCTAATCTCATCATAGGAATCGTTTCTTCATTTAGTAGTTCTGATAAGATGAAATTCGAAATCATTGACCGTCAAAACAGTTTCGTCATGTTGTCGAAATACTTCGAGCTAGTAGCTGGTACTATGTTAGTGACGGGAATCTAGTCTTAACCGGTAACCTTGTTTCTCTGAGAGCAGCTTTGAGCATATATTTACATTTACAAACAGATTGCACACATCACATTATCGAATAAAGATGTAGAATTTTAAATCACGTTTGCCGAGCGGTTGGGTCATCGGAATTCGAGTCGAGAGACCCGAGTTCGACCTTCAAGTTGAGTTTTTTCAAAACTTATGTTCGATTTATATAGTTGACATAGACATGAAGACGATGACAGACTCACCATCTGTCACGTTGTGTCAAAAAATGTTTTCGGTGAAAGTTGGGGCGAAAGGACTTAATTATCTGGACCTCTGTGTATGGTGAATAGCGACAAAATATTTTATTTTATTTTTTCGAATTTTAAGGCTAAATTTCTTTGAATTCCCGATACATAATTGAAGGAAAAGTTACAAATTTCTGAAAAGCCTTGAAATATGTAATAATGTACTTGTGGGAGTAACTAATAACTAAATTTCAAATAATAAAATTATTGAGAGATGGAGCTCTCTAGTTACTTATAGCTTATATATACCTCAGTATAAATGGTAGTCTGGTTCGTTCGTACTATAGCGATAGCCATATTCATCTATATATTATTTTTCATATATGACTAAGGGTAGTAAAACGTATATGGGTATCGATAGATTATGGAATAACCATTTCAAAAATAACAGATCTAAATTGAACAAACTGGTAGCAGGCCGCAGCGTCTAAGGCGCAGCAAGAATGTCTGCTACTGCAAAAGCAAATCCATTGCAGTGGACTTTAAAAGCCTAGCTAGACAAACATGAATATTATTAAATTTTGTCATATGGCTAAATAATCAAAGTTAGTAGGTAACATATGAATTTATAGCAATATATTACCAAATGCCGACTGATGGAAACGCTGGTCCCCAATCCCAACTAAACGAGGCTTGCATCTTTCGCAGTTGATTTGCGTGACATTCACCATTGTAGACGTCAGGCACGCAGTCGGGCGCTGCGAAGTGTTTGTTAGAACGATTTCTAGCTGCGTCAACCGGCGAGGCAAAAGTAACATTAATTTCATTTAATCCAACCTAAGGTACAAAAGATTAAATCACCAATATAATTTCTAAATAAAAAAAATCATGTATAGACAAATACTTAATAAAATATAAATAAAAATAGCAATGGTTGTATCTAGAGTTATTTACGACAGAAGATGAATGGCGGGCTTGAACCTGTGATGTTTTGTTTCGCAGTCCGCATTCTAAACCATTGGCCTATTTATTTATTAAAACTTAAAGATTAAAAATAGTAAAAGAATATCACTATAAAATGTGAGCCGTCATGGGACGCCTGGCAGATGTGAAATATCGTGTGTGTACAAGCAATATGCATAAAAGATAATATTATTACAGGAATGAAAAAAAGAAGTACTAAGAAAATACTAATGAAAAAATTAAGTATTACGAATTTCTTACAGAAAATGGTAACTTTATTTAATAAGCATTTATTTACATTTGATATAAAAATTCGATATTAATATCAAGTGGCCACAATTTAAATATTTTCTCTCTCTCTCTGTGACTTCAGTTATAGTTATATTCGATGTTTCCTCTGCCGGTATTACTGTGCCGATTGGTCGATGATAACTAAACTACGTTACAAAAGTCCCGTAGTAGTAAAGTCCCGTTGTCCCGAAAATATCTTCGGTGGAAGGTGGGTCATAGGGACATAATTGTCTAGACTTGACCTCTGTCTACCCCTATATTGGGAATTGCGTGAAGATATTTATATATTTATTTATTAAAACTTAAGGATTAAAAATAGTAAAAGAATATCACTATAAAAAAAATGTGAGCCGTCATGGGACGCCTGGCAGATGTGAAATATCGTGTGTGTACAAGCAATATGCATAAAAGATAATATTATTACAGGAATGAAAAAAGAAGTACTAAGAAAATACTAATGAAAAATTAAGTATTACGAATTTCTTACAGAAAATGGTAACTTTATTTAATAAGCATTTATTTACATTTGATATAAAAATTGATATTAATATCAAGTGGCCACAATTTAAATATTTTCTCTCTCTCTCTGTGACTTCAGTTATAGTTATATTCGATGTTTCCTCTGCCGGTATTACTGTGCCGATTGGTCGATGATAACTAAACTACGTTACAAAAGTATTGGATGAAACATTATCAAGATAACTCACAATTACAGCATCTATAGTTGTTCCATATTTGGTAATAGATTCTTTTGGATTGTTGTTGATTTGCAATTGAAATTCTTTTTGAAGAAATGTCATTAATGGCATTGATTCCGCTCTTGCAAATTTACATTAAAATCTCCAGCTAATTTTAACGGTAGTTTATATTTATTCGTTTTAAAAATTATTGAACCTTTTTGACTCTAAGGAAATGACCTTTCATGTAAAAATGAAATCTTAATATAATTTACATAGTCATTAATATGAATAATATGAATATAATTAATTAAATATAAAAAAGGGATTTCAGTGTTTAATTATAAACCTTAATTCTCAGATAATAGGGTGTAAATTAGTATACCTTTGTATAGCCACGGCATGCGTCGCCACGCCAGAAATCGGTTTTACGTGCGGCTATAGATGTTTCACATCAAAGTATAAAAATATAAATAAAAATAGCAATGGTTGTATCTAGAGTTATTTACGACAGAAGATGAATGGCGGGCTTGAACCTGTGATGTTTTGTTTCGCAGTCCGCATTCTAAACCATTGGCTTATTTATTTATTACGTTACAAAAGTATTGGATGAAACATTATCAAGATAACTCACAATTACAGCATCTATAGTTGTTCCATATTTGGTAATAGATTCTTTTGGATTGTTGTTGATTTGCAATTGAAATTCTTTTTGAAGAAATGTCATTAATGGCATTGATTCCGCTCTTGCAAATTTACATTAAAATCTCCAGCTAATTTTAACGGTAGTTTATATTTATTCGTTTTAAAAATTATTGAACCTTTTTGACTCTAAGGAAATGACCTTTCATGTAAAAATGAAATCTTAATATAATTTACATAGTCATTAATATGAATAATATGAATATAATTAATTAAATATAAAAAAAGGGATTTCAGTGTTTAATTATAAACCTTAATTCTCAGATAATAGGGTGTAAATTAGTATACCTTTGTATAGCCACGGCATGCGTCGCCACGCCAGAAATCGGTTTTACGTGCGGCTATAGATGTTTCACATCAAGGTATAAAAAATATAAATAAATATATACGCAATTCCCAATACAGGGGTAGACAGAGGTCTAGTCTAGATAATTAAGACCCTTTGACCCACCTTCCACCGAAGATATTTTCGGGACAACATGACAGGTGGTGAGCCCGTCGCCGTCTTTATGTCCAAGCCAACGATAGATTTCGTACGTAAGTTTTGAAAAACCCATTGGTACGAGCCTGCCACCTGGGGATCGAAATCGGATCTCTTGATTCGAAATTCCGAACACCCAACTACTCGTCTATCGTGACTCTTTGAGTTGCGATATATGTAGATTATATCGTATATAGGTCATCCACGGACGACCTCCGTAGACGTGACGAGAGTGGTGTAAACACCGGTTTTCAAGGTGTCGCCATCTCGAGGTCCCGGGTTCGTTTCCCGGTCGGGTCAATGTAGAAAAACCACTTTTTCTACATGTTTTTGGGTCTGTGTGTTTGTGGTGCCTGCGTTGTTTCCGATTCACATACCTCAAGTGCTTTAGCATCTTACATTGGGATCGGAGCAATGTAAGTGATATTGTCCCTATCTATATATATGTATTATTTATTAATTATATTAATTCTTGTAAAGCTGAATTACGTATTTTCGTAAAGAATTACTATATTTCGTATCAATATCAAAATTACCGTCTATTATCATGAGCGTTGTGGAAGAGAAAAGTGTATTCTGGATTGAAAAAAGACCGATCTGAGCAATTCCTAATTCTTCATTCTCGGATGTAATTGATTTTAAAAATTTCATTGTTTTTGTAAGCATTTGTGTGATGGTTTCACGATAACATTTACATTATATATATATATATATATATACATACATACATACATATATACATACATATATACATACATATATACATACATACATACATACATATATATATATATATATACATATATATATATATACATATATATATATACATATATATATATATACATATATATATATATATATACATATATATATATATACATATATATATATATATACATACATACATACATACATACATACATATATACATACATATATATATATATGTATTATTTATTAATTATATTAATTTTGTAAAGCTGAATTACGTATTTTCGTAAAGAATTACTATATTTCGTATCAATATCAAAATTACCGTCTATTATCATGAGCGTTGTGGAAGAGAAACGTGTATTCTGGATTGAAAAAAGACCGATCTGAGCAATTCCTAATTCTTCATTCTCGGATGTAATTGATTTTAAAAATTTCATTGTTTTTGTAAGCATTTGTGTGATGGTTTCACGATAACATTTACATTAAATATATTAGACATAACTACACACCTTCAGATGCTGCTTAACATCAAAAACATATCTCACAAACATATTGTTCATCATTCCAATCGCTACATTATTTAGTTCCAGAAAAGCAATCGTATCGACTCCTTCGAAAACCAAATTGACTATGGTAGATCTAAGCTCATTCTCGCTTACTGAAACAAGTAACAACAATTTCTATAATTTATAGGTCAATAGATTAGATAACAGAATTATTCCGGAAATCAAATAAAATTCAATTGCTCTTTCAAAGCTTTGTTTAATGTTAATGCAGCTTCAGGAAATATTAGGACTCTGTTAGAATCGACTTCTTTTATTTTTATTATCATCATGTTAGTGGAGTAGCGCAGAATG